>CANSZD010000730.1:0-170382 GCA_947648045.1 Beta corolliflora | reverse complement strand
TGCTCCTTGTTACCAGGAGGCAATAGTAATATGTTTGTGGTGATAATTGCCTAGAAGCTACCATATGTAGTGATGACTTTGCCAAACACAGGTTGTGGCAAGTATGTGAATTTAAATCCTTGCACCAAATTATTAATTTCTCGTATGATGTCCTCACCTTGCTTATATTCGGGGGACCTTTGGCTCTTATAGGAGGTTGTATGATTTGTTTATTATAGCTTTCTTTGCGCCGTGTCGTGAGCGGCAGACCTCCTCGAAGAACTAAGGTTTTAGTCTCTCCATTGGTTTTACTAGCGAGCTTTGTCTTTTTTGGTCTTCCTTTGAGGTTGCCCCCTGCTGCAGAAAGTTTTAGTCATAATTTTTCTTCACTTAATGTTTATTATTTACGTGATGTTCATTTTACATCTGGAATTCTTAGTTTGAGTCTCAGCCTAGCTTCCGCCCTCTCCTTTCTGCTTGTATATTAATACTATTTATTGGGGTTTGACAAATTTCATAATGATGGTCTTTTTATACAGGATGATGCTAACTTTGTTTGTAAAGAAACACAAACTGAAGCTCCGAGACCGTGAATTGAGGATTTGTCATGCCAAGTCAAACACTCAATCTACACCCTCCAAAACACCTTCCGTAACACCTTCCAAGAGGAGAAGTCCATTTCCTGTTGACTCAGAAAGCTCCCCTGCTAAGAAGTTTTCAGCAGGTCCAAAGACTCCAAGAGGTCGCTACAAGGTGAGTGTCGGAGGTGATACTTCGTACCAAGGTTTACGTGCAAGTAAATCCGGCGAGAAAAAGACAACCCCTTTTAAAAGAACTCCTGCTACACCAGCTGTCGTGAAGTCTGGATTGAAGAGTGGAGATAAAATCAAACAGAGAAAGGATAAAAGACCATCAGTAGCAGCCAGAAAGACGAAAGCAAATGCTATGCTGAGTGGTGGTGCGTCCATCAAAGTAGGGAACAAAAGGAAGATGGATGCTAGAACTCCCCTGAGTTCTAACAACAAGAAGGCGAAGAAATCCAAATGAAAGACCTTTAGTGTTTAATATGGTTGTGTGTCCATTGTTGCTCTTTGAAATATGTTCAAGTTTTCACTCAAAAGGAGAGATCGTTGTAGATGTTCAAGTTTTCACTCAAAAGGAGAGATCGTTGTAGTTTGATCTGAGCAGTCGAATTAACCTTGTACTATGTGTGCAATTTTCTACTATACATTGTAAACCGAGCATGAATATTTGCCGAAAT
Source organism: Beta corolliflora (assembly GCA_947648045.1). Taxonomy (NCBI): domain Eukaryota; kingdom Viridiplantae; phylum Streptophyta; class Magnoliopsida; order Caryophyllales; family Amaranthaceae; genus Beta; species Beta corolliflora. The sequence goes on along the minus strand of CANSZD010000730.1, from coordinate 169,142 downwards.
TTTAGTTAGCTAGATCTTTTTCCCATTAGTTTGGTGGGGGCATTTTTGTAATTTTATGCTTTGTGGGGCCAATAACCCTCATATCGCTAATATTTAGCCAAATAGAGATTTTTTCTTTCATAAATGCTTACAACGCTGAATTTCATATTATGATAATTCATCTACCCATGAGATAAATGTGTCAATCTCCTATAAAGAAATGCTAACTATAATTGCAATTCCAAGTCATTACATTAATTGCTATTGTATAATTGTATCGACCCAGTCTATATCTTTTACATAAAATAATGGAAAAGAAGGTAGTAGGTAAGCCGAGCTTTGTTCTCAAACAGTAAAGGAGCTCAGGTGTGAACTAAAGAACATATGCTATGTTCATATAATAGTGTGCCTAATTCTGCTTTAGTGTTGTTTATACCTAAACCGTGTTTATGTTAATTATATTAAACACGGCTGCATGATTCCCTTTTACTTCTAGTCTAGATCATTGAAGTGTGTTCATACTTCATAGCACCTTCGTCCTTCTATGAAAAACATCTTATAGAAGGAAGAAAAACTACATGAAAAACAAAGATATACATCACTTCATCAATTAGCTAATTACCCTTCTAGGCATTTACTGATTAAACCTCTTTCAAAACCTTATAATACTATGGTTTTCATATTAGCATTGTATCAATGCATCTTGATATTATGTTTAGGAATACCACTAATTGTAGTTGCATCTTCATCAGCTTATCTTACCGGGGAAATACCAATAGCAAAGCTTGGGTGCCAGGAAAGCTGTAAAAATTCAACCATCAAAATTCCATATCCGTTTGGCATTGGCACCAATTGCTACTACGATTCGTGGTACGAAATCGTTTGCAATGTATCATCATCTTCATCTTCTTCTTCTTCTTTAGGTGTTGAAACACCGATTCTAAAAGCTTTCAACGTAGAGCTTCTGAGTCTAAGAAGCTGTTTAAGTGGTAACTGTGATGTCCCTGATCTAAGACTAGAAATTGCAACTCCATGGAAAAACATATGTACTTCGGAAAAACAAGTCATAATGGACATGGATAAGAGCCCTTTTAGGATATCAAGTATAGGAAACAAATTAGTAGTCAAGGGTTGTCCAAGTAATTCTACTCTAATGAATAGAAAGGGGGAAACAGTTGGAGGATGTACTACAGTATGCGAAGGAAGTAACAACAGCAGTATTGCAGGTGATCAGAGAAAGAGCAGCAGCAGCAGCAGCAGCAGCAGTTGTGATGGACTCGGGTGTTGTACAATACCACTAGATGATCATCAACCATATCTAGGCCTTGATTTTTATCAGATAGCTTTAGGAAATAGTTCGAATAGAGCAAATCAAACTTGTGCCGAATTCGCGTTAATGGAATGGTTAATAAAGCCAGAGGAGGACACTGATGTTTATGAAAATCTCGTAAGAGACAATCTAGTGGCGACTGAACTGCACTGGATGCCCCCTGCATTACTTGAAGAAATTTTCGTTAGTAGCAATAATCACAAAAAGACTAGTGATTTCTCTTGTAAACCCTTTTGTGGTGTATATGATGAAATTCAATGTGTTAATATCTGTACCTGCAACGATGGTTTTGAAGGAAATCCATACATTCCTAATGGTTGCCAAGGTAATTAATCTTGACATCAACTTTATAGTTTGTTTCTTCTTGAGCCTTAATATAAAGCATGTTTTCCTTTCATTGCATACATCATATCATTTGTATTGTTGCTAATTTGTATTAGTTGTTTCTCATTTGTGTGTAAAGATCCGTGCAAAGTGGGCACGAACCATTCATCTCTCAACTGCAAAAGAAGGGCCTTAGTGATAACTTCAAAGCCGATTCTAGGTAAGCACACCAACATATACAATCACTTTGATTAATTAGTGTACATACTAGAAATGTTTGAAAATCACTAAAAGTATATTTTTTACAGGGCTTATGTTGGCTTTGGGCTCAGTGATCTTGCTTCTTCTTTGCTATGGCATGTACCGTCTAGTTAAGAGATGGAGGCAAATCCAGCAAAGAACTAAATTCTTTAAAAAGAAATGGCGGTTTACTATTACAACAACAGATGATCTCTGAAGGCGGTGTTGTGGAGAGTACTAGAATCTTCACAGCGCGTGAATTGGAGAAAGCCACTGATAATTTTAACTCGAACAGAGTCCTCGGGCATGGTGGTCATGGTACAGTCTATAAAGGCATGTTGCTGGACGGAAGAGTGGTGGCCGTTAAGAAGCCTACGAAGGTAGATACAAATCAATCTGAGCATTTCATAAATGAAGTAGTTATTTTGTCTCAGATCAACCACAGAAATGTGGTTAAATTACTAGGATGTTGCTTAGAGACAAAAGTTCCTCTACTTGTATATGAGTTTATAACAAATGGGACTCTTGCTAAGCATATTCACAATCCTAGTGATGACTTTCAAATTACTTGGAATATGCGTGTGCAAATTGCTTCTGAAACGGCAGGTGCTCTTGCATATTTGCACTCATCATCTTCTACACCTATATATCATAGAGATATCAAATCTTCCAATATACTTTTTAGATGACAAATACAGAGCGAAGTTATCAGATTTTGGTACTTCAAGGGCGATGATGGTTGATCAAACGCACTTGACTACACGTGTGCAAGGCACGTTTGGGTATGTGGATCCTGAGTACTTCCAAACCAATCAATACACAGAAAAGAGTGATGTTTATAGCTTTGGAGTTGTTCTTGTTGAACTTTTAACGGGTGTAAAGCCAGTCTCTAAGACTGAAACCGGAGGATGGAAAGCGTTGGTAAATGAGTTCCTTTTCCACTTTGAAACATCATATTCAGGTTTACACAAAATTCTAGATGCTCAAGTTATAGACAAAGCCAACGAAGAAGAGGTAACAGTGGTTGCGAATCTTGCGAAACGATGCTTGAATTTGAGAGGAAAGGAAAGGCCTACAATGAAAGAAGTTGCAAGTACATTAGAAGGAATCAGATCATTCAATGTGCCACCTGCTTTAGAGCTGAAAACTTTGAAGAAGGGTGATGTGATTATGGAAGTGGGAAACATATATGATGACTATATGAGTTCGACCACTTCTTCAGAAGAGAAGATTATCAGCACTTCTGCCTCTTTCGAAATTCAAGCATTTCTATACAACTCTGTATAATTGTTGCTAAAAAGGCTACTCCATCATTTATAAGATGTTTATATAAAGAGTTTGTGCTTGCTCTATGAGTTTAAATGATCCTTAAAGTTTTGCCTTGAATTTCTATACTGAGGCATCAATAAGAATTATATTGAAAATTTCAAGATTTAACTAACCATTTTTTTTTACAAAAATATCCTGTTATCGTCGGACAACTTTAAATGAAATGCGATCTAAGTATAGAGGGTGTACTAACTTTCTTGTCGTTGACGTAGACAATAAAGAAGCAAACATGAATGAACCGAGGACCTCCATCGACAACTTGAACATTCACAAGAGTTGAGTTTTTAAGATATGAGCACAAATGTAGTGAAGGATCAAGATTAAGATCAAGATTGAATAAGAAAACATAGTATAATTCCATAAAATCTAGACATCATGTTGTAACATATTTTACATTGCGATATGAAACCAACCAACTATTTCATCCACCAGTAGAATTATCTACACATACACAGAATTTTAGCTTTCAGCACAAACCATCTTAAATTGTAATTTCTGAGCAGTATAATCTCAAGAGTTCTCCAAGGTTAAATATCATGCCCTAAACAGCTGTCCCTACATACTCCTTGAGCTCATTCGCTTTGTATGGTACGACAGTGACAGCGAACAGGTTATGGGGCTCCACAGGATCTGTACAGAAACAAATGATCATGAGTCAGAGGTTCAATGTTAACTGAGACAAGCAACAAGGTCGACTATGTCTTGTTCTTGTTCATCAATGTAGGGGTGACCGAGACGATCCCAATAAGGAAAAGTGTGGCTATTGAGTTGAAGTCGTAGAGGTCGCCTATTGATCGCAATTCTCCAAGAGCTATTCCAGCCTGCCAATTATAGAAAAAAGGGTCACATTAAGCAATAACATTCTTGAACCACGTCCAACTTGGACCACTACACTTTTTTCGTTGGTCTAACAAATACCCACGTATTATTTTTTACTCCCTCTGCATCTTTTAATTTAGTTCTTTACACACAGAAGTAAAATTTTGCAGTCAAAGACTCAAAACTTTAATCGTATTTGGAAGAGTATGTATAAGAAAAGATATAGCCGTGTGAGATCTTATTGGATTTTTATCAATGTATTGAAGACAACACTTTTTCATAATTCTTACTGATACCTACTTAGATTTTAATCGTCAAAGACTGCAGTGGAAACTGCGTATAAGTAAGTGAAAGAACCAAAAAAAGGCAACACTATACAAGCCTTCATTTTTTTTGTACGGGCATAATGCCGATATAGATGGTTAATAGCGGTGGATTATTCATTCTCTAATTAAATTTTGCATGTAGTTGCATTTCCTAGGAAGTGTAAAATTTTGTTTGGTTGATCATATGAAGCAAAACTACCCATGAGACTTTCAACTTACCAATAAGTACTTCCTCCAACTTGTGGGAAGTAGAACTTCCTAAGAAATCCAATTTTCTGAGTTTTTGTCAACCAAGTTACTCCGCATTTTTTCATTTCAATCTACTACCCATATTTTTGTATGTCAATTAAAACAAGCACTAAGAAGAAATTATGTAAGTGATTCTTTCATTCAGTGCAAATTGACATAAATGAGAGGAGGTTCTGTATATGTTAAAATCTTCCTTAATACCAAGGACAAAAGAAAACTAATTGCACTATATCATAAAGTAAGAAACACATACTTTGACAGTGACATAAGCAGCAGGGATCAGTCCGATAAATGTCGCTAAGAAGAAGATGTGGTAAGGCACATCCACAATGGGAGAAGCCACATTGATAAATGTATTTGGCAGTGTGGGTGTTACTCTTAGGAAAAGCATGTAATTTAGCAAGTTTTGACGTCTTTTCGCCACCTGAAGAAGTTAAAGGAAGAAACTAAGATTAGCCAAGGGGGTGGTTAGCCATGTTTGATAAACAGTTGTTTCTTAGAAGCAATTGTTTTTACCTGTGCTTGGAAGAAAATCAATTTGTCAGGCCACAAAGAAAAAACAAGGGGCCGGCCAATCAATTTCGACAAGAAAAAGCAAGATGAAGCACCAGTTGTAGCAGTGAAAAGGACCAACGCCAAACCTCTAAACACACCAAAAAGTGCTCCAGCTAACAAGGACATGAACACAGTTCCTGGAATCATGAAAGTCTGCATGAAAATGTAGACCACAGAATATCCAACCAATACTTGAAGTGTATAGTCACTTGTGTAGCTCTCGAGATGATCTCTATAAAACAAAAGATTAAGATTAATATAATAACAACTCTTCGTTATATTCGTTCTTCTTTCTAGTACTCTGGCCTTTCTGAAGAGCACTTCTGAAAAAGAGAACAGGATACAAAACTATGCAAAAAGCACTTGCTAAATGGAATCAGAATATTAGCAAGTATGAATGATTGAAGAATACTGGGTGATTAGTAGATCCAAAAGAAAGAAAGAAGACAAGAAAAGAGATACTCAAGATTATCCATCTTGAACTACATTACACATTTGCTTTTTCAAAGTTAGAGTTGATTAGCTTTAACCATATTTTTTCATTGATATATAAGTATAATCATTATCAACAAGATCTTGTTAGATATATTATAATGCGTATTTCGAAATTATCAATTTAATTTTATGAATACGTAATTAAAAGAACTTGATGGACAAAAGTATGTTTTGAAAACAGTGAATAAGCAAATGGATATATTATTTGGATATGGAGGGAGATACAGGAAAGCCGGTGCACAAATTCCATACAAAGCGGCATGAAACATGCGTAAAATGTAAATAGCAACACATCTATACGGAACTGAGCACAAAAAATGGATTTATCATATTTTCAATCATTAAGGAAGTACCTCGCTCAGAAATTAAACTATCAGATATACTTGAGGTTGAGAAGCCTAGAGCATCTCAATTATAACAATTAACAAGGTCTATCGACTATCAATTACAAACCTGACAACCAAACAAAATTAAGAATATATCAAATTCAAATGCTTTGCTCGGTCTAATCTAAGGGAACACTTAATGTTTGAATTGATGCCAGATAAACTCTAAAGAACCACTGATTTGGGCTCCAGCAACATATAACAGGTGAGTCAAGCCTATTACCCTAAGAGCAAGTGCAACATCACTGGATATCATGGTATGCTTCTAAACTGGGATGGGGGAAACTCTGGCGACAGGGCAAGCATCAAGATGTTATGATATTCGGGGCAGATCATGATATATAGAGCAAATGGCAATGCTGCAAGTATGCACAACTTGGAGAGGCCATTAATTCTTGTATGATCAAGATAATCATAAGCTGCACACTGTCAAGTTCCATGCAAGACAATTTACTGCCAATTCAATATGAGCTAGCAAATAGTACCTCCACCAATGTGCGAGGGTACACGTAATGCAACTTTAGAATCATTGAAGTTGACAAAGAAATGAACATACCTACTATGGCTGCCTATGCAAAGCAAGAAGTTAGAAGGCACAGGATTGACTCTTAGGAGTAACTCTTTAAGTCATAACCCAAACCCTCTCAGAAAATCAAATGATGAAATAAGTATCACTTACGAACTTCTAACATGCTTTCCATAATCACTCCAGCTGTAATTCCTAATATAAATGCAAGCAAGAATTCCTGCAGCAGACCATGCTACCAACAAAGGGTTGAACGATAAAGTAGTCCAAGGGTTTTAGCTTTCTTCTGCTCCTTAAATACCGAGCTACAATTGCGCATATGGGACAATACTCGAATAAGAGAAACTAAAAGGTCCTACATTTTGGCCAACTAACAAAAGCTTCAATGACTTGGCTTTTGAGAGCATAATGCACATGAGATATCTTCTTGGCTCAAGGAAGACAAAGGCAAAGACACAATCTTAAGCAATAGCAATAACTCGGATTTCCAAATTATCTACTGATATTGCTTTATCCCCAAATCGACGTTATCGTTAATCCCTGGTAGACTTGAATATAAAAACACTACTATCAGAAGATCAGTTTCCAATCAATAATATCAAGGATGCTTTAATATGGAACAATTTTTTGTTTCCTAACATTGAATCTCTTCCGAATTTAAACACTAACAGCTCACAAACAAGCTAAAATACAGCAACTAAGAAATCAGGAAGAAAATATTTACTAGAACTACTTGCCAAAATAGAACAAATAAAGATAATTGCAATCAGGATAAAATAAACAATCACATTTAATATCAAACTGAATCTTACTCAATCAAATGTCTTAATATCATGCTAATAATAGAATTAAAATAATACAGTATTTTGGACTACTCTCAAAGTCTCAACATGACCCAAGCAAACAAACAGCTGATAACCCATTAATGCAAGACTTCAAAATTTTAAACTTTACCACATTTTCGCATAAAAAACAAAGAAATTCCCAATGTTTCAGATCTGACAGCACCATTTACAGGAAAAAAAAATCCTAATGGAAATAAAACAGTAAAAATCCAAATTTAAGCAAAAAAAAAGTCATAATGTAAAACTCAAAACTGTAAAAAAAATTAAAATTATGGGTACCTAAGAATTTGCAAGTCTTCAAGTGTGCGAGGCAACTTAAGGAAGCTATAATCAGAAGCTGGCATGGTGAGATAAACACCCAGAAGACCTAATGCATAAGCAATCACAACACCAAGAGCTGCTGAAATTTCCCACATTGTTAATGGAAACTTTGAACTTGATTTATCTTCATTACCCACTAATCTTTCCTCTGATTTCTCCATTTTTGTTAATCTTTCTCCTTAATCACCCACTTAACCCCAGAAAATCAAGACCAAAGAAATCAACTTTATCACAGATTTGGGGTTTTGGGTTTTTCTGGGATTAAATGGTATAATGCCCAGATGAAATTTATAATCCCAAATTTAAGGAGAAGAAGGGGAGGAAAAAAGGGAGAATTTTTCAGAAATATTCTCCCTTCTTTTCTTTTCTTCCCTCACACTCCTCTGCCATTTATGTCTTTTACGTTTTAGCTTCGTAATTTTGTGGGAAATTTTTGGTTTTTGGAGAATATTCGTTGGCTAAAGAATTTAAAAATTCTAAACGATGATTATTAAAATAATTCACAACGTTGTTCGATTTGATTTTATTTTTTGTGCTTTAATAAATCAAAAAGGTTGGAATGAGAAAGAAAATGTGGTGGTCCGTCCAACTATGGTTTTCAAGTTGGTGTTTTTTTTTGGCCTTTTATGTTGTGTGGGTTAACATGTAGTTAATGAAGAGATGAGGACGTTGTTTGTTATCTCGAGAGAGAGAAAGCTTTCTATGTTGTCTCTTTTTTTATTATTATTCGGTAATTTACTGGTTCAAATAGGCTCACCCTTTATAAGTTGGGGAGTAAGAAGGGAATCTCAACTCATAAGAAAACTTCCAACTCCAGTGACTGGAAACTGAGGTTGGGAGGTAGGAGCTCCAACCATTGGGCTCCCACATGGATCTCTTCTATGTTGTCTCGTTAGCTTTGCCTTTATTGAAAAAATTATTAGCTATCATTTTTCTAAAGTTAAAAGAAAATCACTTGTCAAATATTTTCTTTTTCCAAAATGCTCATGTGCATTTGCAAGTGTATTATTGATGCTTTATGTATTCGTTGTTATTGGAATGTCTTGAACCTATAATCTGGTGTTTCAAACAATCCAGCACGGAGGTTTCGCTTAAAAGGTTATACTATATAAATAAACCTTCTAATAAATTTTTACCTCCATATTTTGTATTATGTACGCTTTTTCATCAAAAGATACTATAATCAGTTTCTTTTGCTTGTGGACGTAGCTTACATATTGTTAATGAACCACGTTAAATCTGTGCGTCAATTGTTCTATATTTCTTTGTTGTTTATTTGATCATGTTACAACAATTGTGATCTCATTTTTGGGGTTCAAAATCGATTTTATTAGATTAAACTTCTTATTTTGACATAGAGAAAATGTGTTTAATAAAAAAAATTCCTACTTTCTGAAAAAATGATAGCTCATTAGATAAGTTTCAAACCTCCAAAGATTAATGATCCGTATAAGATCTCCCTTTTAAAGAAGAATCATGCATAAAATTTCATTAACATAGTTTGTAATTTTTTTTATATAAGGTAAGAAAAATGGTTTTTAGGAGACCCTCCTCGCGAGGGAAACTCTTAAAAAGTCATTTACAAGAATGGAATGAAGAGTTAAATTGGTACAAGGTGTAATACAAAACTAAACTGAACTAAATGTCCTACATTAGCTATCCAATATGCAGCTTTGTTAGCTTCCCTATAGACATGATGGACCTTATAGGACTGGAATTGTTGAAGTAGAGCATGTATATCCTCTATGATAAGTTGTATCTGCCAAGGAGTCTTCTATAGTTTTTTACCGCGTTGATTACAAGAAGATTATCACCTTCGATGTGGATATTCTGGATGCCATGATTCAAAGCCAAAAGAAGACCCTTCTGAAGAGCATTAGCCTCGGCCACAAACACAGGAGTGATTCTTAGATTGTAAGAGGTGACATGAATGAGCTCACCGTTATTATTGCGAATAGTTTGTAACATTATATGTGAGGAAGAAAACTATCATATAGTATATACCTCAATTAAGATTAAGATTAACCTCCAAAGATTAAGATTAAAAGATTAAATCTATGCAGATTAATTTTTAAGACCCAAGATTAAGGGTCTGTTCTGTTCAACTTATTTTGTCTTATCTTATATTATCTTATCTTATCTTATCTTATAAGATCTTATAAAATCTTATCTGATCTTATCTTATCTTATCTTATCTGATCTGATCTTATCTTATCTTATAAGATAGTTTATTGTGTGTGTCCAGTGGCGGAGCCAGAAGAGGGGACATGGGGACAGATGTCCCCCCACTTTAAAAAAAAAAATTCACGGAATTAAAAAAAAAAAAAAATAAAAACGCAGCACAGCAGTCAGCACTTGGGTCGCGAGAAACAAACTCATTTACACAAAACAACGTTTGAGAAAAAACGAAGAGAGAGAGAGAGAGAGAAAGTTTCAAACCCTAGAAACACCAAATACGAACGAAACGTCGAAACCCGCCGCGGCGCCGCCTCGCCGGAACGAAATACGAAGAAAGGAGAAGAAGCAGCCACGAAGGAGCCAGCAGGCAGGCAGCAGCAGAGGAAGTGAGGACTGAGGAGGCGGAGGAGCGAAATACGAACCACGGACTGACGTCTGACTGTGCGGCTGTGCCTGAGTGCCTCCACGAGCCGCCGGAAGCCCAGTCGGCAGTCACCACTCACCACCACTCACCAGTCGGCAGTCACCAGTGTCCAGTGAGTTGTTTTTTAATTTCGCAAGTTTTAATTCCACAAATTTTAATTTCGCTGTTTTGATTTGAGGTAATATATCTTATATATCAATGTTTGGTTGTGAATTTGTGATTATAGCTGAATTAATTGATTAGTTGAAATGATTTGTTGTTGGGTATTAGAATGTTGGCCATGATTTATTGAATTGATTTGTTGATTCATGTTTTAGGGCTTAGGTAGTTTGTAATTTGTAATTTCTCATTTAGAAATTGTAAATATGAGTTGATTTATAATTGAATAAATTGATTAGTTTGGTTTGATAATGTAATTGATTCATGTTTATCAATTTAATTAGGAAAATGTCAAGTGGTTCACATTCACCTAATGCAAACAAGTCCAAGGCTAAGGGAAAACAACCCGATCTTCGACAATTCATGTTTAAAAGAATGAAATCCCAAGAAACATCTTCACCCGCTCATAGTGAAACACCTCAAAAATGAATCTCCTTCATTTAGCTCTCCCCAAACTCAAAATGTTGATATGAATGTTGGTGGTTCAAGTACTAGTAAAGTAGTAATGCACCATTAGAGGAGGAGGAGAAAGAGGAGGAGGAGGAGGAGGAGTCGGAAGGAGAAGGATTAGTATATGATGTTGAATTACTTCCTCATGATCCGGGAAAAAGAATGAACATAATGAGTTACCCCTCAAATCAAAGAAATGCGGTGAGGAGAGCTTATATTCTTAAAAAACCATGTCAACCAAAAACTCATGCATTTCCTCAAAGAATGGTGTCCGGTTTACGTCGTTTTAAGTTAATTGGTTCAAGAAATGGGATTGGCTTGAATATAGCATTGAAAAAGTTAAGTATTAAACAATTTGTGTTGTAGTGTTTTTTTTCCTAATTTTTTTTCCGATTTCCCGACGTTCGGATTTTGTCCCCCCGCTTTGAGAATCCTGGCTCCGCCACTGTGTGTGTCTAACATCTTATTTATCTTATCTGATCTTATCTTATCTTATCTTATCTTATCTTATCTGATCTTATCTTATCTTATAAAATCTTATATAAGTTAAAATAAGTTGAACAGAACGAACCCTAAGTCTTCAAAGATTCAAATTTAATATCAAGAAGAATACTATCATAATATTGCTTACTCTTAAGAAATACTTAGCATATTACTTGGTAATTACCAAACACCATTCATCCATAACTTCATGTTTCCGCATTATCCGCTCTTTTCTTACTTTTGTTACAAATATTCAATATTTATGATAACCCCCCTCTTTACCTACTACAAATTATCACAAGGGGAGACCTCTTCATGACTTCATGAAAAGAAAAAGTCAAGTCTTCAATTTAATGATTATTTTTTGGCGGTATTACTAATTTTTTTATGTTATTAAATACCATGTAACATCAACCCCCCAAATATATGATTGGTCATTACCTCCAAAAAATGTTTTATAATTATTACTCTTTTTACCTTCTACATATACTTTAATAAATAACCATATAAAGATTCATATTTAAGGTCCAAACTTAAGGATGAATATTCATCTCCCAAAAAAAAAGGATTAGATATAGATATTATTATGATTCTAAGTTTTCTTTTATAAAAAACTATTACAAAATTTTTAGTATTTCATGTTATATAGACATTTTCTACTCACACTTTATATCAAATCGTTGCAACTAAAAAAAACAGAGTAAGTATAATACAGATAACCTTTTTATCATATATAGATATTTTATCTATATTATAACCTAATAACACAAGTTCAATCATATAGCCAAATGCGTCATAACCTATATATCTAGGGTTACATACTTTATGTATAGACTCTAACGCACAATCGGACACTGTGCATACCATATGCTCGGTAATCCATGTGTGGTATTTGAAATGTCTTCCTAGTTATATTGCGAATTTTTCAGATAAACCTCTTAAGGAATTAGAAGGCCTTACATTCATCATATGTTTTATTATCAAATATATATAGTATATATACGAATACACCCAAGTATACAATATATACGAACACATCAAAGTATAGTATAGTTCAAAAAAACCACGTCCCCTCTTTTGAAATTATAAGCTCATATATTCATATAATATAGCAGCATATGCGCGCGCATAATGCATGGTGTACCCAGTTATTGAATGAAGCAGTCCCAGGGCAAAAAAAAAGCAAAAAAAGCACGTGAAGGGGTTGGAACTTGGAGACGCCGACGGAGAAAACAAATGAATTAGCGGCCCCAAGGCCGGCATATGCGAGAATCGTGGGGTCATGTGGTAATTTCCAGTGTTGTTGCATGTGCTACAACTTGCTTAAACTACGCATTATTTGCTTATCTCATAATATTAGTAGTTCTGCCAGCTCCTGCAATTACATTTTTGCCCTCATTATTCGTCGCTTTCTCCACTATTTCACGTTTCAATCCAACCACTTGTTGCACAATGCACATCACTCAATCTATTTATGCTTTCTATATATACCAAATGATTTATTGCTTATGTTTGAATCATAATCATAAGAACTGTGTGTGTTGTGTATGACAATATGTTGGATTATTTATCAATCCTATAAATATTTTAATGTTTAAACATTGATTTGAGAGTTGACAAAACATATTGCCCTTACCTTCCTTTCATCGTGGACTCATGCAAATATTTGATTAATCAATGTAACTAGCCAACTAGTAGTCTAGCATCATCATCATCAATGTATTATGGGTTCATATATCAGAATTTTTTCCTTCAATAATGCTAAAATGGGTATTAATTCCTGAAATGTGCCCAAGTTCAAATTAATTCCCGGCACGTCCACGTGGGACGGCACGCCGTAATTTTGTTTTTTAACAAAACCGCTACTCCAAGTAGCGGTTAATACCAATAATGTAAAGTTGACCGCTATTTCAAATAGCGGTTATATGATGTCCCTAAGACAAGTTATAAGCGTGCATATAAACCAGCTACTTGAAGTAGCGGTTTATTATGAAACAATGAAACAAAAAAAAATGAAGGGGGCCGGATGCGTGCCACGCAGCCCGGCCATGCGTGCCACGCGGCTAGGGCCGCACTCCGCGCCGGATGCTGCGTGGCACGCAGACTTCTGCGCGGAGCGCAGTGCTGCGTCGCATCCGGGCGCGTGGCACGCATCTGGCTGCGTGGCTTTCCCCTTCATTTTTTTTTTGTTTCATTGTTTCATAATAAACCGCTACTTCAAGTAGCGGTTTTGCCTAGTAAACCGCTATCCCGAGTAGCGGTTTTACCTCATATACCGTTTTCAAATAACTTCAAGTTAACCGCTACTTGAAGTAGCGGTTTGCTTTGAAAAAAACAAAATTCTGGCGTGCCGTCCTACGTGGACGGTATCCATGGAATTAATTTGAACTTGGGCACATTTCAGGAATTAATACCCATTTTAGCATTATTGAAGGAAAAAATTCTCATATATCATGTGTTTTCGCGTTAAAAAGTAAAAAGGGACTACTTATAAATTACTACTACCTCTATTTGTTTTAATTGTTACACCTCACTTTGTGGGATAACCAAGGCGATGCATAAAAAAACATAACAAAGGTTCATCAAAAGCTGATTTTGTTTTGAGAAATGAAAAAAAAAAGGATTTATTGATGGGAATAATCCCACCTTTAAGCGATCTTCCCAAAACAGTCTCACCTTTCATAAATTTGGGAATAATCCCAACTTTGGAGAATGTTTGCTAAAAATAGACTGTTAAATTTATGAAAGGTGAGACTGTTTTGAGAAGATCGCTCAAAGGTGGAATTATTCCAATCAAAAAATCCAAGATAATTGTGGTCTAGTTGAGTTAGATGAGAAATTCATGAAATTTGCTTTAACACCGTACAAATCTTCTTCAACGAATCAATCTGTACTAAACTACAATGAACAAACTCGTGTGAGAATAATTAGGTCGTGCTAATCGAGTTGAAAAACTCGCGAGCAACTCGAATTCGACTCAGTCAACGCTCAGTCAAAACTCGACTCGAGTTGGCTCGACTCTAACTCAAAACTTTAACGAGCATGATTTTGAGCATGACCCTTCTCGACTCGATAAACTCGCGAGCAGCTCGATAAATTATATTTTTTTTTCTGCAAATTTATCTTATTTAATATAGAAAAAATATTTGTATTAGCTAAATATTACAATGCTAGTAGAAATATAAAGTCCTTCTATACCTATAATGTCGAAAATATTAAACAAATAACTCTCTTTTTTTAAATCTAATTTAGAACGAAATAGGTGACTCAATAACAAAAAAAGCAGCAAATCGGGAAAAAAAAAGAGAGATGAAGGAAACAACAAAACCGTGGGAAAGGTGCAAGGTAGGGTAAGCATTAGTCCCAAGTCGATGGTTTATCATGAGATGAGAGCTATCAAGTCTATAAAACATTACTATTACCCAAGCATTTTTTTCAAGTCTACTATTGTATAATATAGGCCTTACTAAGGTATAAACTTAAATGATGACATTGGTTTGAATTGTTGGACTGACTTTGTCATTAGCTCGGTTGGGTTCGAATACATGAGCCTCTCGAGCTCGAATCGAGCTATTCGAGTAAACCGAGTTTGAGTTGAGTCGAACTACAACAAATCTTAATGAGCACGAGTCGATCAGTGATTTGGCGAGTTTAACGAGAACGAGTCGAGCAGTTTTTAAGTTCAGTCGGGCAGGCCTTTGCTCGTGATCGACTCGCTCGATTAGCACCCCTACGCAACCAATACACAAAACATACTTTAATAATTCCAAGTTAGACACTAAAGAGTTAATTTTCTTGTTATTGTTGAGTCTTTTTATATTGGCAAATGCTATATACAACCCTATTTAAGCATTAATAACTCTTTATATATCCTTATGTTTTCAATACAATGTAGAATCTTTCATTTAATGCTATCTTCTTTTTTTATTCAATCATTTAATGCTATCTAATTGCACTATGTTAAATTAATTTTTTAATTACGTACTTGAGTAGTTCAGTAGTTGAATCTACTCATTAAATAAGCATGTCCAAGTTGGCTTTACTTAGATTCTTTTGAAAGACTAAACAAACATTAAATATAGGAATTTGATATTTTTTAAGCACAACCCTTAGGGTTGTAGTTATCAGAACCCTCTTATATTATGTATGTTATTACATAGTGATATTGATTACCTATACGTGCATTAATCTATTAATGTCATCCTTAAAAGTTAGTTGAAAATTCTATTGTGCTCCCAGGAGCACAATCCACAAGGTGCACCCAGTAAATTTATTCCATTTTTTATGAGTAAATGTTCTATTTCAACAAATGTTTGTTTAAGCATTTTTTCAGCGAAAAATATGTTCTATTTTTCTTGAAAATTGTTCTATTTTTAATAAACAAATGTTCTTTCAACAAATGTTCGTTTTAAGCATATTTTTCAGCAAAAAAATATGTTCTATTTTTCGTAAAAATGGTTCTATTTTCAATAAGTAAATGTTCTATTTCAATAAATGTTCGTTTTAAGCTTATTTTTCAGCAGAAAATTATGTTCTATTTTCGATAAGCAAATGTTCTATTTTAAAAAATGTCCGTTTAAAACTTATTTTTCAGCAAAAAAATATGTCCTATTTTCCGTGAAAATATGTTTTTAATATTTGATGAGCAAATGTTCTATTTAAGTAATTGAATTCTGGTAATGTTCCACTTCAACAGTAAAATGTTCATTTTCGTAATTGAATTATGGTAATGTTCCACTTCAACAGTAAAATGTTCGTTTTCGTAAGTGAACTTTTGTAATGTTCCACTTCAACAGTAAAATATTCGTTTTCGTAAGTGAATTCTTGTAATGTTCTACTTCAACAGTAAAATGTTCGTTTTTATTTTCGTAAATGTTCTATTTTGCATTGTGGGAGCACGATTTTCATTGTGCTCTTGGGAGCACAATCCACGTATTAAAAGTTAGTCTTTATTTTATCTTTAATCGAAATAAAGGTAAAACGAGACAACTTTTTAAAGATCGATATCTCGTGGAATAGAAGTGTAAACTATTCCAAGGCTGTTACAAACTCTCCATTCCCTCATGGAGTATAGCTTTTCATTTTGTGGCCTTAAATACAATGCGTGGGAAGAAGATTTTTAGAAGACACACACTCGAACTTTGCTCCAACAAATTATTAGTTCTGGACTTTGTACGCGAAGCCCATTATTAATAGCCCAAACTGAATCCTTAGAATAGAGTTATGGTCTTATGGTGCATGAGCCATTCCCAATTTTCCAATAAAATTTGAAAACCTCCGATCCTCTACTAATACCAAAAAGAAAAATTAGTTGACACCGACGTTCCAAAACAGTAATTATGCCTACGTGGCGCTACTACCTTAGAGTGTCTTTATAAGATTTGATCCCATAACTTCAAACTTATATACTAAAGTTCTAACCACTAAACCAAGTAATGTTTGGTGTTACAATGCTAAAGTAAAATATTAATAAATAAAAATTATAATTACCCGAGGTATAGCTCGGGTTAAAAAACTAGTGAAATTTGATCATAACTCGTTACAACAAATCAAGAAGAATAACGAGTGGCAATTATGAAAATAAACATGAAGGGAATTAAAAAATACAACAAATTATAAGTAGAATACATTTTTTGGCAATTACATAAGTAGAATACATTATCTTGAATATCTAAGAGTAATTTTATCAAATTATATACAAATTAGTCTATTATATTTAGTTATTTACTAGAGTATATTAGAATGGTTTCCCTTTACTTATTACTTCATACAACTTAGTGGCCACTAGCTAATGTGCGTAAAATAATTGCTTTGTAAATTGTACTCCTTCTGTTTTTAATCATTCTCACTTTTCCGCGCATGTCTCTCAATGTACCTCTTTGAATTTAAATACGTTTCATTATATATTAGTAAAAATTATAACGATTGAATAATAATAAAGTATTAATTGAGAGGAATCGAACAATCCCCCATATGGTTATATTTTTTTTTATAAATTGAAAGAAATTGAGAAGATTCTCTCTAATTATGAATAATGTCAAGATTCCAAGTGAGAAAGATAAAAAATAGAGGGAGTACCATATTAGAGACCATTTCTTTAGTGAACAAAACAATAGTAAATTATGATTAAAAAAAAGAGTAACATCATGGTTTAGAGTCCATATATTTGTTAGGGCTTGTTTTCCCCAGCTTATTTTCAGATCAGTTCAGTTCAGTTCAATTCAGTTCAGTTCAGTTCAGTTCAGTTGTTTTATGCCGAAGAGAACATGCCCTTAGTCCTTGACTTAATTAGTCTGACCTTACTTTGACGTATAAGTCAAGTATTTACAATTCTTTTTTATTGATAAGGAGAATGATCCCGTCTAAACCTCAACATTCGTGATTTATTAGTTTAGCAGTGGAAGGATTTGACCTTAAGACCTTAAGATTACAAGGTGAATACCCAACCAACTATTAGGTGTGTAAGTGGATTGGACTTTGCCAAATCCAAATCCAGTCCAAAGTTTTTTGGACTTGAGAAATTGAGTCAAGTCCGATCCAAACCTTTTTTAAGTCCAGTCCAGTCCAGTTCGAAACTTTTTTCTTAAATCCTAATCCAGTCCAGTCCGATTATATATAATTATATATAATATTAATTTGTTTCCCGATTTAGATTCACAATGTTTACTTATGATTGAATCATTGAAATTTGAAAAATTGGACTCATTTTACATCCACTGCATGAAGTATGTTCCATACATCTTTAAAGTCTTATAAAATGCAAATTGCAAAATACAAAAGGCGCCAAAAGGGTTAAAGTGGCCTTTACCTTTTCAGTTTTCAGTTCTCATTTTGAACTTTTGAAGGGTAAGCGAAAATTTTGGCGCCAGGCAAAAGAATTAAGAGCGTGAATGCTAAAAAGTCCAAAATTTTAACAAAAATGCTAAAGAATTTTTTAAAATATACATTATATGTATATGTATTTATATATTATATGCTAAAATATTTTTTGACTTTGGATTGGACTTATTGGACTCTAAAGGGCGAGTCCAAATCCAAATCAAAATATTTGGACTCGAAAATTTGAGTCAGGAGTTCAATTTAAACATTTTTGAGTTTAGTCGAATCCGACAAATTTGGATAAGGACTGGTTGAACTCTAAAACTTTTCGCGATCCACTTACACTCTCATAACAATTACACCAAACAAGTTTGGTTAGTCAACGACTTACAAGTTTGGTTACTCTTAACTCTTTAGTCAATCAAAGTCTACTAGTCTATACGAACACACTTTTGTCCCTAAAGTACCCCGATTTTCATAAGGAAAATGACCATTTTACCTCTACAAAATACCCCTATACATTTGTTGATCTGTACAATGCATGGCCAATCATCCTTTCTCCTAGCTGAGGACCTCATTTTCATGCATTTAATGCACACAACAGCTTCTGAGTGTTCACTTATTATCAACCTAACTTTCCCCACTATCCTTCTCTCTCTCTTCTTAACATCCACAACTAGAGAAGTTTCAGCATTAACATATCCTCATCCTTTCCCTCACAAATCCCATATTATATTCCTACCTCATAAACTTTAACTTCCTAAATTTTTCTTCAAAGAAAAATGGTAGGCATAGTGCCAAAATTCTCATACAAAAGGCTTAAACAAGAAGTCATATTTGAAGATGATCATTATCATCAAAACAAAAGTAACACAGACAAAATACTTGATATTATTAGAAGATCATCTTCAGTAAGATTTAGAAGAAGCAGTAGCTGGGTTGGTAGGTTAAAAAGGAGAAAATTCAGGATTAAAATATCAGGTTTCAGAAGGTTTTTCAGGATCAGAAAAATTAAGGTTGCAAGATTTTCATGGGCTAATAAAGTTTTGAAGAGATTGAAGGAAAGCCAATCACACTTTGGTGAACTCTTTGCTGGAAATTATTTGTTTATGCAAGTCTCTCCTGGGTCTTTTAACAACAAAGCTTTGGTGGCTCAACATATTTATAACCATAATAATAAGTTTCCTGGCTTTCCTTCAACTTATAATAATTATGCTCTTGGGAAAGTTGCTTGATTTTGTTTTTCTTGTAGTACATATAACGTCGTTCCAGGTTTACGACTTGTTACTTGTCAGTTGTCACATTACAGGTTCAAATTATAGTATTGAATCGATGTGATAATTAGTTTTAATCAGGGCGTATATATTTGATTTTTCGACCATCATGTATTGAAATTTGAAGGAAACAAGTTAGTCAACTCGTCATCAAAGCCGTTGAAGCTCTCTCATGCATCTCTTGGCAAATTGCGACTCTTGTTCAAGATAAGCAGCTCCAATTTCTCAAGTTCTGGCTTCATCATGTATACCATGAAGTAAATCGTTTAGCAGATTGGATCGCTTATTATGAATATCTCGTTTCTTAATTCATATGCTTTTATATATATATATATATATATATATATATATATATATATATATATATATATATATATATATATATATATATATATATTTATATAGGGGTGAGATCCGTTGAAAACAACTCTTAATCGTCCGAAAACAGGGTAACTATTACCACTTTTTAGAGGCAACTTTATATATTTTAAGGGTAACTTTTTACCAGGTTTTAGGGTAACTAGATTATATTAAGGATAACTTTATGTATTTCAAGGGCAACTTTATATATTTTAAGGGTAACTTTTACCAGTTTTGGGGTAACTATATTATATTAAGGATGACTTTATATATTCCAAGGGCAACTTTATATATTATAAGAGTAACTTTTACCACTTTTAGGGTAACTTTGAGTATTATAACAGTAACTTTGACTAATATTAGAGTAACTTAACACCTTGATATTTTCCCCACCTTCTTCAACCTTCGTCTCCTTCCTTTCTCTCTCTCTCTCTCTCAACTATAAAAATGCGAGAAATAATCAGTTCAAATTGCAGCTCCATACAATCTCTTAAATAGAATCAATCATCATTATCAACAAAACTGAGCTAGAATTAGCACCAGAAAGTTCCTCTAATCAACAATCAACATCAAGGATATAATATGAAGTTTCCTTGAAATTATCAGACAACAACATATTGTTTCAAGTTTCATCATTCAAAAGAAAGTACAAATAACAGAAAAGTGACCAATAAAGAGAGAGAGAATAACCGGTCAGAATCAAGAGCTAGTTAACGGCGGCGAGCTACAACAGCTTGGACATGGCGTCGCTGCGAATAGGATGAAGAAAGGCTGAGGAGTTGGTCGGAAGTGAAATCGCGATTTTCTAAGCAAAATCGACGCCGAAAACAAGAGATTAGAGACGTTTGATGTTGTTATCGACTTCTTTCCTCCAATTTTGCTGATTTTCTTCTCTCTCTTCTTGTTTCTCCATTTTTGCAGCTGTTAGAACCTCAGTGTAACTCAGAGATAAATGGTGAGAGGAAAGAGAAAATGGATATTCTCCATTGTTGAATTGTTGTCTGATGAATTCGAAGTCAGAAGAGAAAGAATGAAAATTGTTGAAGTTGGGGATCTGTCGTGGTTTGAAGAGAGAGAATGGGGCTCCTGGAGGAGATAATGTAATTGGCCCAAATCTTGTGAATTTGATCATAGCCATCAGCTCTAATTTCAATGGCCCAGATCTTTTGTTTTCAGTTTTCAGTTTTAGGGATGTTTTCACAAGATCCTATTCCTATATATATATATATATACTTCCTCCGTTCTAAAATAAATGAAACACTTACTATTTTAGGCCTTTCAAAATAAGTGAAACGTTACCTTATTTGGTATTCACTTTTTCTCTATCTCTCTCCTCATCACACGTAGCCCCTCTTTTTTTCTTTCTCTATCTCTCTCACTCCATTCCAGATCCCGCGAGCGCCCTACGTTTCATTTAAAAAACGAACGGAGGAAGTATATATATATATATATATATATATATATATATATATATATATATATATATATATATATATATATATATATATATATATATATATATATATATATATATATATATATATATATATATATAGAGTGTTGTTTATTCTAGTTTGCATAATAAGACATTTAGGTATCCCTTGAAGAGAATGGGTTCCTAAAAGTTGTAGTTCTAGTTACGTTCTATGATAAAATTAAGACCAAGAAATTGAAACTTATACGTACGTAGTAATTTATAAGTTTGATTTATCAATCAAAATTGATTTCTACTTATCCGCTTATTTTGTCTTCGTTATATGCATTTACAGGTTTACTCTTTATGTCAATAGAAGAGAGTTCGTATTAGTTAAATACTTCAATATAATTTAGCTGATCAAAATTAATTATATCTGAACTAATATCATATGTTATTTGTTTGCGAGAATTTTGCTTAAATTCATCTATACTATTATCTAAAGCAAAATCCTAAATCCTATGTGGCAAGCTCATATTAACCAAGCAAATGTAGAGCTTCACAAAATAAAGTCCCTCAAATCCGATGTCCACGTGGCATGTAAATACATTGTTTCGAAAATTTTGGTGTTTAAGGAAGAAAACCGTGATTTGCTTTAATTAGAGATGTAAATTTGGCAATTAATATCATGACATTATGAAATTTGTATTAAACTACAATATTGCACCATCAAATAGGACAGAATAAGCATTTGATTGCATAAATCATTCAATCACATTCAATTTCAAAAAACCGATGACTTTAAGGAAAACAAATCATTCGCTTCCAAAAATAAATCCATAATCTAAGCTTTAGCAATATTATTGCAAAAGATTAAAAAAATCACTCCTAATCATTTCCATTTTAGATGTTCCATATATTGAAGATTTGTTTAGTGATTTTTGGGTGTCAAAGATTGATTTCTTATACTCCTCTTTGTTTTTTTAGTTGCAACATTTGACTTTTTGGTGAGTGTATTAAAATAATCAAATGTTGCAACTAAAAAACAAGGTAGTATATAATAAACGTAATAAAACGCTTAAAAACTACTACTATATAATAAACCCAACCTGCAGGAGAAATCGAATCACGGTAGCACATCACTTGTGAATTGTGATACCACCCAAAAGAAAAATTACCATGATTTCTTTTGGCAAAAAGAAGGAAAAATGAATTGAGGAGATGACAAACACAAAACACATACACACGAGACAGAAGCAACAACAGATAAACGACATCAACAATCACAACGGCTCAATGGAGCGTCGACTTGCAAAGAAGCGGCAACTCCGGCGATAAAAATTACTTGCCAAATTATATTGGGATTTACAATCAAGATTTGGAATCAACATATCCAAATTCAAGTTTTTCATTTTTTTCTTCCTCATTTTGGCAACCTCCACACTTTGAAGACTCAAGTCATCCCATTATTCATGAACCGATTGCTTCTTCATTAATGGAACTCCATGCAGTGGCGGATCCAGGAATTTAAAAATGGTTGGTCACACTAACGCAAATCGGCAATACGATAATGACCAATACATTAAAAAAATTCATAAAAGTTTCGAAAAGCAAAATATTCATATTACAACCAAATAGTACTTAGAAAATATTACAATTGTTCTCGACGAGTTTTCATGTTTTGATATCGATTTATAATATCATCCTTGCTAACATTCAAAAACATTTCTTTCTCTACATAAGTAATCAAACAATCATTCAACATTTGATCTCCCATGCTATTACGCAATTTATCTTTCACTTGAGTCATACTAGAAAATACTCTTTCTACACTTGCAGTTGCAACGGGAAGAACCAACACCAATTTCAAAACCAAATAGACCCGATCATGAGTTTCGGACTTCCCCGTCTCAACAAGTTTCATTGAAAGCTCGTGAAGACTCTTTAAATTCCAAAATCTCTCATCTCCTCTAACATCAACAATGAAATTTTCAAGTGACCAATCAAAAAATATAATTTCGGTACTTGAAAACTCATTGGGATAGAACTTGGCAAGTTGAATCAATTTTCTTTTATCAAAGGAAGAAAATCGATTAGTAGGATTAAAACAAGACATACACACAAGTAGTTCCTTACTTATCTCCGGAAACCGATTCTCAAGTTCTTGTAATTGAAGGTCAATGACACTTAAGAAAACTTCAACTCGAAAATGATGAAGATTTGTAACTTGTGGGCTCTTACCTCTAAACATCCTTCTCCCCGGAACATGATATATCTCCTCTATGTTTGGAATCTCGATGTCATATCTAGCCATAAAAGAAGTGACTTTTTCCATATGAGAATCCCATCCTTCATCTCTCATCTTTTATAGATTGATCTTGGTTACATCAACCATGGCCATAGCATTTACAATGTCTTGATCACGTTTTTGCAAAGCCACATTCAATGCATTTGTGATTCCAAATATGGAAACCATCAAGTGTGCCACAAACACAAAATTAAATGGCATCAACTAGTGTGTAAGAGCTTGTGCTTTATTTGAATCAATTGCATCGGAAACTTCACCAATTTTATCGAGTGACTCAAGAATTGAAGGATACAAATCAAGCACATTCAAAATTGTTTTAAAGTGAGATCCCCAACGAGTGTCACAAGGTCTACCTAAGCCACGTTCTTGATTTAAACCCGTTCCCGATTCATGTTCACCTAAGGATAATGGTTCTACAACTCATTGAGCTTGTTTCTCTCGAAGAAATTCTTTCCTTTTTGGTGAACCGCCCACAAAATTCAAGAGAGGTGCAAGTACATCAACAAAAAGCCAACCACGATCTGAATTCTTTTTAGCAAGGGCAACTTGTGTCAACTGAAGTTGATGTGCAAAACAATGCACAAAGTATGCTTGAGGACATTCCTCTAATATCAAAGTTTTGAGGCCATTGATTGAACCTTGCATATTGCTTGCCCCATCATAACCTTGCCCTCGAACTTGTGAGAAAGTCAAAGAGTACTCCATGAGTAATGACTCAATAGCATCTTTAAGAGTTAAAGAAGTAGTATCGGGAACATGCACAATACCAAGAAAACGCTCACATACTTCTCCCTTTTTATTAACATATCTCAAGCAAAGAGCCATTTGTTCCTTATCAGAAACATCGGCGGACTCATCAGCAAGAATAGCAAAAAAACCACCATTCATATCTTCAAGTATTGCTTTAGTTGTCTCTTTTGCACAAGCATTAATGATATCTTTTTGGACAACATGAGAAGTGAGTTGACAATTGCCAGGTGCCAATTTGAAAACAACTTTGGAATAATCAGGATCATGTTGTGAAAGAAGAGTAAGTAATGAAACAAAATTACCTCTACTCAACGAACTTTCTTTTTCATCATGACCACGAAAAGGCAACCCTTGGAGTAAAGGCCACCTAATAGTTTCAATAGAAGCTTCTAGTCGCGTTCGATAAGCACTCATGGTTTCTTTTGTTTGTTTTGATAAATTAGTAATAATGCTACTCTTTTGGTTCTTGAAAAGTTTCATAGCAATCATAGCATTACTATGAGCACTCTTATGACTACCAACATGCTTTTTTATTACATCCAATCTATTCCAATACTTAAAACCATTGCTAACAAAAGCATCACTTCCAGCCGAGTTATCCTCCTTGAATAAATAGCAAGCAAAACAAAATACAACATCCTTTTCAACACTATACTCTAGCCAAGGCCAAGTGTCAAACCAATCCACATTAAATCGACGGTTTTTCGGCTTGATAAGTGTTTGAGGAAACACAAAATTTTTAGGTTGGCAAGGTTTTCTATCAAGGTATGTTCTTCTTACTATGCTTTTATCATCAGGTTGAAAATCACTCATCTTTCTCCTTTTCCCAGCGTCTTGTGGAAGATTAGCAATATCAAATTCGCTCAATCTTTTGGGAACAAGATGGGTTTTGGAATTGTGTCATGGAGAAGAATGTTGTTCACTTTGTTGATGAGGAGGATCTTGTTCATCTAATTGAGATGGAGGAGAAAGATTTTGTTCATTTTCTTGAGGTGGTGAAAGATTTGGGGGAGGAGAAGGTGGAGGAGATGGAGGAGGAGATGGTGGAGGAGATGGAGGAGATGGAGGAGGAGATGGTGGAGGAGATGGATGAGGTGGATTTTGAGTGGGAGTTCTTTTAGTAAAAAAACTTGAAATATCCCTCGTGTTTTTCCTTTTCATTCTAAAAATTAAATTAATAATTTGAATGAGATTAAATCAGTCGATTGAAAATGCCAACACAATACAATCAAGCACATCATACATGATACATCATTCAAAATAATGATTTCTAAATCACAATTTGCCATCCTAACCTAATTCCTAAATCACAAGTCACAACACAATCATTCTACTATCAATTTGTCATTGTAATTCCTAACCTTAGTAACATAATTCCTAAATCACAAATTCACAACACAATCATTTGTCAATTTGGCATCCTAATGCAATTCCTAAATCACAACACGATCGTGATTTCAATTTTCAGCAATAAACACATTACAAATGACAAATCAATTTTCTACTCCCATTGAATCATCTAACAATCATCCAACACCCAATCATTAGAACATTTGAACAATTGTAAAAATCAATTTTCTACTCCCATTGAATCATTCAACATTTGAACATGACCGCTGACCGAAATATATTATAAAAATGGAGCATCAAATAAACAGCAAGTAGTAATCATCTATTCATTCCAACACCCAATCATTTGAACATTTGAACAATTGTAAAAATCAATTTTCAGCAACAAGCCAACAATGATTCAATGAAGAATAATAGAAGAAGCGATTAAGTAAAGATTAAGATTTAAGAAGGTCGAATTAGAACTTAGAAGAATACCTCAAGTGAAGTCTAGCGCCGCCGCGCCGCTGCAAAAGCCCCCTGCCGCCTCGCCTGCCGGCCTCCCAACGAACAAGAAATGATGAAGTGAAGATGAAGAGTGACCTGCCGGCCTCCCGACGAACAAGAAACGAGTCACGACTGACGACAATTGGACGAAGACCTTCAGATCTGAACTCACGACTCACGAGTGGGCGAGTGGCGAACAAGAAACGAGTGAACGACTCAACCACCGAGGCGCCGATGACGAAGGATGAAGAGGACTGGACCGGCGAGTCGACGACCGGCGAGTCGACGGAAGTGAACGCTACTGGGTCGTGGGATTCGCCAATTCGAGAAGGAGAAAGTGAGAGAAAGAGTTAGGGTTTAGGGTTTACGTGAGTGTGAGAGAAGGAGCGCTTAAATGAATTTTTTTTTCTTCCAAAAATATTAGTTGGTCACGTGACCACCTGTGACCACGTGTACCTCCGCCATTGACTCCATGCATGATGAAAAGCCATAAATTTTCGCCTAACTTCTAACCATTATCACATGATGATTTGCTCCAAAATTGGTGCATCATATACATGCATGTCGATATTGAGTTGATTTCTTTCATTTTTTGTAATTTTTAGGATTTCAAATATAAGTGAAAGTTTCGTTTCACTTGAGAAGAGAGGTGAGTGAGAAAATGGTGAGCAAGAAAGAGAAATAATAGTGGGAATTGGTTTCCATTTCGTTTAAATGGTGAGGGAGAAAGAGATAATGGATGAGATTGATTAATTGGTTTCTGTTCCGGTATGGAATAAATGTCTTTGGAGTGAACCGGTATCTCCTCAGTACTGCAAGCCGGTTTGATGTCCTACAAGATAGAACACGTAAACTAACCTAGGGGTTTAATCCGAGGAACGCCCCTCCGATGCCTAAGTCAGTAAAGGGTAAAGCCGGTATATCTCAAGTAGAGTATATTAGTATATGTGAATATACCTTATGACTCAGATCATAAGGTATTTATAGGAGCCGACAGTGTCCTAAGCTAGGTGGGACACTTCTCCTATTGGTTGAATACAATTCTATCCTCTTTTGATACTTATCTTTAGGCCCATTGGCGCACTGAGTAAGTATTGGATCAGCCCGAGCCCATTTAGCATGGCCCAAGTGATTGACACCGGTAAGATATCGAATGTGACCAGGCATAACATAGATGCGGTATCGAGTTTGACTCATTCCCGATCAATGGGTCTTCCTTGACGAGTTGACTATGGCGGTCAATAACGGTCTAACTGGGCCGGTAGGGAACTTGGACGACCCCCATACAACTAGCCCCCCCAATGGGGTATGCCGGGAAAGACATATCCTTGTCAATCATTGGCATGTCATGAGTGATGCGAAAGTCACGCCCCCACACTAAAACCGTTAGCGATTTCCGGAAATAGAGTTGGCTTGTGAAATGTGAATCGTTGCCTTGATTCGCGTGATGACTTGACTAGTGTGTCGATCTACTCACAACTGCTTATGAGGCGACATCTACGTGGCACGATCCAGACGGGAAGACGAAGAGTCACTTGATCCAGGCCATGAGCTCCTCTATAAATAGAGTTTGGCCAACTTCATTTCCACACTTTCACACTACTCTTGAACCTTCGAGTCAAAGTATTCAACGAATTCTCTGAGCCCTAGCGTCTTTCAGTTATCAATCTTCCGTCGTGATATTCCAAGCTGTAACCAGCCATTATTACGAACTCTCTTGCCGGTTGATTTCTGCGTCAGCTCTCGTCCTTACCTCTTTCCAGGTATTTCACAAAATTTCCTCCTTCGCAATATTTGCTTTTAATCATGTCTTCTCATTTTGACTCTCAAAATGTCTCTAAAAGCCCCTAATCCATAACGATAGCGACTTTAACTCTGATAGCAAATCCTCTAGTCCAGTAGCGTCTAATAACTCGCCGGTGATAGATCTACCCAAAGAACATAGGAGTAAATCTAGCCATGACTGTAGTACTTCCAATAGGACTCTCGAGGAGCCGCCATCACATGCTTCTCCCCTAACCGTCATTAGGGCTTTTGGAGCAGCCATAGGAGTGCCGGTATCAAGCCGATGCGGTACCATCTTTGGGGCTAGTCGAGCGCTCTCCTCTACTTGTTTCCCCTCCTTGGCCAACACCTCTAAGGATCCCCCCGGTGAACCCTCATCTTCCAAACCGGCGGGGGTGTTGGAGGAGGATGCACCAAACTCCATCTCATCTGATAATGAGACGAACGATGATGCCGGCTTAGAGGATGAAGTATCCTCAGTTGCCTCCAAAGATGTGGACAGCGTTTTGCGCGACATGATGTCGGACGCGGAGTCTCTCTCTCTGGAAGCCGACGAGGATGAGGACCCGCCAGAGATCATCCCGAAAGATGATGACGAGACATTGGATAATTTATACATGCCTCCCTGCGAAGCCGGTAGCCCTTCTTTTGTACAGATTGACAAGTCTTTGGAGAAGGACGGCATTAAATAGCGATTTTTTGCCGTAAGGGGGGCAATACTTCGCCTTCCCGGACTAGTACGAGCCGGTGATGCCGTCCGAAGGGTGCCAGCGTGGCCGATTGTCCGCCCGGGCACGTGGCGAGTGTACGCACATATGCTTTGGACTTTGGTTTGAGATTTCCATTGGATCCCTTCTTAGTTAAGATCTTCCACGCCCGGAACATATGCAATCACGGCTTACGCCGCTATCCCGGCGCAATCTCATCTCGCTACGCCCGGACGGTCCGATATAAGAGGTTTCTCGAAACCTTGAATCTTTTCCGAAAGCTTCATTGGATCAAAGAAGACGGCTCAGTGAAGGGCAAAGGGAAAGGTAAAGGCAAAAGATCAAAAGCCGATAAGGAGCTTGGTCAAGGCGGCCGGATGTCCATGTACACCAAGCGAAGAAGGCGACGGTGTATCCAAAACCGACTTCTATGAAGAACGGCGGCCCCGCTTTTTCGGGGTTCGGGTGCCCGATAACTTTCCCTTGCGCCGATATTGGACGAAACCCGGAACACATTCTCGACCAGACGGCTAACACGCCGAGAGCTAGAGGCTTTTAAATTTTTCAAGGCGTCGTCCATGCCGGGCCTAAGGGTGGCAAACCCGTCCCCATACCGCTAAATTGGTTGCCCCCTTCCAAGTACATTATGGGCAATGCGCCCTGTCGGCTACGGGCTTACGCGATTTGATCCTCATGGTACTCAAGGGTCATACCGGTTTTTAGATATTTTATCGTTTATCTATCTGCCCTTAATGTAATACTTCGAATGTTTCTGACACAATTTTTTTTTATTTTTTTTAGGCCGGGAACATCTGATTCAGGAAGCTCTTTATCTCAACCAGAATTATATACCGATCAGTAACATGCCTCCCAAGCCCGCCAGGAAGTTCACCTCTATTCCCCCAACATTGGCGGCGGGGCGGAAAGCAAGGTCGGGGTGCCGGCCGAGGTGATGGTGGTGATCCGGCACCTGGGAAGGCCGTCCAACCTCCCCCGACAAAAACTCCTGTTCCTCAAAAGAGGAAATCCGAGGGAGAAAGCGGCAAAGAGCTCCAGCGGCCTCCACCCAAGGTCCCCAGGAAAGAGAAGGTCGATGTGGAGGTCCAAGTGAAGGATCCCCAGGGCCTACTCTCGGGGCGCGTGGCCGAGGTGGGCACTTCCTCTCTACAGCCCAAGATATATAAGCAGCTCACGCTGCCGGCCATGATTCCCGAGCTGCAGCAATTCTCCAAGCTGCGAAAGACCGGCTTCATTGAACAAGCTGGGGTGGAGGTGCCCGAAATCCTCCGAAAGAGGTGGGCCGGGTCTCCGGTTAAGGACGGCGAGCTATTTCATCCTAAGCTCAACGTCCTTGATGACGAGTCGTTGTTGCTTGACCGCCCTCTTGAAGGCGGCAACTTGGGCTACCGGCTCTTGAAGGGCATGCAGCTCAAGTACTACATGCCGGCTGGATCGAGTCCCGGGCGGCCACTGTGCACGCCCATAACTTGGCTGTGGGAAGACTTTTCTTTCCTAGTGTTTTAACGGCTTTTTGCTTAGTTATTTTTTGTTTAACTCCTTTGTACTTTCTCTTGCGGTCGGCGCACTCACGGTAAGGAACTACGTGACCTTTACCGGTATTTCTAGGGTGCGTATTATGGTGAGGTTGAGAGCCACCGGGCCACTCGGGATCGGTGACCGCTAAGAATGCGAGAGTTGGTAAATGTTACCAACGAAAGGAATAAGCCGAGGTCGATGCACCGACTGGACAAGGTCAAAGAAGACCTCCAATCGCTAAAGTGCTGAACGCCGCAGAGCGCTCCTCTGAAGAACAAGGATGTTGAGTCGCGAGAAGGTGAAGGAGGAGCCGGACGTCGCTAGGAGCCGGGAAAGCCAACGCTATGGGCCGAATACCGAAGCCATGGATTTCGTCACTCGTCCGGCCAACCGGTATAATGGGGTTGGGCCGTCTTTGCTATGAGATGCGTCCGGCATACCTTCCGGACTGGATTGGAGCAAGGTGGAGGAGGCCCATGGTCGCCCGGGAGTTCGAGATCCCGGTAGAGAATGAGACCTTGGACTATGGGGTCACTGAGGCAGATATTGCCAATGTTGACCCCCGCTTTGAGTTCGAGGAGTCGGCGAATCAGGTCCTTACCAAAGATACCGATGTCGATGTCAGGAAGACCGATGACGTTGTTATCCTTGACGGTCCTGACCAGAACATTGTCGAAGCGTCTGCTGAGGGAGAGATGAAATCTACCGACGCCGATATCGACAAAGGGGGCCGCTGCAGGCGAAGCTTAGGGTCCCGGCTTAGGCTTTCCTTTTCTTCTTTACCTTTCTTGAATTTGTCCATTCGTGCCGTATGTGGCCGACTTATTTTGCTCTTAGTTTAGCGTAGGTTGTAACTATGTTTTAAGTAATGGAAATTATTTTGCACAACTCTTTTTAGTTATGCCTCTATATTTGCTTTATATTTTGCGTACTATCATAACGGCAGATCCACGCAGGGTCATAGACCACTAAATAGATTGTTCTACCCATTTTAATCCGGCAGATCCACTAAGGTCATTGGCCGGCTAAAGCAGGTTTATCATTAGTATATGCTTTCTGGCCGATAAACCCGTGTTAGGTTATTGACCGAGCGGGACGTGAGGGCGCTTCTGTCGGTAGATCCAAAAAGGTCATTGAACGACGGGAGGCGCCTTGGTTTGGCGAGATCCAAATAAGTCATGTCTGTTTAGTTTTTCCCGACGCGAGATCCACTTAGGTCATTGGCCCGCAAGGAGTTTGGCCTTGATCTGTTTAAGTCTCTCTTGACGGCAGATCCACGTAGGTCATTGACCGTCAAGGAACTAGGAAATAATTGCACACGTAGTAGGTTGGAAGATACTCATTTTATTGCAAATGGTTCTTCCCGGTCTTTACCGGAATTTATCTTAAAAGTAATTAGTCAGTGCTGGCTACAATGCCACACTGTTGAGTATTGCTAACTGGCAACAATGCCGGTTTATTATTGATTGCAATTAAACTAGGAAAGCATTTAAACGAAATACTTCTTGAGCACGCCGGCATTCCAGTGTTGTTTTTGAGCATCTTGCCAGACATATCTTCCGACCGGTATGCTCCTGGGACGATTTCCTCCTTCACTAGGTAAGGTCCCTCCCAGTTGGCCGTTAGCTTACCTTCTGCATGGGCCTTTCCTGTAGCCGTTGTCCGTCTGAGAACTAGGTCTCCTTTCTCTATCCGTCGACTCTTCACTCTCTTGTTATAAGCTTTGCTTATTCGATCCTTGTAGGCGGCCGACTTGAGTTCTGCAGCGAGTCTCACCTCTGGCAGCAGGTCGAGGTCTTCTTTGTGCAATTTGTTGTTCAACTCGGGTTGTAGTTTAGGATCCGCGGTTAGGTAGTCCAACTTCTACTTGGTAGCAGCGCCTCGGTCCGAATGCCCGGCTGAACGGGGTTTTCCCATTCGCTTCTTTCTCCGTGGTCCTGTTGGACCAAAATACCGCTGGGACCATGTCGGCCCAGGCGCCCATTAAATCATCCAGCTTCTTTTTTAGTGCGTTCAAGATTTGCTTATTGGCTGCTTCAGCTTGGCCGTTACTTTGAGGGTGACACACTGAGGAGTATGCGTACTTGATGCCGTAAGGAGCCAGGAATTGTTTTATTGGCCCGCAATCAAACTGCACGCCATGGTCCATAATTATTCCCATAGGAATTCCGAACCTTGTGATGAGGTTCTGCCAAATGAACTTCTTGACCTGATTCGCCGTTATCTTTATAGTCGGCTCAGCCTCGATCCATTTTGTGAAGTAATCAATTCCTACTATTAGGAACTTTCTTCCCCCGGATGCCGGTGTGAATGGTCCTATGATATCCATCCCCCACTGAGCGAAAGGGATTGGGTTCGGGGATTGGGCTGCAAGTCATTAGCCGGCTGATGTATGACCGGCGCAAACCTCTAGCACTTGTCGCATTTTTTCACGTAGGCTTGTGCATCTGCCATCATTGTTGGCCAGTAGAAACCGGCTCTCAGGGCCTTCAGTGTAAGCGTCTTTCCTCCGATATGATTTCCACACACTCCTTCGTGGATTTCTTCTATGATCTTTGTGGCCTCATGGGCTGTTACGCACCTTAAGAGTGGGAGTGAAAGACCTTTTTTGTAAAGCTGACCCTGAAAAATGCAGAACCAGAGGGCTTCTCTTTTCAGTTTCTTTGCCGCCATCTTGTCGGTGGGTACACTATCTGTCGGCTTATACGCCATGATATTTCGTCGTACCATTCTTTCCCCTGGGCGACTTCGTTTACCACGCTTTGGCGGCATTGATGCTTCTTTCCCGGGATCTCCATCATGACACTGCGCTTGAGATCCGTAGTACTTGAACTTGCCGGCTTGGATAGGGCATCAACGCCATGTTCTCGATTCGAGGGACCAAGTCTTACCTCGAAGCTCTGCTTAAGATGGCATTATCGCTTGACCTTGTGCAAGTATTTCTGCATCACAGGTAGAGATGGCAGTGGATCTTGGACCCGCTCCAGATCCGCAGATCCAGATCCGTTTTTAAGGATCTGGATCTCAAAAAATTGAACCCGTAGGATCCGGGTCGGATCCGGATCTACCTCATCGAAGCGGATCCGGATCTTGAGTCTAAGGATCCGGATCCGACCAGTAGATCGTTTTTTTTTTAAAAATTGATTTTAAATTGGTAATTACTAATTAACGGTTAACGAAATATAATTTTAACCATAGAGTCCCCGCTCCCTAATACGGTAATATACTTTTAACCCTAATACGGTCGGTTTACTCTCTTGTTGGTTGTTGCCTCTTCTTCTACGTTAACCGGTAACCAACCGGCAACCACCTCTCTTCTCCTCCACGCCTCCACTGCTCGGACTAACCCTCCTCCTCGCCGGTAGTTCGGTTGTAGCCGAAGGTATAGTATTACAGTCTGACCCAACTAGACTGGGGCATGGGCCGGCCGGAGGAAATGGCGGAGTCGGGCGGCCCGAGCCCGTGAATGGCGGGCGGGCCTGAAATTTCCGAGATTTTGTCCACGGCCCGGCCTAGGCCCACGGCCCGCGGGCCGAGCTCGTGCCTCATGCGGGCCTGGCCCGCGTTTTATGTTGTTTTTTGGATTCTTGGTAGTTTTAGGCTAAAAAACAAAGAAAAGGGGCGTTCGGCCCGCGGAGCGCGCCCATGGGCCATATAGGCGGGCTTGTGTCGGTGCGGGCACGAAATAAAATTTCTTGGCGTGGCGGGCCCACGGCCCTCGGAGCGGACAACGGGCCGGGTCGGGCCTTGAGCGGGCTCGTGCCGAGGTCGGGCGCGCCGCGTGCTGGCCGGCCCATGCCCCACCTCTACAGCCAACCATGCATAATTCAATTGCTTTATTTGATCACTTACTGATTTTATTATTGTGGGTTTGTTTATGGTGATTAAATTCGAATTGCATTCAATTTTTTTAGTTATTCATTGTATTTTAATTTTGTTTTGGGGAGTATATATGGCGCCTGTAGACGAGATGAGATGAGATAATTCAATTTTGTTTTGATCCGTTTTGTGCTATTGTGTGTAGGAGAAGACACTTCTTACTTGCAGTGATAATTTGGTAGTGATACATGTAGGAGTAGGCTGACTTGATGTAGGAGTAGACTGTCAGTTTACTCTCTTTGTGTTATTGTTTTGATCCGTTTTGTTGTATTGTGTATAGGAGTAGATCGACTTGCTTTGTAGTGACAAATTATTAGTTTAATATCATATTATAAGAACTCCATTCATTTTTTTGTGTAGTTAGATTATATGGTACAACAAGTCTAATTTGATAATGGTGAATAATATATGCTAGTATGCTACTGTAACTTTATGTAAGTCTGCAACTCATCATATTTATAACTCAAGGTCTAATATATTTATATTTATAACTCAAGTCAGTCTGGTCAAAGTTACTATGCAAATTTCCGTGCAAAAATTTATCTAAAGTCCTTTTATTGTTAAACCATTATATTTATAATTCATTGTCTATTTTGATGTCTCAGATCCTAATTAAAAAATCAATCCGCTCTATTGTATTTGATTCCTTTTTTTTTTCTATTGCAAAACTATGAGTTTTCACGCTTGTCAATTTATAACTATTTTTCTCCTTTGTTTGTAGTAAATGGAAGGAGAACAATCTAATATTAATGCAAATACTATGGAAGATAATCATGTAGCTTCTTCTCAACCTCTTTGAGTTCCAGAATTTAATGAGGGCAATGTTGTAGAAGTGGATTCCGAAGGCTTTGTTGACCTTGAAGATGATCATACCACTCATACTTCTAATAAAGGAAAAATGCCAAGTGAGTTGACTAGTTGTAAACATGGTAAGAAATTGACTTCCAAAGCTTGGGAATTTTTTGATTGGGCTGTTATTAAGGGTGTTTTAAAGGCAAAGTGCAAATATTGTACCTCCCTTCTCTCTTACAAGGGGGCCAATGGAACTTCACATCTTCTCAAACATGCAAGAAAGGTTTGTCCGGGAAAGCACTTGAGACTTGGGGTTGGTCAAACACAATTAAAGGTGAAAACCGAAATTGATGGATCTACAACCTTGGAACTTAAGGAGAAGGAAAAGGATAAAAAATTTGATCAAGATAATTCAAGGAAGGAATTGGTAAGTATGGTAGTGATACATGAGTACCCTTTATCTATTGTGGAACACGTTGGGTTTAGGAGGTTTGTGAAGAGTCTTAATTCTTCTTTCAAGATGATTTCGAGAAACACCTTGAGGAGTGACATCATGAGGATGTATAATGAAGATAGGACTTCTCTAAAGGCCTTGTTAGCACACAATGATGGTAGAATTGCAATAACCACCGATATGTGGACCGCCTCAAATAAAAAAAGGGTACACGGTCGTGACATCGCACTTCATAAAACAATGGGTTTTACGCAATCGAAATTTAAGGTGATGAGCTTATTATTTATATTTATCTAGAATTATTTTATATTTTATTTTATGTCAAATATTTGTTTTTGTCCGGTAACACTTTTAATACTTATATGTTACTGTAATAAATGATATGTTTTTATTTTCTATTTGTTAGTAACATGTATATATACTTATGTGAACCTATATTTATTTATTTAGTTTTTGTTTTGTGCCATGTCCACATACAAAAGGAGTTCTTGCAAAGATATTGATGGATTGTTTGTCTCAATATTCATTGGAAAACAAAATTTCATCGATGGTTGTTGATAATTGTAGTACTAATGATGCCATGATGAATATTGTGTTGGAGAATTTGGAGAGTAGTTTCTTGGTATTAGGTGGAGATTTTTTGCATTTGAGGTGTAGTGCTCATATTTTAAACTTAATTGTGAAAGATGGTTTAGAAGTGATTGATCCCGCTATTGAAAAAGTGCGAGATTGCATTGCATTTTGGATGTCTACACCTAAAAGAATAGAAAAATTTGACGAAGCATGTCGTGTTTTGAATGTGTCTAAACCTAAAGGGTGGTTCTTGATTGTAAAACTAGGTGGAATTCTATTTACTTGATGCTTCAAACCGCTTTGCCTTTTAAGGATGTTTTTACTAAGTTGAAACGTTTAAATAAGAGGCTCAAGTTTGTTATTCCTTGTGAAAATGATTGGATGTTGGCCGATCTTGTTTGTGAGAAGTTGGAAATTTTTTACAAGGCTACCAAGGTTTATTCGGGTAGAAATCATCCTACTTCTAATTTGTTCTTTCGAAAAGTGTGTGAAATTAAACTTGCTTTGAGGCGTTGGGTGCAAAGTGATGTTGAAACTATTAAAATGATGGCAAAGAATATGATTGAGAAGTTCGATAAATATTGGAACCATATTAGTGGAATTTTGGCCATTGCTACCATCTTGGATCCGAGAAATAAAATGGATTGTGTGGAGTATTATTTTAGGAGATTGTATGAGGATGGTGCCGAATTTGAATTGAGAAATGTTAGGAGGAATCTTGATAACCTTGTAATTGAATATCAAAGGAGAAATGAAAGTAGCAAAGGCCATGAACCATCATCAAAAGGTGTGGGAAAGCGAGCTAGTGTTGAGATTTGTGATGATGAAGGGGATGAGTATGCTCAAGCTAAGAGAACAAAAAAAAGAAAGGTGAATGTGAGAGGTGAGGTGGATCATTATTTGGAGGATGATCCCATACCCGAGAATGAAAACTTTGACATTCTTAATTGGTGGAAAAGGGATCAAATGTATCCAACTTTGCAAAAAATTGCCAAGGACATTCTTGTTATTCCCGTTTCTTTTGTGGCTTCCGAAAGTGCATTTAGTATGGGTGGATGAGTGATTAGTTCTCACCGTTCTAGACTTCACTCTCAAACCGTGGAGGCATTGATGTGTTTGCAGAATTGGATGATTGATGATGTTAAAGGTATAACGACTTATCTAATTTAAGTTCACCTTTATTTTTTTATTCTCATATGTTACAGTTTAATTATTCTTCTGCTTAAACTTAGGTTCTATGGAAGGCATTTATGCTTGTTCCACTGTTACCGAAGATTCCGAAGAAGATGGAGACTTAGTTGACTTTATTGATATGGTAAGTGATTTTATTATATTTTCTTCGTACTTTAATAATATATAAGTGTATATTTTTATATATTTTCACTATCTCTCTTTCTATATTATTTTAGGATGTTGATGATGTTGAAAGTGATAGTGATATGGTATACTACCCTTAAAGTGTTGAAGACTTTGCACAAGATTTTCCTATGTTGGAACTAAAATTATTATTTATGTAGCACAAGATGTATGGGATGTTTTAATTGATGTAATAGTTAGTTAAATTCCACTAGTTTTAACTCTTATTATTACTTTGATATTTGTTGATGTTAAATTTAGAGTTTTTATGTTTTTGAATGTTGGGATGTTGGTAGCTTGGTACTTAAAATATTTAATGTTTTAGCTCGTACAATACTTTTAAATGTTGGGATTTTGTGATATTATTAGTTTGGTGAAGGTATTACTGTTGATGAATGTTTTAATAGTTATATTATATAGTAATAAAATATTGGGATATTGTACAAGTTTATTTCCGGGAAAACCACTGGGATCCAGATCCAGATCCGTAGATCCGCGGATCTACAGGATCTGGATCTGGGTCTTGTTTTTTAAGATCCGTACCAGATCCGTAGGATCTGGGACTAGGCTCAGAAAACGGATCTGGATCTGGTACCATCAAGAACCGGTCCAGATCCAGTCCGTTGCCATCCCTAATCACATGCTCCCTGGCCTCATAAGTGCCCTCGATCTGGCTAGATATGAGTTGGGAATCAGTCGTCATCCGTACTTTCTTGGCCCCAGCCGCTATACACAAGCTGATCCCTGCTATCGCCGATTCATACTCTGCTTCATTGTTGGATGCCTTAAACCTGAAGCGGACAGCATATTCAAACGTGTCACCCTCGGGAGATGTCATGACCACCCCGACACTTGCTCCTGTCTGGGCCGCTGAGCCGTCTACAGATATTTTCCAGGTGTCGGCTGGTTCCTCATTTTCTTCGCTCGTGGTCTCGACAATGAAGTCGGCTAAAGCTTGAGCCTTGATAGTTGTGCGCGGCCGGTATTCGATATCGAACTCGAACAACTCAATTGCCTATTTCAGCAGCCTACCGGTTGTATCTAGCTTGTGGAGTGCTTTTTCTAGCGGCTGGTTCGTAAGCACTTGGATGGTATGGGAGTCGAAGTATGGCCGAAGTTTTCTAGCCGCTATCAGCACGGCGTATGCCATTTTTTCCAAAGAACTCGTACCTGCTTCCGCCCCGACCAATACATGGCTCACAAAAGAGATAGGGTGTCTGTCGCTTATCCTTTTCCACCAAGCCGAGATAGGCGCTACCGTTGGACCGACACCGAGACGTACAATTACAACTTATCCCCCATCTCGGATCGGGTAATAGACGGTAACTGCTTAAAGTGCTCTTTGACAGCCTCAAAGGCATGTCTCTGCTCATCCCCCACTCGAACTTCTTGTTCCCCCTCAGGACTTTGAAGAACGGCAGGGCCTTTTCAGCCGACTTGGAGACGAACCTAGTTAATGCCGCCATCCTGCCAGTCAGCTTCTAGATATCCCAAATACTCTTGTGTTCCGGCAGCTCTGTTATTGCCATGATCTTGTCAGGGTTAGCATCTATTCCCCTTTCACTGACCATGATGCCGAGGAACTTACCAGATCTTACCCCCAAACACGCACTTCTTGGGGTTAAGCTTCATTTGGTACTTGCGCAGAGTCGCAAAGGTTTCCTCGAGGTCCGTGATGTGGGCTTCTTCTGTTAAGCTTTTGACGATGCTATCGTCTACGTAGACTTTGACATTCCGGCCTTTCTGGTGCGCGAATATCTTGTCTACTAGCTTTTGGTAGGTAGATCCTGCATTTTTCAGGCCGAATGGCATGGCCTTGTACGCGTACACCCCGGCATCAGTGATGAATGCCGCCTTATTCTTGTCGGACTCTAGGAGGCTGATCTGATGGTACCCAGAAAAAGCATCCATGAAGCTTAGCAGCGCGTGGCCGCTAGTAGAGTCTACCAACTGGTCGATTCTGGGCAATGGGTAGCAGTCCTTGGGGCAAGCCTTGTTCAAGTCGGAGAAATCCACGCACATACGCCAAGACCCATTGGCTTTCTTCAACATTACCACATTCGCTAGCCACTCGGGGTAGTCGCAGGGTTCGATGAAGTCGGCCGCTATCAGCTTGTCGACCTCCTCCTTGATGGCCGCATTCTTCTCGGTTGAGAAGTTTCTTTTCTTTTGCTTCACCGGTCGTATGTCCTCGTTGACGTTCAAACGGTGCACCATGAACGAGAGATCAATCCCCGGCATCTCGCCCGCTGAAAATGCGAAGACATCAGCGTTGCTTCGTAGTAGACTGATTAAGTTGACCTTAACATTGTCGGCCAGATCGGCTCCAATCTTGACCGTCCTCTCCGGCCTATTTTGCTCGAGACTGATCTCCTCAGTCTCTCCTTCTGGGCCAGGTCACGGTAAATCTGTCGGCCTTCCCTCAAAGTTTTCCATTGATAAATCCCTGTTTGCTTTATTCTGTGCCCTCCGCCTTTTTCTTTCTGATGGTGGAGACTCTGTCGGTCGCTTGTGGTTGGAATTCTTAAGAGTCGTCAGGTAGCATGCTCTGGCTGACTCTTGATTCCCTTTCAACCTTTCAGATTTTTCGTGGTTTGACGTGTAAATCATCGTCAGGTGATAGGTTGATACCACGGCCTGAGCGTCGTGGATTAGTGGTCGCCCTATAATGGCATTATAAGCTGTCGGCACGTCCACCACTAGGAATTCCACTAAGAGTTCTCTGGACTGGGATCCCTCTCCCAGCTTGACCGGTAGCTTGATGGTACCTTCAGGGACGACAGATGCCCATGTGAAACCGAAAACTGGATACGAGACCAGCTTGAGACAGGAACTCCCCAGGCCCATTTTTTCAAACGTGGGCATGAATAGAATATTGGCAGAACTGCCGCCATCCACCAGGATGCGATGGACCATCGTCGTGGAAATTTGCAGAGATACTACCAAGGGGTCGTCATGAGGGTAGATGATCCCCTTGGCGTCCTCCGCTGTGAACAATACAGACGGCATGATCGGCGGCGCCGGCCACTGCGCGTATTGTGGTAATTCACTTGGTGCCTTACCTCCTTTAGGCGGCTTTGGCGCCGGTGAATGCTTCCACCGTGGACAGTCCGCCCTGAGATAACATGTATCTCTCGTAATTCTCTCTTTTACGGACTTTCTCTTGTCTTCTTCTTTGGGTGACTCCTCTCGGTCAGTCCTCGCTTGATACTGTTTGAAGTAGCCTCTCCGTATCAGGTCCTCAATTCCATCTCTCAGGTCCTTGCAGTCATCCGTGACATGACCGTGATCTCAGTGGAAATCACACCATTTTGATTTGTCACGGCCCTTATAATACATCTTCTTGGGTCGTTGCCACTTGTCATCCTTCTTATGCAACTCGTAGATCTCAGCCCTGGACATTGTCAGGGGAGTGTAGTTGTGGTAACGATCGGGCCGTCCTTCTTGGCCCTTTTTCACCGAGTTACTTTCTTCCCTCTACCGAATTGTCGGACTTTCGTCTTTAGGTGCCTATCTTTTGTCCTTTTTTTTTTTTCTCTATCTTTCTCCATACCGTCTCCTTCAGACCGTTTCGAAGTTGCCGCCTTGTCGAACTCCTCTCCTCAGATAAATTCATTGGCTTTCCCGAGAACTTCAGTCAGGCCGGTCAACTTCTTGCGGCCTAGGTAGCTTCTGAAGGCAATGCCTTCCTTCAGACCGGTCATCAGTGCTAACACCGCGACTTCCTGCTGTAAACTGGAAATGGTAATGACCTCAGAGTTAAAGCGGCCGATATAATCCCTTAAGCTTTCCTTTTCTCCTTGCTTGATAGACATCAGCTCACCCGTAGTCTTCTCCCTACGTTATTGCTGACAAAATGTGTCACAAACATGGATGTGAGCTGCTAGAAGTCGAAGATAATTATCGGTGGTATACTTTTGAACCAAGTTTGTGCCAGGCCAGACAAGGTGGAAGGAAACACTTTGCACCAAACAGAGTCCGTGTCGGTGTATAGCAGCATATGTCCCTCATAAGCGGAGATCCTAGGTTGGGATGATTGCTGGATCTCGGTATCTTGCTGCTCTTCTTCATTCCCTTCCCCCATCGGTTTTGTGGGAGTTTTTGAATTCTCCGCTTGATCCAGATCATGTCGGCTTGGGTCACCCTGTCGGCCAGTTGCGAGAGAACGCATTTTTCTCACCGGACTATGTGGCCTATTCAGGGGACGCTTACTAGCACGACCGGTCGGCGGAGTCTGACTGGCCATGGCCTGGAAGACCTCGGCGGCACTTCGGAGTTGTTTAGGGCTGAATATGTGCTGCAATGTTTCAAATATGTTGGGTTGAGGGGCCTCGGTGGTCCTCTTACCCTTATCAATTGGTGGCTTGGAGGACCCAACGACCGGTTGCGGGGTATTGAAGCCAGGAGGTCCATCCCCCACAACATTGTTGCTCTCATCTGTTTTTGGCATCCCGGAAATCTGCTTAGGATCCATGAGGCAGGCAAATAGGCTGGCAAGATTTTGGCTTAAGACTAAAGGTATAGTTCACCCCTCCTTCTAGCGCCAATTGTTCCGGTATGGAATAAATGTCTTTGGAGTGAACC
Organism: Beta corolliflora; assembly: GCA_947648045.1. Classification (NCBI taxonomy): domain Eukaryota; kingdom Viridiplantae; phylum Streptophyta; class Magnoliopsida; order Caryophyllales; family Amaranthaceae; genus Beta; species Beta corolliflora. The sequence goes on along the minus strand of CANSZD010000730.1, from coordinate 127,297 downwards.
GGTATCTCCTCAGTACTGCAAGCCTGTTTGATGTCCTACAAGATAGAACACGTAAACTAACCTCGTGGGTTGATCCGAGGAACGCCCCTCCGATGCCTAAGTCAGTAAAGGGTAAAGCCGGTATATCTCAAGTAGAGTATATTAGTATATGTGAACGTACCTTATGACTCAGATCATGGGTATCTATAGGAGCCGGCAGTGTCCTAAGCAAGGTGGGACACTGCTCCTATTGGTTGAATACAATTCTATCCTCTTTTGATTCTTATCTTTAGGCCCATTAGCGCACTGAGTAAGTATTGGATCAGCACGAGCCCATTTAGCATGGCCCAAGTGATTGACACCGGTAGAGAACTTGGACAGCCCCCATACAACTAGCCCCCAAGCCGGTATGTCTGGGAAAGACATATCCTACTTAATCGATGCTGAACTGTCATAGGTGATGCGAAAGTCACGCCCCCACACTAAAACCGTTAGCGATTTCCGGAAATGGAGTTGGCTTGTGAAATATGAATCGTTGCCTTGATCTGCGTGATAACTTGACTAGTGTGTCAATAGCTACTCACAGCTGCTTATGAGCTGACATCCACGTGGCACGATCCGAACGGGAAGATGAAGAGTCACTTGATCCAGGCCATGAGCTCCTCTATAAATAGAGTTTGGCCAACTTCATTTCCACGCTTTCACACTACTCTTGAACCTTCGAGTCAATGTATTCAACGAATTCTCTGAGCCCTAGCGTCTTTCAGTTATCAATCTTCCGTCGTGATATTCCAAGCTGTAACCAGCCATTATTACGAACTCTCTTGCCAGTTGATTTCTGCGTCAGCTCTCGTCCTTTTCTCTTTTCAGGTATTTCACAAAATTTCCTCCTTCGCAATATTTGCTTTTAATCATGTCTTCTCATTCTGACTCTCAAAATGTCTCTGAAAGCCCCCAATCCATAACTATAGCGACTTTAACTCTGATAGCAAATCCTCTAGTCCAGTAGCGTCTAATAACTCGCCGGTGATAGATCTACCCAAAGAACATAGGAGTAAATCTAGCCATGACTGTAGTACTTCCTGTAGGACTCTCGAGGAGCCGACACTGCATGCTTCTCCCCTTACCGTCATTAGGGCTTTTGGAGCAGCCATAGGAGTGTCGGTATCAAGCCAGTACGGTACCATGCTGGGGCTAGCCGAGCGCTCCCCTCTACTGTTTCCCTCCTTGGCCGGCACCTCTAAGGATCCCCCTGGTGAACCCTCATCTTCCAAACCGGCAGGGGTGTTGGAGGAGGATGCACCAAACTCCATCTCATCTAATAATGAGACGAACGATGATGCCGGCTTAGACGATGAAGTATCCTCAGTTGCCTTCGAAGATGTGGACAGCGTTTTGCGCGACATGATGTCGGACGCGGAGGCTCTCTCTCTGGAAGCCGACGAGGATGAGGACCCGCCAGAGATCATCCTAAAAGATGATGACGAGACATTGGATGATTTATACATGCCTCCCTGCGAAGCCGGTAGCCTTCTTTTGTACAGATTGACAAGTGCTGGAGAAGGACGGCATTAAATAGCGATTTTTGTCGTAAGGGGGCCCAATACTTCGCCTTCCCGGACTAGTACGAGCTGGTGATGCCGTTCGAAGGGTGCCGCGTGACTGATTGTCCGCCTGGGCACGTGGCATTGTACGCACATATGCTGGACTTTGGTTTGAGATTTCCGCTGGATCCCTTCTTAGTTAAGATCTTCCACGCCTAGAACATATGCCTGTCACAGCTTACGCCGCTATCCTGGCGCAATCTCATCTGCTACGCCTGGACAGTCCGATATAAGAGGTTTCCTGAAACCTTGAATCTTTTCCGAAAGCTTCATTGGATCAAAGAAGACGGCTCAGCGAAGGGCAAAGGGAAAGGTAAAGGCAAAAGATCAAAAGCCGATAAGGAGCTTGGTCAAGGCGGCTGGATGTCCATGTACACCAAGCAGAAGAAGCTGACGGTGTATCCAAAACTGACTTCTATGAAGAACTGGCGGCCCCGCTTTTTCTGGGTTCGGGTGCCCGATAACTTTCCCTTGCGCCGATATTGGACGAAACCCCGGCCCAGGATGGAACACATTCCTGACCGATGGCTAACAAGCCGAGAGCTAGAGGCTTTTAAGTTTTCAAGGCGTCGTCCATGCCGGGGCCTAAGGATGGCAAACCCGTCCCCATACCGCTAAATTGGTTGCCCCATTCCAAGTACATTCTGGGCAATGCGCCCCTGTCGGCTCTAGGCTTCTGCCAATCTGATCCTCATAGTACTCAAAGGTCATGCCGGTTATTAGATATTTTATCGTTTATCTATCTGCCCTTAATGTAATACTTCGAATGTTTCTGACACAATTTTTTTTTTTTAGGCCGGGAACATCTGATTCGGGAAGCTCTTCATCTCAACCGTGAATTATATACCGATCGCAACATGCCTCATAAGTTCCCCGGGGAAGTTCACCTCTATCCCCCCAAAGAATTAAATTATCATAAGATAATTCAATATTTTGAGTATCTTGTATTAGTTCGTCTTTAAATAAATATAATACAAGATTCAATTAGATAAAGTATCATCGATAGTAGGAGTATATAATAAGCTACAATCATTTTACACTATTAATAAGTTACAATCATCTTACACAGAAAGTTCCATCAACTCAATTTCCTCTCATTCTATATGTAAAGTTCAATTGAAGATGGACATTCCTATAAAAATTTGGATTATGAGATGGAGCATTACTAATTTACTACAATATAAAACCCCATTTCCAAATAATATCACACAATTCAATTTTTTGTTGGCTAACACAATTATTCAATTTTTAGTTAATAAAATAATTTGTTGTTTCAACGTTAAATTTTTATTATCAAAGGAGTTTAGATATCAAATGTTACTTTAAGCATATATATATCACTCTATTACTTAAAGCTAGAAAAATTTACTTAGGTGTCAGTAGGCAAGAGCTTTAATTCCACATGTCAATTAAAATCAATTTTTGGCCACGTGTGTAAGGCCTATGTATTAGACAAGTAGCAACATGGACAATTTAAATTTATAGGAAATTGGGAGAATTTATAGAAATTGTCGTAATTATAGGAAGTGATTGGCTCAATAAATATCAAGAAATCTCTATGTATCTAATCAATCCTAAATCATTGCCAATTTAAATTTAGATATTGTTTGTTATGCTTTGCTAAATTTCAATTGCCTTTTTCTGGGTTTTTATTTTTATGGGCATTGGATTAGCCGAAGGAAATATATGCAAAGTAGAGTAAGGAAAAGTGTGGACTTTGAAGATTACATAAGAAATGATGACTTCGTTTGGATAAGGATCATACATCATATAGAGTTTAAGATTACTAGAAGGAATCAAATCATCATATTTATATTCTACCTTTTAATAGGGTAATCATTTTGCATATCAAGTAAGATTTTAAAAAAAATTGGAAAAGCAACCCGTGTGCAGATTCAAAAGAATTGGCTAAAAGAAAAGGGTATTGATTAAATAGGAAATGAGATAGTATTAGACTAAAGGGAATTTAAATACTTATTATTAGATTAATGTTATTGGAATCACTAATAGACTAAAAGGAATTTCACCACCTCTTTAATTAGATGATCCAAACTTTAATAAGTGAAGGGAGGAGCATGGTGTCCCCTTTTGAAATGACATTTTCACCCTTCTCTATAAAGAAAATTACAAATTCAATTTCAAACTACTGCACATAATAGGCATAAAGTTGCCAAAAAAAAGTTCCAATCAGCCTAAATTAACAGCACAAATAACTCAAATTGCAAAGCTATCTTTGACCAAAAAAATATAACCAAAAACTTACCATAATAAAATAGGATATCAAAACAAAGATACACATAAAAATGTTGATTGAACAATACATAATCAAAGGCGCTTCTTCCAAAAAAAAAAAAAAAACAATATCAATTACAAACACAAACTCAAAAACTACATTAGTCTTCTCAATTAAATTGCTTACAACATCACAACATTCTCAAAATGTGGATACTACACTTTGAATCAAGTACACACTTTGTTTATTTATCTTGCTCTATAGCAAATGCTTCCCCCTCTATATTTACAAGAAAAAAAATGACTCGTTAGATGAGAATAATTTAATGGTCCTCAAAAATGTTACAATAACACTTATAAATGTTACAAGAAAGCCATGAATAAAACTTCTCACAATGATTAATTTTAGCACATAAGAAATAAAATTCAAAGTTATGCAATAAATTTTATACCCCAAATTTCAAATTTTATACATATCTCTATTATATAAGTGAAGGGGGGAGCAATGGTGTCCCCCTATTAATTTACATATTAACCCCTCAAACAAATCCTCCATCAATCAATCAAGATACGGTAAAATCAAAAACTTGCCAAAAAATAATTCAATCAAATTAAACTCAACCCAAGCAACTCATATAGCAGTCATACTCATAAACTTGCCAACAAAAAATATTCAATCAATTAAAATTCACATTCCAATCAACTAAAAAAATTCATAACAAAAAACCTACCAAAATTAAATACCAGAGACAATAACAAAAAGATACACCATAATCATATGGAGCTTCATGGCATACAAATCAACTACAAACTCAAACAACTTTTTCCAAAATACAAAATCAATTACAAACACAAACGCATATATTTTCTTATTAATTGGAGTTTCACGGCATTCTCAATTTTGCAGATACTTCATTGTAATCAGGTACGCAGTTTGTTAGTTGACAATAAGAGTATGTGCAATAATATGTACTATGTTCGAGTAAATTTTAAAACAACACTGCATACAAAATTTTTAAAAAAATTAAACTCAAATTACAGTAATAAGATTTCATTCTAATGTAATTGAAATTCAAATATAAAAATTACATCAACAATTATCGACAGAAAAAAAAATCATATTTCGTAAAAATAACTTGACAGCAAATATAATTGTCAGAAAAAATAGATCAATTTGAATTTCAGCCCATGAAGAAAATTGATCAATTTTTCAAATCACATTTTAAAGATGGAAAGAAATAAGAATTGTAAGAGTTAGAAAAGAGAAAAAAAATTGGGATCATAGAGGACAAATAGAGAGGCGAAGGTGAGATATGGAGAAGATAAAATTGGGATCATAAGATAAAAGGGAAAAAAAATTGGTATCATAAAGGAATCAGAAACTATCTTACTTTCGCCGCCTCACCCACTGCATCCTTTCTCACCATAATCACCGCATCACCCCACTGCATCCTTTCTTACCATATATAAGCTTATAATATATAGTAGCATTGTAGAACCTTAAGCTTATCCTAAAGTTTTAGAATTTTGGATACCATAACATGCTTAGAAAGTTCAGATGACGGTACAATCGAAGAACAAATCGAGTATTTTGAAAACAGGGTTAATTTGGAGTAAGAGAGTAGAGAGAGAAGGAGAGAACAAAAATGGTTGAAGGCGAGAGAAGGAGAGAGAGAGATAAGGTGAATCAATGAGGGTGGTGTAGAATGTTTCTGGGTTTTTTTTCCCTAGGAAAAAAAATCGATGAGTTCAATGAAGGTTTTCTTGAGTTTCTTGATGTGGAATGTTTTCTGGGTTTTTTTTTTTTAGTTTGCAGTGAAGTGAAGCAAGCGGAAGTGGAGGGTTTAGGAAGAAGGATACATAAACCTTTAAAGGGAAAATACTATTCTATTTTTTTAACAGCCCCTTTTTAAGGACATAAGTTTGATTATATATTTGAAGTTGACTAGGCTGATGAGTGTGCATAGATTTTCAGGAAAATTAGTTAAAGTCAACAAAAAACAGTAGCTAGAGATGCAATTTTATTACATGTGCTTATTTATTAAAATATTTTTAAATACTATTTGCAAGTATTTTAATCTTTCTTACTCACCAAATGTAGGTGAACTTAGATACGAACTTTCTTTTTTGGTTTATTTTATTATTGAGCAACAGTTATGCCCAAAATGTCACCGCACACATAGCGTGCATAAAAAGCTAGTGTTATTGTAGTCAAAGTTGATAATGTAAAATTTCAATTTCGTGAAGTAATTTTAGCCAGATATGCAGCCTTATATAGATAGATGGCATGGTTTTTCGGTCTCCTATTTTAGTCGAATTTTTTTAGCCTTATATGATTATACATAGTGTAAATTGAGGATACTAATTAAAATTTTGATTATGTGACGTATTTTTAGCTTTATATAGATGGCGTAATTAAAATGCACTTATTCTTTTTAGCAATTACCATTATATACTAATTAAAAATGTATTTTATTATTTTTTTCACCGAAAAAAGTAACTATGACATTTCAAGCTGATTATAAAATTGAGAGAAATAACCCTTATTCTCTACAAAAGTTCAACAAACTCAGATAAAAAAAAACAGTTTTGACATATCGAGTTATATTAAAATAAGAGCGGAACAGTAAAATATTTCAACTTAAGACACCTTATAGGGTTCTTATAAGAACATCTATACATTAAAAGTTTGATCTCTCTCTCTCTCTCTCTCTCTCTCTCTCTATATATATATATATATATATATATATATATATATATATATATATATATATATATATAATATAATATATATATATATATATATATATATATAGTAGAGAAAAAAACGTTTACACACTAAAAATAGGACAACCGGACAAATTTCATAATTAGCATTTTTCACGTGTTTTTTAAGTCGATAAATACAAGAAGTGGGAAAAAAATATCGAACATAGAGTAATCAAATTTTGGGCGAAAATAGAATATATTGATATATGATTTGATGTAGCTAACAAATTTGTAATACATTAGTATATGAAAACAATCAAAACATCTAATTCTATACAGATATCAAGGATATACAAATAGATTAGTAATATAATAATCAAATACTTCCTCTGTATATTTTGAGTTTGCTCAGTTGGTATCATGCACAAATTAAGGAAAAGAGGGGAAATAAGGATATTCTTTGCACATGGGTTGATAGTGGGTCATTTTATAAAATCTAATTTTCGTAATAATAAAGGAATGAGAGAAAATGGGTCACATAACTTGAATTTAATTATGATAAACAATTGGATGAAAGAGAAACTGGTCTCAACCAACTTTTTATATTGCAAAAAAGTAGGAATTGGATGAGAGAGAAAAAAGTGGTCCTAATACTAAATAGGAAAATTGAAAATGAGTAAGATAATAAAACACATGTCTTTAAATAAAGTGAGCAAGATAAAAATTATACATAGGGAGTACAATGACATGGCTATATAAATGAATAAGCTTTATAGAAAAAATTACAAAATTTAACATATAAATGATATTTGTTCAGCTTAATAAACAAACTTTCAAGTTTACACATTATCACCAATGTTAAAGTGCAAAATCTGGAATATCTAATGCTACTACACTATTCTTTATCGAGTCAAGATGGAAGTAAATTAATTTACACTTAAAAAAAACATATTCCCATAAACAATAATGATGCTCGGATGTCTCAAACTTAGATCAACTATCTAATCAGATTATAGAATTTCAAAGATCAAATATTATGTAATCGAAATTGGAATAGTATAGCCACTATGCAAAAAGTTCTTCACCACTGATTATAATTATTCATATAATTATAGCCATAGAACAAATTATTGATATCCCCATAAAAACATGGATTGTTAATGTTAGTGCTTCAACAATTATTATCTTACATAACTCAAATAATTGTAGAATATATAATTTTGCTCAAACGTCAAACTTTTTTATTTCAAGAAAAAGATTTTATGATCTTAATACCAACAACTAACACAAATATGAAAATAAGTAAAAAAATTTAAGTTATACATATTTTAAGGGAAAATTAATTTCTAATTTACTTTCATCTTTTTGGGATGATGCAAAAATCACGCAATTGAAACTTAGCATAATGAATCTATAAACATTGCAGTTATGTTGAAATAATTATGCTAAAAATCAAGTAAAGATAGTGATAAATTAAATTTGACGGGAAAGATGAATTGACAACTCAATCTGATTGAACACAAGTAACCATCACAACATATATGTAAATGATATAAATAAAATTTGAATCTCGGAAATCAAACAAAAATGGATATGAAACCGATAAAAATTTCATTTTTTTTTGTTCAAAATATATGAATATTATTTGTCCCGAAAGAGATCAACAAATTTGAGGTTGTAATTTTTGGGAATTTTGGTACGAAAATGTCGAATTTTGGCAATTTCAAGGGAAGATAGAGAAAGAGGAAAGAGGAAAGAGTTAGAGACTTCGAGGAAAAGGAAGAGAAAAAGGAATAGGGTGTATAATGAAGAAAACAACGGATGATATTAGTGTTAGGGTTAGAATTTAGATAGGTTTTATATTCAATTAGTATTATGTGTACCGGGTGTATAATAAACTTATTATCATATCGTTTCACTTTTGGTCAAAACGGGTCACTTTAAAATCAAAATGGGTCACTTTTCTGTTCAAAAGGGGTCACTTTTAAAGGGGAAAAAGTTATTAGTTGTTTATATAATTACCCTATTTTCGTACGAGAAAGTTACATCCGTTGAACAATAAGTTACTTGCCTCGTCTAATTGAATGTTTTGTATTTTTCTTTTCATAATTGTCTAAAAAGATGAAGAAAAACGCGGTCATCGGTTGTGGATATTACTTTTAGGTTGTTATGTATATTAATCAAGTTTTTAAATTTAATATTTTTGCGTGATTTTTTTAGATATTTCTAATTTATTTACGAGTATTTGCGTTTATTCATATTGTAACAATTATTAAATAACGATTGTTTTTAAATTTGGGTTAAACGTAATGTGAGTCAACTCTATAGCAAGTAAATCTATTGATTTATTTTCTATTGATTTGGGACAAATATGCAAGTAAATGTTTTATATATACTAGATATAATTCAGTTAAGCAAAAGGTATATAACTAGATGGGAATCCTGGACAAGGAAATTACATAATGGTATTTCATGTTCAACAAGTACATGCTAATCGAAATTTTTGAGGATGGTTCTTATTAATCGTAATGTAAGATCTATAGCTTTGTTTTGTTAATTAATTTATTATTTTATATAGTTGTTGTTAAATTGGTTCAATTATATATATTAAGGATAAACCTATTGAGTGTATATGTGTAATTTCTTGCCATAATGTAGAAGAGAGAATCAAATTCTAATAGAAAGTGACAATACATGCGATTTATCCGGGTGTGACTTTTAGGAGAATAATTTAGATTGTGATATAAATGATATCTATGACTTTATACAATATAGCACCAACTACGAAAAGACATAGATGTAATTAAGTATACCTTAAAATACTATTAATACTCAAGCATATTGGAAATATTAAAATTTTGCGTGCAACCTACACGAGAGTATAGCAATACGCTAAATGAATATAATTTTTCCGCAAAGTAGTAACAAACTTTAAAAATCATTTTGGTGAAAATACTACTCCCTCTATTTTCTTTTGTTGTTCCTATTTAGAATCGGAAAAACCAATACAACTTTAAAATGGGAAAGATTCCATTATTTTAAATAAAATAAAATTAACTAAAATAAAGATTATAAGCCTTTTAGTTAATCTGCTAAGCAACCAATAACACAAAAGTTTGAGAGGTAAAAGATTAAATATTGATTATTAGTGTGAAAAAATTTATTGCAGCTTAAAACAATGGAGATTTAAGTCATAAAATTATATTATGTTTGGGAGATTTAGAATATGAACAACATATTGAAAGTTTAGTGGGGAATACATGAACAACCAAATAATATGGAGAGAGTATTGTACTAATTATTCGAAATAAGTCATAAGTCAAAATCGTATAAAACATTTAGTGGCGGATCCAGTATTTGCGGATGGTGAGTCACCACTGTCCACAACAAAATATCAACCAATAATCAATGCATGAATTTAAAGCTAATACTTCATAAAAAGTTTCACTCTAAATGTAATACTCCGATCCAATTTTCGAGATTTTAACCATAATCATAAAAAATGTGTTTTCATTTAAAAAAAAACCACAATTAAACTAAAGACGAACTAATACAAGATACTCAAAATATGAGTTTTCATATATAAAACTAAAGATTAGCTAATTTCAAGTCAATGGGTACATTGGTACCACAATTTTAAGTTTTTCACCACACCCATCTAAACTTTGCTAATTTTATCGATTAAAACGCAGTAAGGTAATTTACCTCCTTACAGATTAACCAAAACCCATCAACAAATTACAAAATCAACAGAAAAAATGTATGCAAAATGAATGGAAAAAAATACATGTAGATTGCAAACAATGGTGTCCAGGGGGTGGCCTAATGCAATGGTGGTGCAAGGCAGCAAAATAAGGAGGTGAGAGGGACTGTAGGAAGCGGAAACAAAAGTGGCTCAATGGCTGAGTACGAGAGGTGGTCAAATTGTGATATAATCTAATCTTTTAAATGAAGTAGTAGGCAAAGCGAAAAAATTTCAATCAACTTTTTTTGTAAAAGAAAAAAATACTGGGTCACGTGATCCACAATGATATTAACTACATCAACTACTAAACAAACGGATCATAAGCCATTTTCAAAGTATTTTAATACATGATTATAAAACTTTAAATCACAAGATACTATTCATACAATGATTTAGGAAAAACATCATAAAATCTTAAATTTATGGAACAAAATTTTTCGTGCAATTTGCACGGGTCTAATAGCAAATTAAAAATTACATTTATGTTATACTTATTTTTTATATTCCAAACTTTTATATCCTTTATTTGATAGATTAACGGGTTAAATATTTTCACCTTGATTTGAGGGGAAATAACATAAAATCTTAAATTTATAAAATCAAAAACTTCCCATGTAGCTGAACGGGTATAAAATTAAAATCATGGCTAAGTGGGCAACAACCAGTGGGTGGCCAAATATGATGCATCGGTGGTGCAAGAAGGCAGAATAAGACTGCCATAAGTGGTTGCTGAAGCTGCGTATGGCTGAGTGTTATTGGTGGTGCGAATTATGATTTTATCAGAGACTCTATGGGAAGCAATAGATAGAGCAAATACTATTTCTATCAACTCTTTTTAAAAATATAGGTGGGTCATGTGATCCACCATGACATTAACTACATCAGCTATTGAACAAACGGGTTATAAGTTAGTTTGTAAAATAATCTCAATACATGATTATTAAATTTTAAATTACAAGTTAATATTCACCACCATGATTTTTGGACAAACTTCTTAAAATCTTCAAGTTATAAAACAAAACATTTCCCGTCCAGTTTGCACGATACACAGGAAGTTACTATTATTTTCAGAAACAATGTCAGAGAAAAAGTATTTATCCCAAGAATGACACTGACCCCGTCTGACTCCACTAAATTTCCTATCAGATTTCAGAGACGACAATTTCCTTTAATGATTTGTTTTGCTATGACTATAAAAAAGTCAAGGACAATATATGTCTCATGTAGGGTTGTATCTCCCAAGACATATTTTCAGCCATGGACAATTTTAAGTTGTCGTTTCCAGAGTTACGAACAAAAAAGGTGTCAAGATCCTTCCGTTTGATAAAGAACACGGTTTGTGTACAAGTACAACAAATGTAGTTTTAAAAGGAAGTGTTTGCATAAACATATAAATTGATTTGGAAATTTCATTTGTAAGTTTGGTTCTTCACCACTCTTACTTTATGATTTTATGATTTTGTGTAAAACGGTAGGTTAAGTCAATGTTATTATGTGACTTCTTTTAAATATGCAATAAAGTAATAAATACTCCCGTGTATTATGCACGAGTCCTAAAACTAGTTCTCGTCTAATTAACTTACCTTTGAATTATGACTGAGTATAAACTATTCGCCTCGTACAAACCCTACTATCCACCATTTATACTCATCACAAATGGGGCGAAAATGGGATGGTATGTAGTATGTCCAACTGCCATGTCTTCAATCAATAGTTGTTATATGACCCAATGACATTTATTCCTTACTCCAGTACTCCACCTAATAACTAATAAGTGCTCAACGTACGTACCCCTTTCCACCGCGGGAGCTTATTTGTATATCAATCATATAAATTTGTACCACCGTATCAAATATACAAGTATTTTTCAATTTGTACCATAAAAACTATATAATCCTTTTACCTAAAAATAAAATAAACTATTTTTTTTTTATTTTTTTAATAAAAAAACTAATTTATTTTTTTTTTAAAAAAAAAAAAAAAAAAAAAAAAAATATTATTTGGATTTCTTTTTTATTTTATATTAACAAAAACAAATTTATTTAAAAACGACCACGCCGTGGCATAAGTATACTAGTGGTACTAATTGAAAGGAGTTTGGATGCCAAATTGCCAATTGATTTTCTTAAATTTTAATTTTTTTTTTGGTGCCAATTAGGACGCTTGATACCAATATAGTTGTGTGAGATATCAATTAAGACCGTGTTTGGCGTGTTACAAGATAGATGCAACAACAATTCAACAACTTTCTCTTTTACCACGTTGGTGATTCTAGCCTTCTAGCTCCTGTCACCTCATTTTCATGCATTTAATGTGTAAAAAAAGGAAAATGCTTTGTGGTATATACGTACCAAGATTTACAAAAGCTAGCTAATTACTCTAAGCAGTGTAATCAGGGCCGTCTCAAATAATGTAGAGGTCCTGTGCTAGTTTCTAAATTCGTCCTTACTTTTTAAATTTTGTTAACCTCTATCCATTATATAAAAGCGCCAAAATAAAATATTGAATATTATACTTCCTTTTCTAAATACATATATGCAATATGTTGACTTTTACACACATGACACATCAGATTTTTTTTATGTATATACATCGTTTTAGTTTCTTCCACGACCCTGTTAATAAAATTAGTCATGGGTTCATGGCAGCGTTAATAGATTTTGAACATTGATGTATAGATCATGTATTGTTGTGATGTGAGGTAAATAATATAAATTGTAGTCTTTGTCTAAACAATCTGGATGCATGATGTTGGAAAGTATAATGTAGAAGTGGACTCAAAACTTCAACCTTAAACCAAAATTTTGGACTCCGATTAACCCTACCTAATTTAGTTCTCTACTGAACCATTATGAAACGAATTATATCAGAATTTCAGTCTTCAAAACACTGTCCCCCTATATGGTTTTCGTGTGACAAAGATGTCCACTAGCTTCGTAACATAGACATAGAATCGATTCACGTATACATTACTGTCATTGTAATTTGTAAGTTGTACCATTCTATCGACAAAAAAAATGAACCGATTCATTTAAATATCAACCTAACTTCCACCAGCTGTCTCTCCACACCGTACCGCGTCTCTCTCTTTCCCTGTTCTAGTCTTCTCTAAAACTCACAACAACAAAATTTTAGCATTATATATGCATGTCTACTAGTAAATGTGATAAACCTATCTCTTCATCATCCTACCACACCTTAATACAATAATACCAATCTTACAAATATCATTTTTTTCCTATCCCATCAAAACATGGCAGGAAAATTGCCAAAGTTCTCATACCAAAAGCTACGAAAAGAAGTCATATTTGAAGAAGATCAAGAACATGAAAACAAAGAAAGAAAAGTCGAGGTTAATTATAAGAGATCATCATCATTATCAAGAATCAGCTGGTTTGGTAAGCTTAAAAAGAGAAAACTTAGGATAAAAATTTCTGGGTTTCAAAGGTTTTTCAAGATCAGAAGAATTAAGGGTGCAAGATCACTTTCATTTTCTAAGATATTGAAGAGATTAAAAGAAAGCCAATCACATTTTGGTGATATATTTGCTGGGAACTACTTGTTCACGCAAGTTAGTCCTGCTTCTCTTAAGAGTAACACAACTAATTGTGCGGTTAATCCTAATATTAATTATAATCATGTATATACTAATTATAATAGTACTAGTAATAAGTTTCCTGGTTTCTCACACTTTAATTTCATGTATTAGTGAAGCCTAAGTTTTATGCATTTGAATGCTAGGTGTATCAAGGGTATTTTCAATTTTAAGTGTGCTTAAAATCTCTAATATCAATCTGATGAGGTATGTAAATTGTCGGTGCCATGCTTTTATTGAATTTATATGAGGCAGAGCTACTAGTACTAGTATAGTGGACTAGTAGTGTTGTAAACTTAATCATATGTACTTCACAGTTCACATAGTCTCTTGTTTCACTTGGTAAGTTACATCTGTAACGTAGAAAGCCAATTCATGCAGTTTTTAATGATAACGAATCATTGTTGGATGGTTTTCAAATTGAGTTTCGCTCTCTCACGTACTAGTCCATATCAAGTTTGGAGATAGTTAAATCAAACATGAAACATGAGGGAACACAATCTTATCTTTTTCAAAGTTATATCTAATGATTTGTTTGGATGATTGTCCGAGTCATCAATGTGATTAAATTTAAGCAGAAATTTTTAGTTTGAGATTAAAATTAGTTGCATATAACTTGATATTACCAATTTATTTGAAGTATAATCTACTTCATTTGTTGATTTGTGTCACGAATCACAATAGAGCACAAAATTTAGTTAAGCTTTGTTCTTCTGAGCTTATTAAAATAAGTTTCAGTAAAAATAAGTTTAATTCAGCAAAAATAAGTTAAGTTCAGCAAGACAACAACAATAAGTTATGTAAAAATAAGTGCAACAAAAATAAGTTAAATTTAAGAAAAATAAAGTTAAGTTTAGCAAAAACAAGTTCAATAAAAATAAGTTCAACAAAAGTAATTTAAGTTCAGCAAATATAAGTTTAGTTCAAGAAAACTCTACTCTAAGTTTCAACAAACATAAGTTCGGTAAATTAAGTTCAATAAAAAAAAGTTTAGCGAAAATGAACTCGATAAAAATAAGTTAAGCATAAATAAATTCAGTTCAACAAAAATAAATTACGTTAAGCAAAAATAAACTGAACAATACAAAGCTTAAACCAATAATTAGTAAACTAATTATGAAAGTGGTTTACTTGATATGTGAAAAGTAGGATTTTTTTACATTCAAGGAGTATGAAAGTTCCTTAAACTATACTTCTATAAACTATACAATGACTTAGAAATGTGATATTTTCCAAATAAGTTTGTCACAAAAAATAGAACAAAATAGTCAATCAATTGAATAAAAAGTGCAATATCATGTTATTTTTGCAATTAATTTTTAGTCACTTTTTTCAAAATATGATACGTATGCATTAGTCACATATTTTTAGTTAATACTCCTCATAGACATAATTAATTTATGATTATGTTCCTAATTTTGAAACAAGGGAAAATAAAAGACCCCTCCAAACTCCCTTATTCAAACAAAAACAGAAAACTTATGGATCAATTTCAACATGGTTCAAATTGTTAAAAGAAAATAGTTATAACTTAATCCAATAATTTGCTGGTTAATATTCTTTTCTTAAAATAAAAAAAAAGGGCCGGACAAGACAGAGTGACAGCCCATTACTAGTCATGTGGCCCACATTGGCTCATTTTGCGTTCCATATACTATATGTAATTCCATTCAGTTGGACTAGGCCACGAACTAATACTGAATTTCCATTGAGAGAAAAACTTTTTGAACAATGTATAACTTCTACATGCATGATTGGATGAAATTAGATTAAAAAGAGCAAAGTGACGAATTCTTTAATCGCAAAAGATTTTCATGTCCAACACAAACAAATTAAAGACTCAACGTTGAATTAGCTAGAAAAGTCATTTGTTTATAAACTGAAATTGATAGATACCAGAATCCTTCAAACTTTTAGGTATTATTTCAACCACTTACCGGGGGAATAGAGAGAATAATGCCTTTGAATAGGCAACTAAATTCCTCTTTGCTCAATGCTCATACAGTCATACTATAATACTCTTTTTTTTTTTTGAAAGGATAATACTCATTTATTTAACACATTCTTTTGTAATCCATGAAACGTGAACAGAGATATGCAGTGTTTACTGGAAGATCAAGGGAGGATAGGAATGTACAATCTAATATATATATATAATGTATTCAATGAGTGCGTCTTAACTATTAGGTGTAACATGATATATCAAATTTTATGGGGTAACAAAACCTCACACGTATATAATGACACATACTCCAACAAAAATGACATGTACTATACAAATAATGACATGAATATAATGCCATTTTGTCATTTATTTCATGTCATGTTAGTTTTAACGAAGCAATGGCTTTCTCGTACTCAACACCTTAATCAAGAGCACTAATATTGATGACATACATATTGTCATATTGACAGCATTTGGAGCAATTGCATATGATATCACATACCATTGTATGTAATGAACTTGTGTAGTCGTGACGGATCCAAAAAATTAGCCTACAAGGATTTGGAATTGTTTTAAAAAATCAATATAAATTGATTGAAAATTCATAAACATCAACTAGTTTAAATTTCAAATTTACAACCATTAATCAGTTTGTAGACATGTTAGATCACACCTAGAAAATTTTAGTTAAGACATACTCTCTTCGAGTCTCCAGTCCTTAATATAATTTCCGATTGTTTTTTACATGGGCTTCGAAACACAAGTTATAAATGGGGGTACATGTGAAGATGAGAGATAAGAAAAAAGAAAGTAAAAAGAAAGATCCATGTGGTGTAGGAAGATAAACATAATCAATGTTGTTAGGATCGGGATCCCAGTTTGGATCGGTAGGGGGGTTGGATCGAATCGGTAGAATCGAATCGTAGGATCGTAAGATCCTACCAAATTGCAAAAAAGAGTAATAAAAATGCTTCCAAATGAATAAATACACATCTTTCAAACAATATGGATGCTAAATACCTACATTTTTTCACATAATATTAATATTTCAAAGTTAATATGGCTTCTAAAGAGTCATAAAAGATTAGAGAAGAAAAAATATTTGCGTGTATGAAGTTGGGTTATCATTTATTGGGCTTAAAGGAAAAGTTAGTTGCTTTAGGAATCATTTAAATAAGTAAAGAAGTAGGATCTTCCGATCCTGACCGATCCTAATCCGATCCTACTCAGATTCTGATGAAACCTGCAACAATCTAAGTAAAAAACAGGATCGTCCGATCCTACTCCAATCCTATACTGCTACGATCCTGACCGATCCTGCTGCAATTCTACCAGCCTTTGCGATTCTGCTTACGATCTGGATCGTTTTGCTAAAACCGGATCGTAGGATCGTACAATCCTACGATCCGGATCGCGATTCTAATAACAATGAACATAATCAATACAAAATTTAAGTAAGATTGCATCTAACTTATAATTTTCTTAAATGCAAGTGTTGCAACTTGCAACAAATATACAACAATTTATATACACAATTTATAACGACTGTATAAGATATTTTCTAAATGTATACACAAAAGTAACATAATTTTCAAACTCAATTTGAGTTATAAGGTAATTTAAACATGAAAATACTTCAAGCTCGACTCAAGTTTAAATCAAGTGTTACGAGTTGAGTCAAGTAACACCAAACTTAAGCTTGGTTTGACTCGTTAACAACCTATAACAAAGCAAAAAAAGTTTTTAAAATCTACACGAGGCCTTGTTTAAAAAGAAAAAGAAAAAGAAAAAGAAAACAACACGGGGGCAGATTACTCCAATAAATCGTAATCGTTGATCACTTAATAACAAAAAGAAGCACAACCGTCCAACACATAACGCAACCCAGATCATAAGATGACGCCACGTGTCCAAATATCTCGTCATTTCCCCCTCACAGTACTGAACCGTAGTTAAAACTTTTTGAACTTCATTAAAACCATATTAACCCTAGTCTACTCTAAGCTATTTATACCCCTTCATCTCCTCACATTCACTTCTTCATTTTACTCCGATCTCTTTCTCTCTCCTCCATTTCCGCTATTTCTCTCGTATTTCTTCGACAATTTCCGTCATTTCAAAACCCTAATTTCGTCGGAATTTTGCTAGGGTTTTCCCTGCATTGTTATGAGAGCTGTTATATTGTGTAGAAATCGATTCAAATTAGCTAAACGTTACGTTAATGGCAGAAGAACGTAGGCGATTTTCGATCGGTTACGCTTTAGCGCCGAAAAAACAGCAAAGTTTCATACGAGAATCACTCATCAACCTCGCTCGTGACCGTCTGATCGATTTGATCAAAATCGATACCGAGAAACCGTTGATCGATCAAGGACCGTTCGATTGCATCCTTCACAAATTATACGGTGACGATTGGAAGTTACAGCTCGTCGATTACAAGGCGAAAAACCCTAATGTCGTCATTCTTGATGCTCCGGAAGCTATTGAACGCCTCCATAACCGTATTTCAATGTTGCAGGTTGTTTCTGAACTCAAAATCGCGCAAAACGACCGCGAAACTTTCGGAATTCCCAAACAAATCGTGATTTACGATGCCGAAACGCTTCGTGATCATCGGTCGTGGGATGGATTGAAGTTTCCGGTGATTGCGAAACCCTTGGTTGCCGATGGAAGTGCGAAATCGCATAAAATGTCGCTGGTTTACAATCATGGAGGATTGAGTAATCTAAAACCTCCAATTGTTTTGCAGGAGTTTGTTAATCATGGAGGAGTGATATTCAAGGTGTATGTAGTTGGAGAATACGTGAAATGCGTGAAGAGGAAGTCGTTGCCGGATGTATTGGAGGATAAATTGGAGAGTTTAGGTGGATTGGTGACTTTTTCGCAGGTGTCGAATTTGGCGAACAACGAGATGACTGATGAGAAGTACTATAAGATGATGCATTTGGATGATTGCGAGATGCCGCCTCAAGAGTTTATTACCGATATTGCTAGAGGGTTGAGGGAGGTTATGAAACTGAATCTTTTTAATTTTGATGTGATTAGGGATACGAGGCTCGGAAATCGGTATCTTGTGATTGATATCAACTATTTTCCGGGGTATGCGAAGATGCCGTCGTATGAAAGTGTGATGACTGATTTCTTCTGGAATGTAGTGGCCAAGAAAGAGAGAAGAGAAGTGGTGGAGAATGAGGATGATGAAGATAGGAAGTTGGTGGATAAATTTGGTATTGAAGGTATTTGTCAGTGATGAAATGCAGGATAAATTTGTTACATTTGGTGACAATTTCTTCTTCTCTTTAATCCTAGCCCAAGAAATGGAAAAAGAGAAAGAGAGAGAAAATGGAGGTTTTAACATTTTCATTGGATAGAGGGTGACAGTACAGACTGGTGAACAAGTAGGTTTTCTTGATATATTTTTTTTTTGGTCTGCTGATGGTGTTCTTTTATTCCCCGACTAATGTTTCTTATTGTTTTTAGGAGACACTTTTTAGCTGGGTGTTGGATGTCAAATGATGTATATTCTATCTTGGTTCCGGAGTTTGAGTTGCTATTTGAAATACTTTTGGAAAAAGAGTTATGATTTGATGTTTTAGAAAGGGTTTAGTTTAGTTTAGTTTGTTCTTTCTTGACAAGTTTTGTAATCTTCTTTCCTAAGGAAATGTTCAAACATGTGCCTTTTTTGGGCACTTTAGATCAATGAATCTGTCCATTTGGTTGATTTTTTTTAAAAATATTTTCTTCTGTTTGACATTTCGTTTATCTTATTCTTTGCACTTGTTAAATGGTAGTGCACTTTTAGTTGATTCTAACAAAAATTGCATTATGCTTTCTGTCTAGCTTTTATGATGCTTGGTATATTCTTGGCAATTGATGCATGGTTCTAGGAGCACAGCTGAAACTAGCATTTGGGTTGGTTATGTGAAGCAAATATAAGGTTTCATCTTGTCATTAAGAAAGTTCTATGAAGTTATGTGCCCGATTGATTTGCAGCGTAGCATATTGTTGCACTACGGTTTACAGGAATTAATTGAAATCGTCTTTGTTATTATGCAAATCTGATTGATCTTGGCCTCTTAATTCCAGTTTGACCTTGCAGTTCTATGCACTTAACTGGTTCTGTCATCACATATCCATAGTAACTATTATCCAATTATTCTGGTTGGCCCTCTTGGTTTTAGCCCTTGCAAATGTACTATTGCAGATTAGATGTAGGCCCTGGCATGGTCTCTGGAGTTCTGATAACCCCTCCTCAAGCTTAAAGCTTTTCTGAGAGTAATGTCTACGGATCGGTCCATGCATAGCTGGACATTGATCTGTACCTAATTGCTATATAGATACTTCAATTTTAAAATTGGCCTTAGTGCTCACTTTTAGGAACTGTGTGTTGTTTTGCTTGTGTAACATGTTTCTGTTTCACAGTGCACTGCGACTTTTCGAGTATTTGTAGATGACCTACTTGGGGTGCACTCAAGCTTTTGATGCAGGTTTTTACATCCTGAAGGGAATGTAAGTTGATTAGGATTTTTGATGAGCTTTTCATTCTTTGGCTTAAAATCCTTATAATGCTTTTTGTATTTTGTAATGTTATCCACGTATTATCTAGTTTGTCATCGATATTCATTAGCATCTAGTTAATATCTGATGGTTGTGCAACAAAGCTTTGGTTTCAATTATGGTTTCCTCATTCTTCTTGTTGGAATTCAGTGCTCTGCGTGGATTTATCATCTACCACATTAATATCATCTTATCCAAAAAAAAAAAAATACATTAATGTCATACAGTTAAAAAGAATGCACCCTAGCCGTATTGCATATAGTATTCCAATTTTTTCAGGTAAAGCATTTTCTGCTTGGAGTCATATTTGGGAGCAGCTAGTAATCTTGGATAGTGAGCAATTGATATGATGTGGAGGGTGGACAATCTCATTACTTGGTAAGATTTACCACCCAAACATGACTGAAAGCTTCTGTGATGTGGATGCTTGGTTTGATTTATCTCGCTTTGTCATTGTGATGTGGTTTCTGTGACCAATCATTGGTATTACTGACTTCATTGCACATTGTGAAGGATTTGATTTTGTTGAAGTGAGAACATCTTCTGACGTATGTTGTGTTGGTAACAAGCATTAGTTTTAAGTCGGATTTTTCCACAAATTTCACCTTTAGATTATCACCTTTAGATTATGCCACCTTGGTATCATGTATTGTCATCTGTAATGAGACTATGTCTATTCATTAAGTTATCTTGTGTCAGGAGAAGTATGATGATGATATGATGTTGGATTTAAACATAATTTGTGATGAGCATATATAGTTACTGATATGTAAGAATTTTTTTCATGACTTTAATGTTTGATGTTTTGAAGAATCGCACATTTTTTATATTTTGGAATTTGTGCAATTAGTTTATTCTTGTAGTTTCAAATTAGAAATCTCTAAGTTGAAGTACTTTCGGAGGCACAAATCATGTGAATCTCATGATGAGTGGTTATTTTTAAAAATTAAAGGTATTTCTTGGTGCTCCATTATTCTTCTTTGTGGACCAAAAAACTTATACTTGAAGATGTCTCTTTATCCCCCTGCCACTGGTTTCCTATAGAAACCAATTCTATCTAAGGGTAAGTTTGAAATAATTAGGTGACTAGGTCAGGGAGTTGGCTCATTTGCAGCTGTTGCGAGTGATTGTGTAGGTTGGAGGTTCTTGGAATTTTTGCTCCTAGTTGCTGTCTGGCTTCAATGATAGCAGATACTACATGATTTAGTTGTCCTGTAAGAGTTTCATTATTATAGCCAAACACACATTCTAAAATCAGGGTTGGTGGAAGCAAGTTCATCCATATCTAACAGTAACGAATGAATCTCTGTGTGCCGGTTCACAATATGTGATTTGGGATATCTTTCTGAATTCTAATCTGATAGGTATGCTTTAGGGTGTTTGATATCTAACATCCTTTCTATGGGAGAGTTAAATGCATTTTGTTTAATCCTTTTCTATTCTGTTTCTTGTTTCGTCTTGGAGGACTCAAATTTCATGTGATGGATTTCACTGGTAGTACAAATAACTTGACATCATCTTTCTAGTCCTTTTTGCCTGGAGTATCTTTTAAATTTATGGGATGCCTTCTTGAGCTCTATATTTCTAAACCATAATGAAAGTCGCGTTTATTAGAGAGTGGCTCATAACATTCACAGTTTGGTGACATGATGAATAATGGACTACTTGATGACAAACAGGGCATGTTATGACAGCCTTGTGAGACCTTCATTTTTACAATTTGTCTTAGGTATGTAGTACGAAAACGGTTGGAGTTCCGAAAATCATATCCAAAATGGAGAAACCTTATGTTCCAGCCATTTTAGGCTTCACTAACACGGAAATGGCCAGGGTTTCGAAATGGAAACGTTTCGGGTCTCGGAGGTTTACGCGTTCTATGGGCTTTTTGCCTGTCAAGGAGGGTTTACCTATGCTCGCTGGTAGGTTCATATGCATCAGAATGTCCAGTCAGGCTTTGATGATATGTTTAAAGTACCTTAAGGAAAGGTCAGGCAATTGCTCAAGCCTGATATGGTTCTAGGAATTGTCGAACAACGTACTCTGATTTTGGATTGGCAGTTTTTTTTTTTTTTTTGACAGAAACACCACCAATGTTTATTCATTCATCAATAAAATGTCTGAGCTTACAGCACTATTAATCACAGGAGGATATTACTCCAACCATACCCTCATCTCCAAAAACTCTCCACAATGCTAGCTTATGAGCCAGTGCATTACCTTCTCTCTTTACAAAAGAAAATACCACCTGCTCACATGAACTAGAAAGACAAAGAATATCACTAACCACTCTCCCAAAAGATGAAGATGCAACCTTCTTTCTGGAAAGATAAGAGTGCAGCTTGCTATTATCAGTCTCGAGAACAAGATTTCGAAAGCCAGCTTCCATTGTGATCGTTAAAGCATGCCTCATGGCCATGACTTCAGCCACCTCAACTTCAAAACTCCCTTGCACCTGCCAGCACGTGGCCACTAAAACATCTCCTACCTCATCCCTCGCAACTCCACCCATACCAATGGAGTTGTTTGAGAAAATTGCAGCATCAGAGTTCACTTTCGTCATTCCGCAAGCTGGAGGAATCCATCTAACTCTTTGCACTTCGCCTCTCAAGCCACCCTTCCTTTTCACATTAGCTTCGGTATATTCCCCTGCCCTCCCCGTAGCTCGGTGAATCATCTCTATTTCGCCAGATTTTTTTGCTTTAAACACCCATCTATTTCTTCTCAACCAAATACCCGAAAGAAGGTTCCAAAAGATGCTCCACCATTCCTTCTCCTTGTAGAAACCTTGAAGCTTTACACACCAATCTGAAAAATGATTAACCTTCCATTTATCCACCTCCAATCTCAAGGGAGAATGAGACCAAACTCCCACTGTTTCCCGCCACTTCATAAAAAGATGGGAGATTGTTTCCTCTTCTTCCCCACACATTGGGCACATCGTATCAATGCACAAGCCTATCTTGGCTAGTTGTCCTCTAACCGCAATGCCTCCATGAATTACTCGCCACACAAAATGCTTGATTTTGGGGTAAACAGCTATACTCCACAGTCTCTTCCAGTCAAACTGATCATGGTAATGAGATGATTGGCAGCTTGAATGAGCATGGTTTGGCTGGCCGATTTAATTCTCATTGTGCTTGTTTGAGGCAATGTCTTTCGATGCTATCCTTTGTGTATCTTTTTGTTTAGACTCTGTTGTTTCGAGCAAGACTTGATGAGATGTATATTATTCTTGATGACCAATTGAGGCTTTATGGTGCCATTGTGGTCAAAGTTAGTTTTGTGATTGCCTTTTTTGGCAAAATTTTCTTTAAAGGGGATGATCTTGTGGCCTATGGAAATGACATTACTTAATTTTCGCTTGCATGTTAGCCAGAAAAGTTATGTCAGGAGGAGATCTGAAAATGTATACTTAGCACTTGGCAACAATGAACGAGTGTGGTGTTTGGAGTGTGTGGTGTTATTTCACCCAGTGCCTTTTGAGTCGTTAGCGTAATCTGTAGATCTAGAAGTTGGCTCAAGTTATTTTGCCTGATTTTTCTGTGGTTAAGGCTATTGGTTTTTTTTATTTTTTTTTATTTTAAATTTCAGCATATGGTAACTATAACTTGTCTGTTGGCCCCTCAAAAAAATGAAAATTCTACAATGGTCAAAAAAGACCATGGAAAAAGTGGGGCCACAATCAATGTTTTGAAATGATTTTTTTTTGACAGGAAACACAGCCAATTTTATTAAATATCCGCCATAACAAGCGGTAATATCTCTACAGGGTCATCCTCCATCCAAACAGTCTCCTCATTGAGAGTGAGGCTTAGTTTAGCCATGGAGTGGGCACACTGATTACAAGAGCGATGAATATAACTAAAACAAACGAAATTAAACTCATTAAGAGAACTTAAAACATCATTGACAATGGCTTGAGTGTAGCTTCTAAGGCTGCCATGACCCTTCAAAAGATTGGCAAGCGTGAGGCTATCAGTTTCCACCTCAATCCTGCGTAAACCTGCTTCATAGGCTAGTTTCATCCCAAAGCGAACAACTTCTGCTTCGGCCTGTAGAACGTCCATATGCGCTTCAAAGGTACAGCAAGCACACATCATGATGTCCCCTATCTCATCCCGGACTATCATTGCTAATCCGATCTTTCCCTCCTTCGATGTTGCAGCATCCACATTGAGTTTCCACCTTCCATGATTAGGCGGGTTCCATTTATGCGTTTGAGCCTCCATCGAGCCTGTTCCACTGCTCTCTTTCTCCCCTGCAGCTCTATATTCCCCTAGGAGCCCAAGGCCCCTACTCACTAACAGCCCAAGATCTTCCTTTTTGCCTTCGAAGATCCATGTATTTCTTCTTGTCCAAATTTGCCATAGAATTACCATAACAATATCCCATGCTTCTGCATTTTTATCTCGTTCTAGGAACTCCAAACACCATTCAGCAAGTGAGCTCGGAATTCGACTCATCTCAATTCGCAACGGGGAGATTTTCCAAAGGATCCTACTGTCTTCACATTCAAAAAATAAATGTGAGCTAGTTTCATCCTTCTCACCACATCTGACACATTTGCCATCGATTTGAATCCCCCTCTCTATCAAATTGACTTTGTTTGGGAGTCCTTCATTGAGAGCACGCCATGTTAAGTTTGCAATTTTTGGTGGTACCTGGGCACCCCATACCCTCTTCCACAACATCTTTGATTTATTTGGAGTTGAAGTGGATGTGCTGCTGTCTTTGGAGCTGAGCTCTTGGTGATATGCACTATGGACACTGAAGGATCCGCTTTTCTCATGTTTCCACGCAAGGGTGTCTTCTTGATTCGTCAAGTCTCTGGGAATCAGAGTAATGGCTTCTAACTCATCTGCCGAGAGATACTCTTGGAGGGCTGCTATATCCCAATCCCCTGTCTCTCCATTTCTCCAACTATCCACCATGGCATCTTCATCTAAATTACTCGGGCAAGGGGAAAGAATTCGTCCTCCTGGGACATTGGGGACCCACACATCTGTCCAAAACTTGACACTCCTACCATTACCCACAATCCACTGTCCTCCTTGTTGAACTAAATCACTTGCCTTCATTATCGATCTCCAAGTATAGCTAGCATTGGAGGGGACATTTGCTTCCCATACTGAAGTACGTCGGAAGTATTTGCCCTTCAATATGTTTGCCACGAAAGAGTTCGGGTGAGTTACTATTCGCCAAAGTTGCTTAGCTAGGTGAGCCTTATTAATTGCTTCGAGGTCTCTCATGCCTAGGCCCCCTCTCCTTTCGAGCGGCACATTCTAGCCCAACTCACGAGTGGTACCTTGCGTTCATTATCCTTTTGACCCCACCAAAAGTCTCTCGCCGTTGCTGTCAGCTTATCAATCACATTCAAGGGGAGCTTGAAGCACTGCATAGCGTAAGCGGGAACGACTTGGACAATGGATTTGATAAGAATCTCGCGCCCCGCTCTTGAGAGTAGCTTTTCCTTCCAACACAATGTACTGGAAAACCTCTTCTTGGATCGCCCGATGATGGTGGGTAATCCAAGGTATTTTTCATGTTCATTCACCATCGAAACATTCAACTTCACACGAAGCCTTTCCTGCGTATCATCACTCAAGTTTCGACTGAATGAAATTTCTGATTTCTCTAGGTTTATTTGGTGACCAGAAGCAAGCTCATAAGTCTCGAGGATATCACTCAACACTTCACCTTCTCTTTCTGAAAATACCAACATCATTTATTCTAATTTCCGATTTTAGAAAATACCAACATCATTTATTCTAATTTCTGAAATATATTTTAAATAATTTCGAAAAATACAAAATAAAAAAAAATTTGAAAAAATTATGAAAAATCCAAAAAATAATTTCGGCAAAAATAAAAATTTGGGGAAATTTTTTTTTCCCAGATTTTCTCTCTCCTCTCCTCTACCCTTTCCTCCCTCAAATCTTCCATGGATCTTCAATTCTTCTCTAATTTTCAGTTGATTTCTTTCCCCAGATCCTGCTCTTTCCATCAAATGGTAAGAATTCATGAAGAAGTCATGAAAAGTTGTGAAATCAAAATTGTAATTTTCGATTTTGGGGGAAAATTTTGGTGAATTTTTTTCACTTTCCTCTCTTTCATCTTTGTAAATTCATGAAATAGATGAACTAACAAATATAAAATTGATGATCCTATGTAGACCATGAACACCTAGAAACCATGGAAAGTAAAGTATGAGTTTTAAAATGAACAAACTCAAAATCAAGATTTTAGGTCATTATGAATTTGACAAAAACATAATTTGATTGTTGTATCTGTTGGAAAACCGCTGATTTGGGACCGATTTGTGCGTTTTAATTGATGACCATTTTCACACTAGAAGAAGAATTTCAGAGCAGAGAGAAAAAATCGAAAGGTTGAAGATGAGGGTTGAACATGAGGGTTGAAGAAGATGATTGAACCGACACTTTAGGTAATTACTAAAATGGGTTCCGGTAATTACCAAAACTTTGCAGAAACTAAGATAAGTCTCAAAACCTCCAATTCCAAAGTGTATTGAAAATAAACAATTCAAATAACCAATCCTAAGTACAAATTAATCAATATACTATAAATGTGTTAATCCAAATAAGCTAAATAGAGTTATAAAGTCACAAAATATAAGATTTAAGAATGTCTTAGTAGGTTTGGTCATGGCCAAAACATGTTTGATAATTACCTAAAAGCATATGATATGAGGTTAATTTGGTCTTTTTAGTACAAGGAGGGACAATGGGGGCCCAAAACTGAAGTCAATGAGGTTTGGTGAGGTATTAGGCATAATGGACCCAATGGCATGATTGTCCAATCCCCATAGGATTGCTTTGATGAGTAATGAGAATGGATTGTGATTGGGAGAACATCCTCCACTTAGTAGGGTTGGTCATGGCCAAAACATGTTTGGTAATTACCTAAAATCACATGATATGGGGTTAATTTGGGCTTTTTAGTACAAAGAGGGACAATTGGGGCCCAAAACTGAAGTCAATGGGGTTTGGTGAGGTATTGGGCCTAATGGACCCAGTGGCATGATTATCCAATCCCCATAGGATTGCTTTGATGAGTAATGTGAATGAATTGTGATTGGGAGAATATTATCCACTTAGTAGGTTTGATCATGGCCAAAACATGTTTGGTAATTACCTAAAAGCATATGATATGGGGTTAAATTGGGATTTTTAGTACAAGGAGAGACAATGTGGGCCCAAAACTGAAGTCAATGCGGTTTGGTGAGTTAGTGGGCCTAATGGACCCAGTGGCATGATTGTTCAATCCCCATAGGATTGCTTTGATGAGTAATAGGAATGGATTGTGATTGGGAGAACACCATCCACTTAGTAGGTTTGGTCATGGCCAAAACATGTTTGGTAATTACCAAAAAGTATATGATATGGGGTTATTTTGGGCTTTTTAGTACAAGGAGGGACAATGGGGGCCCAAAACTGAAGTCAATGGGGGTTTGGTGAGGTAATGGGCATAATGGACCCAGTGGCATGATTGTCCAATCCCCATATGATTGCTTTGATGAGTAATGGAAATGGATTGTGATTGGGAGAACATCATCCATTTAGTAGGTTTGGTCATGGCCAAAACATGTTTGCTAATTACCAAAAAACATTTGATATGGGGTTAATTTGGGCTTTTTAGTACAAATAGGGACAATGGGGGCCCAAAACTGAATTCAATGGGGTTTGGTGAGGTATTGGGGCCTAATGGATCCAGAAGCATGATTGTCCAATCCCCATAGGATTACTTTGATGAGTAATGAGAATGGATTGTGATTGGGAGAACATCCTCCACTTAGTAGGTTTGGTTATTGCTAAAACATGCTTGGTAATTACCTAAAAGCATATGATATGGGGTTAATTTTGGGCTTTTTTGTACAAGGAGGGACAATGGGGGTCCAAAACTGAAGTCAATGCGGTTTGGTGAGATATTGGGCCTAATGGACCCAGTGGCATGATTGTCCAATCCCCATAGGATTGCTTTGATGAGTAATGGGAATAAATTGTGATTGGGAGAACATCATCCACTTAGTAGGTTTGGTCATGGCCAAAACATGTTTGATAATTACCTAAAAGCATATGATATGGGGTTAATTTGGCTTTTTAGTACAAGGAGGGACAATGGGGGCCCAAAACAAAAGGCAATGGGGGCCCAAAACAAAAGGCAATGGGGTTTGGTGAGGTATTGCGCCTAATGGACCAGTGACATGATTGTCCAATTCCCATAGGATTGCTTTGATGAGTAATGAGAATGGATTGTGATTGGGAGAAGATCCTCCACTTAGTAGGTTTGGTCATAGCCAAAACATATTTGGTAATTACCTAAAAGCATATGAGATGTGGTTAATTTGGGGCTTTTTAGTACAAGGAGGGACAATAGAGACCCAAAACTGAAGTCAATGGGGTTTGGTGAGGTATTGAGCGTAATGGACTCAGTGGCATGAATTTAGGGGTGCTAATGAGCCTGTGTGGCTCTCAAACTGTTCGAGCTCGGCTCGGTCAAAGCTCGGCTCGAGAGGGCTCGACTCCAGTTCGAGATCGGCTCGCGACCTTAAGGAGCCGAGTCTGAGCCTAGTGGAGTTCGGCTCGAAAGCTCGCAAACATGTTCGAAAACTTTTAAAATACAATTTTTTATAGCTTGATTATTAATCCAACATGGACTTTTACTTTAAAAAATATAGCCCAGTTTTCAGCCCACTTCAAAAATTTAAACCAAATTAAAATTTTCGGCCCAAACCCAACTAAAACATACAAACCAAATAGAAGATTGGGAGAAGAAGCGTTAATTCTTCCCAGCTGAGCCTTCAAGGTTCGAAAAACCCTAAAACTCCATTCTCTCATTCTCCCGTTCAAGGTGGTTGATTTCGGCGGCGAGCTGGGTGGTTGATTGTCCAATCCCCATATGATTGCTTTGATGAGTAATGAGAATGTATTGTGATTGGGAGAATATCTTCAACTTAGTAAGGGTAATTACCTAAAAGCATATGATTACTACCTAAAAGCATATGATTACCCACATCTTAAGCATACAATGCCATCATCATATATGTTATAGTCACATGATTTTAGGCCATTGCCCAAGACAATTATTATTTTAGGTAATGTCCTAAAATAGTTTAGGTAATGACCTAAAATTTTGGGTAATATCCTAATCTAATTAGGTGATTACCTAACATATATAGTGGTTATGTTAGGTCATGACTAAAATATCTTTACTAATTACCTAAACCCTGTAGTAACTTAAACAAAAATCAAGTGGCATTCCACTACAATGGAAAGGATTCTTTTGAGAGATTGTTCGACCATTCCAATCCGCTGTTGACATAAACATTCTATCGATGAACCTTTCATATCACCAAAGTCATTCAATTCAATCATTTGAAAGCGAAAGAAAAAGGAAAAAAATGCAATGTTTTACCCCGATGCAATCTTATAATATTAACCACATAAAATCTCATGGATTAGGTTATCAATAACCCACATCTTAACCATACAATTCTCTCATCATATATGTTATAGTCACATGATTTGAGGTCATTGGTCATTGCCCAAGACAATTATTATTTTAGGTAATGTCCTAAAATGGTTTAGGTAATGACCAAATTTTTTTGGTAATATCCTACTCTAATTAGATGATTACCTAACTTATATAGTGGTTATGTTAGGTCATGACCAAAATATCTTTAGTAATTACCTAAACCCTACACTAACTTGCACAAAAAACCAGCGACATTCCACTATAATGGAGGTCCCGAAAATGCTGCAAATTTATTTTATCTAATTGCTAAACTAAAGTATGATCTACGCAGCAAATGTAACCCAATAAAAGTGTGAAGTGCATTGATTTATTGCAATTATCTCACACACACCTTATTTTTATTTTTGGTCATGTCCAAAATATGTTTAGTAATTACCAAAATATCTTTATGTTTGGTCATGTCCAAAATATCTTTAGTAATTACCAAATCACTGCAGTACCTTAGAGTAAAAACCAGCTCAACCTCCCATGGAGGTCGTGAAAAATATGAAATTCTTTTGCATCTAGTAGCTAAACTAAAGTATGAACTACTCAAATGTAACCACAAATCGTCGCATAAAAGTGTGAAGTGTATTGATTTAGAGCAATTTAATCATCAATACCGTCATTTTATTTTCCCTAAAGCCCTAGGTTTTTTTGTGGAAAATTTTCATAAATTGCAAGTTTAATCTTACTCAAACACACAAATGTAGATAGAAAATAATTAATTCGTTATTATATGCGAAATATTCAAGTAAAATTACATCCATTTCATCTACGAGTGAAGAGTTTAGATCGAAATCCATGGAGGTGAAGTTCAACAATGGAGGTGAAGATTTGGGGCGAAATGGAGGTGAAGAATGGGTCGAAATAGAGGGAGAAAATGGAAGATAGGGTCGAAATTGAGGGAAAAAGTGGAAGAATGGGTCGAATTTGAGAGAAATTCGGTTGAGAATGGGGGAAGAGGAAGTGTTCTTGAGTTTTTGGTGAAGAACACCAAGAACATGAAGAACAAGGAGGAGAGAGAAAATGGGTAAAAAAAAATTTGGCTCCAAATTTTTTTCCAAAAGTGAATGACTGTTTGGAAAGTGAAAAAAGAATTTCGGATTTTTTCAATTTTTTTTTAATTAATTTTTTCGATTTGCAGAAATTTTGATAAATAAACAAAATGAAAAGAAATTAGTTTTGGCAATTAAAAGAAAAGAAGTGAGGGCTCTACTAGCAAGAATGAGCGGGCTTACATTCATTTGGCTCCATGGTCTTTTTTAAAAAAAGACCATGGTAGAATCATCCCTCAAAAAAACACTTGTATGTTGAGTGTTTGTTATGGGTTATTTGACAGTCGTCGGAGGAACAATATCCCTTACTCATCAAGTTGGAAAAGACATTCTTGAGATATTATTTTTTCCCATTTGTAAAACTAAGAAGGGTTGAGTTATTGAGGAGGCCTCATGCAACATGGATAAAACTAGGTTCTTTATTTATGGATTGAAAGTAAAAATATATAGAATATTGAATTTAATATTATATAATGAAAAAAATAATCAAATTAACATTATATTTTTACAACAAAAACTTAACAAATAGTTCATCCGTTTTAAAATACTTGACACACTTCTCTGGGCACGATTCTCAATGCATAACTTTTGCGATTAATATCTCTAATTCCCTACATGTAAATATTATAAAAAGTTGATATTATGAAAGTATATATCGAGATGAATCTAACAATATCCCACATGACTATATTTTTCCGCACGTAAAAATCACAAAACACGGTCAAAGGAGAATGTATGAATAGTGCAAAAGTTAAACCGTGTCATCTATTTTGAAACGGAGGAAGAATAATAAAGGAGTACAATACCAAGAATGAAAAATATGTAGTACAATAAGTCAATAATTACTAATATAAAAAGACTTCATCCGTCTTAGAAAGATCTGAACGCTTGTTGGGACACATAGTTTAAGGTGATAAGTTGTAGTGTGGTTATTAAATGTTATTTTATTAAAAATAATTGATGTGATAGGAGGTAACTTTTTATTGATAAAGATATTGTGTGGACTAAAGGAGTGTGAAACAAATAATATAGTAATAGTGGGACTATGCCAAAATGGAAATGTTCAAACTAATTTCGGACAAATATAAAAGGAAAGTGTCATTATTCTGGGACGGAGGAAGGAAGTAGTATTTGGGGGACTCAAATCTTCGAATGTCTTGTGCAGTAGCCCATGTCGCACATGATCAATGCCGATCCTGTGAAACTATTTTCAACCTTTAAGAGATTGTATTCTATAATTTGAAAAACTATATGCCACCTTTTACTGATGAAAAATCGCTCTTGAGGAAAATGTTTTCTACCCAATCACTCTCCAAATGGGAAATATTGTTCTATGAAAAATAATACTTCCTTCATTCTGAAATGAGTGAAACACTTCTCTAGTGTCTCACTTATTTCAGAATGCAGGAAGTATAAAATTAGGAGGGAGAGTGTAACGCCCCGACTTCTAAGCATCATTATTAGGTTAATTGATTACAAGGATTAGCAGCGGAAGACTTTCCTAGCTTAGTCGGTGCGTCACTGCCGTACTTTCCGTTCGGGAAAGTACAAGGCAAACATTCTTTCATAAAACTAAACCTTTTATAACAGTTATAGTAATTCTAGAAACATATAGTTAACTTAAGCATAACTAAAGTCATGTAACTTAGAGTCCATAAACTTGGTTTACATAACCGTCATAGTCGTATAATTAAAAGTAAATTATTCCTCACTGCTACGCCATCCCATCTTCATATGCATACCTAAAACAGAAAAACAAAACGTCATGAGCCGAGGCTCAGTAACATACTATTCTAACATCGTAAATTCATTTCAATTCATTTTATTTGGAAACAGGGAGAAGAGAATATAGTAAAACCATTTCATAAACATACACTTCGAATCAGGAATTTAAAAGTCATTTACATTGTCATTCATTAATAATCTCCACTATCACATTTCATTATCAGAAAACTTTCTTTGGTTACTTGGCGAGTACAACAGAAGGCATAGCCACCGAGGACATAGTCCCCCATCAGAAGGTGGCATATAATGCCATAACAGAAGGCAAAGCCACCGAGGATATAAGTCCCCCATCAGAAGGTGGCATATAATGCCATAACAGAACGCA
The DNA here is from genome assembly GCA_947648045.1 of Beta corolliflora. NCBI lineage: Eukaryota > Viridiplantae > Streptophyta > Magnoliopsida > Caryophyllales > Amaranthaceae > Beta > Beta corolliflora. The sequence goes on along the minus strand of CANSZD010000730.1, from coordinate 94,229 downwards.
AAGCCACCGAGGATATTCATCCCCCATCAGAAGGTAGCGTATAATGCCAATAGTAACATAAGGCAAAGCCACCGAGGACATTGTCCCCCATCAGAAGGTGGCATATAATGCCAGGCAAAGCCACCGAGGACATTGTCCCCCATCAGAAGGTAGCATATAATGCCATCATGCGGGTGCCACCGAGGACCTTGTCCCCCATCAGAAGGTGGCGTTGCCGCCAAATAACTGAACGACACGTGCACGACCCAGAGAACATAGTACTGCCATTCACCATCTTTCACTTTCATTTATCATGTTTCGTTTCTTTTAAGTACTTTTCAGAAATCATATCAGAGTCATTGCATAACGTTGATATCAAATCATTAATAGTACTTTTTATAAACATCATTTGCATAATAAAACAGTTCATATCCCGCACACCATAAATAGCATAGCATAAACATTATATAAAAGCATCATAAAACATAGTTGGAAGGGGAGTGCGGGTGTTAGCAGTAGACGTTACCTCAAATCCCGCTTACAACCTTGATGGCCGGGGAGGCTTGTTATATCTCTTCCTTTTTAATCTAATCGATTCAAGGATTAATAGAAGACTTATTAATATTTTATTCTAAATTTTGAGTTCCTTGATCTATTTCCATCATGTGTCCTTTTTAGGAGGTATATATATATATTTAGGACTTTGGTGGTTGATAAAATCCATAGGCATTCTTTCCACTTAACAGCCTAGCGTCTAAGTTATAATTCACGACTTCTGAATATGAACGTCTTATTATAACCGCTTCATATTTTATAAATTGAACAATAAGCACATGTTACAATTTTGTGAACTTTAACTTAAAACTTCATCCTATTAGTCGTAGTCCCTTTAAACATATTCGTCATTTTACAATCTAAAACAATGGTCGTTCGTCTCATCGTTCGTGACTCGGTTTAATAATTTGTACTTATGGACCTCGTAATATAACACTTTAATTCTTGAAATCTAAATTCTATACATAAGTGTCTGCTACTTTATTATATACAAATTTAACAAGTAAATTATACTTAATTGATATTACTCTTTAGTTGATATATAAATAAATATGAAATACTATCAAGTATTATCACATAGTATATCATTATTTTATAGTTAAGTTTCATAATAACCAAATTTATAATACGTTTTTATTATGTTTGTGTTATTAACTAAATTAGAACATGAACATCAATATAATTGACTAACCATCTTAAATACTCCATTCATTTACTGATTTAATTAAATCAGCCCAACACACTAAGCCCAACAATAAGAGTAATTTATAATGGTATATTTTGGGCTTAAGTACCAAATGAAAACTAAAACTTATAAACAGTAGATGAACAGGTATCCTCATACCTCTGCTCAAACCGAGTAGCGTTGAACCAGAGAGCAGGGGAGGAAGAATGAGGCTCCGGTGGGCAGCAGCGAGGCGAGGGTGGAGGCAGCAACGTGGGGTGACGTAACGCCGGTGGTCCGGTGCTGTGCGTGGGTAGAGCAGACCAAGCCGAGGAGATAGAAGGGAGAGTTGGGCGAGAGAGCGGGAGAAATCACGGGGCTAGTTGATTTGTGTTCTGGCTAGCGCAGGGTGGTGCACTGGTGGTCAGGTGGCGCAAGGTGGTCGCGGTGTGGCAGCAGGCGGAGAACGCGCGGCGGCGCTGCGGTGGGGGAGTGGTGGTTAATCCGAAACAGAGGAGAGAGAGGGAGTGATGTGGGGCGAAAAATAGGGAAGCTTTGAGGGGTGTTTTGGGTCGCGGTTTCCGGCGAGGGTAGCAGAATTCCGGCGAGGTATTTTAGTGAAGTTGTGAATGGTGAGTGGGTGAGAAATGGTGGAGCAACTATGGCTATTTATAGCCATTGTTGGGGATCCAAATAGAAAGAAGGAATTGAATTTTGGAGGAAGTTTGGGTTGGATTGGAGTTTTAAATTGAAGTAGAGTTTTTTGTGCAAGAAAAATTCATATTGGGTTAGAAATTCATGGGTGGATCTTTTTGTGAGGAAAATCTGAGATGGAGCGATGGAGAAGGAAACTAAGTTACTGTTCTATTGTTTTGTTATTTATTTTTCTTTTATTTTATTTTCATTAATCTTTATTTCTTTTTCCTTTTTATTAACACCATCCTTTGTTATTATTTGCCAAGTTTCAATTCATGTAGCAAATAATTATATATATTGGAAACCTAAATATATTATATCATTTCAAAATTTTTGTTACACCTTATGATTAAAGGAAAAAAAATCAACTCCTAATTATCTTTATTTATTTTAGGCAAGTTTAAAATTCTTGGATATTACAGAGAGAAACCAAACGTAATTGGGTTTTAATTTTTTGGGCGACAGGCAAACAAGAAGAAGAGCTAGAGGCCCCTCCTGCTTTGAAGGGCAAGGAGGGTGATTTTTGGTAGTCAGTGAAAGCAAAAGCATTTTCTTAGAAGTATTTTTCGTTTAGTTTCATGAACACTCTCTAAAATGTAGATATAATGGAAATATGAAAATAATAGACATACTGGGCTGTAAAATATGTGTTGGGCCAATTCATGTACGACTATAATTCTGTTTACTTATTGGGTGCAGACCAGCAAAGACAAAAAGAAGCTGAAAGGTCTTGTGTCCTTATGCAGCTTGACTTATAATTAAGATGGGCCATGGCCCATGGCATCCGAATTCAGTCCAAACCTAATAGTTCATTAAGTAATCAAGTATTATGCTTAAATTTGCACAGCCCATTTAATAAATGTTAATAATGATAAATAATTTATTTATTTTATATGAAATTGTCTCATTTCATTGTCTATGCTAATGCTCATCCATCCTGAGTTTCAAATAGTTCCTTTTATTTCCTTTAAATAATTCTTGCTGTAGTTTGGAAGTAGTAAATAATTGTTTTGAGGAACAGAGAATCGTTTAAAGAGAATTTTTGAGAAAGATAAATTGAATAACGAATGTTTGTGCGTGAAATTGTACAATATAGTTAGAATTTTGAAAAAACTCTTTCAGTTTTGGACGAATTTGTTCAATATTTCATAATTGGACTGATTTCTTGCGAAGTAGTCACGGATATCTTTCGAAATCTTGATCTAATTGTTAGTATTTCATAATTGCAAGAGGAGTGATGATTTTAGGTCAGTAAAGAGGTGGGGGTATTTTAGGTATTTATGAAGGCTACACTGAGTAAATAAGGGTTACGTTTATGTTGGAACACAAGGTGACACTCAAGAAGGGTGAATTGAATGGCTAAAAACTAATCGATTTTCGCAAAAACACTTCTATAAAGCGAGCTGCCACGTACCGTGTATTCACTCGTAAACTCTCCGATTGATGTTTTTGCTCGAACGAAATTGTATCAAACAAGAAAACAATGAAATCAAATAATAAGACACAGGAATATAACGTGGTTCAATATCACCTCTGAGATCTACGTCCACACAAACTACTCTTTTATTATTTGAATATTAAAATACCAAACTCTTGATACAATTCGATTCCCCCACTACTAACTCTAGTAGTGCTCCCCAACACTTAACCCTAAGTGTTGCTACTCTCTATAATATGAAAATTACAGAAAGAAAGATTCCTCACAAGCGTGCTTCTTATTCAAGCAAATAGAGGATCGTTACAATCGTTGTTTAGAAACCTTAACTTACTAGGAATCTGTGCCGTACACTGTTCTCTGGGAGTTCGTTTTCAGCTCTAAAAAATATTAATCTCGTCAAATCTGAAAACGTGTGATATCATACTGATTTCTATCCCTTATATAACTTCATCAACTGAATAAGAATTATTCTCCAAGATATAATTATCTTCTTGAATAATTGTTATTCCTAAAATCAAGGGATATAATTCTTTTCCTTTTCAAAATCCAATTTTATCTTTTATAAAAATAGATTTCCTTCTTTTCTTATAAGATAAGGATTCCTCCATATTTTATGCCAACTCTAAATCAGATTTTAAATCAGTTTTTTTATCAAACAAACTTTATCAAAATCGTTATCATTAAAAACCAGTTTTTCTCTTTTTATAAAACTTCTTTTTCGAAAATCTTTAAAAGAAATGTTTTCTTTAAAATAAGTTTTTCTTTTCATAAAACTTTTTATCCAAAAATCTTTACAAAAAAATTTTCCTTTCAAAACTAATTTTCGAAATTAAAAACTCCCCTTTTTATTTCTTAATCATACAAACATGAAATTAATATAATCACCTATTTTCTTAACTCTAAGAAAATAGTTAATCATCCTAATTTCATATTTCTAATTTAGCACAAAGTTCCAATAAGTTAATTACATTGCATATACATGAATTTAATATAACTAGACCCAAGCTTCCTTGTCTTCACATCATTCAATCTTGATAGCTCGATCACTGTTACAAATATTCATGTTATAGCATAGGGTGTTTATCATCATCAAAATATTCAAAGTTCAAACACAACAGTTTAGTAACCATGTTTCTCGTATACGGATATGTCATGATCTTTGGAAGGCCGTTATTTCCATCTGTGATCTCTTTGGAGGCTTTATGAGTTAAAAAGGGCTTTCCAAAGGTTATAAAGATTGCTTATGAGTCTTGATTAAGAAATAAAAATACCCATATCTTTTTTTTATTTGACAGGAAGAAAACGGATTTCATTCATAAGAGATAGCCAAACGACACTTACAATCAATTCCTGAAAAACCGAAAATTCCAACACAAGTATATAACACCTTAGAACTAGATACATCGCAGATTTGATTAAAAACAACCTTAATAAAAAACTTCATCCGAAGCAATACAATCCGTGAGTTCGCTCCGATTCGGCTTAACTTCCGCCGATGCATAGTCGTTTGGGTGAAAATACTTCGTGGTCTTCTAGATTCTTAGAGAGAATATAGATTGTTAGATCTTCCTTTTTCATCAGACGAACAAAAAACCAAATTAAACACCCTAAAATAAATACCATCTTAAGGATGGGATATACTTATTGGAAGCAATTAAAGGAGTTTTTGGGGCTTACCACCGGTACTAACACCAGTGGAAGCCCCTACAAAGATTCACAATTGAGGCCAAGAAGAAAAGAGATGAAAGAGAAAGAGAAAGAGAAAGAGAAAGAAGGGTAAAGAATGAAGGAAAAACCTTCAAAAAAGAAGAAAACCTAGCGATGGAGGGCTAGGAAAAAACCCTTCCAAGGAGAAACCCTAAAGAGAAAAAACTCTCCCATATAGAAACCCTAGAGGGAGCCAAAGGGGAAATACCCATATCTTATAAATGGATACTTTGTAAAAAAAATTCCTTCTTAAGTCAGGGGTTTAGTTCTCACAACTCACAAGTGTCACATTTTCTTTTCAATAAAAATTTGGCACGTTTCTTATCTTTTACACTAGTTATGTATTAATGGTAATTATTCGTTAACATAAAAGCAAAAACGACAAATATTTTGCAATTTAGGGATTTTACTGAATTAGGTGATATTCCCTAGATTCATTTTTTAAGGAAATTCCCGCTTGCAAATTTATGATATCCCATGCAACTTTTAACCACTATATCTCTATTTATTAAAAGGAAAATTTGCCAAAAAAATTGTTGGAGTACAAGGTGACACTCAAGAAGGGGGGGGGTTGAATTGAATGGCTAAAACTAATCGATTTTCGCAAAAACACTCTTATGGCACAGTGCCGTGCATTGTGTTATTCACTCGTAAATTCTCTGATTGATGTTTTTGCTCGAACGAAATTGTATCAAACAATAAAAAATGAAATCAAATAATAAGACACAGGAATTTAACGTGGTTCAATCTCACCTCTGAGATCTACGTCCACACAAACTACTCTTTTATTATTTGAATCGTAAAATACCAAACCCTTGATACAATTCGATTGCCCCACTACTAACTCTAGTAGTGCTCCCCAACACTTAACCCTAAGTGTTGCTACTCTCTATAATATGAAAGATTACAGAAAGAATGACTCCTCAAAAGCGTGCTTCTTATTCAAGCAAATAGGGGATCATTACAAACTTTGTTTAGAGACCTTAACATACTAGAACTCTGTGCCGTACACTGTGCTCTGGGAGATCGTTTTCAGCTTTCAAAATATTAATCTCACCAAATCTGAAAACGTGTGATAGTATACCGATTTCTATCCCTTATCTAACTTCATCAACTGAATAAGAATTATTCTTCTAGAAATAATTATCTTCTTGAATAATTTTTATTCCTAAAATAAAGGGATAGTATTTTTTTTCCTTTTCAAAATCCAATATTATCTTTTATAAAAAAACTGATTTCCTTTACTCCTTGTAAGATAAGGATTACTCCATATCTTATCCCAATTTTATTCATATCAGTTTTTTATCCAAAATCTTTATCAAAACCTTTTCTTTAAAAACCAGATTTTCTTTTCAAAAACACTTTCCTTTTTTCCGATAATCTTCAACTACGTTTTCCTTATCTTTTTTCGAAAACAAAACATTTATTTTTTTCAAAACCTGATTTTTCGAAAATAAAAATTCTTTTTCTTTTTAAAACTGTTTTTCGAAAATAAAAATATTTTTCTTTTCAAAACTTATTTTCGAAAATTAAAATCTTTTTTCTTTCTAAAACTGATTTTCGAAATCCTTGTTTTAACAAAACTCTCCCTTTTTTTTCTTTAAACCATATAAACATGAAATTACTATAATCACCTATTTTCTTAACTCTAAGAAAATAGTTAACAATCCTAATTTCATATTTCTAATTTTAGCACAAAGTTCTAATATGTTAATTACAGTGCATACACATGAATTCAATATAACTAGACCTAAGCTTCCTTGTCTTCAATCATCCAATCTTGATAGCTTGATCACTGTTACAAATATTCATGTTATAGCATAGCATAGGGTGTTTATCATCATCAAAATATTCAAAGTTCAAAACACAACAAATCCCCCCTTTTTGATGATGACAAACACATAATACTTCCCCCTCAAATAATGCATCAACATAACACCATTCACAACATCAATCACCATAATCCAATATAACACCATTCACAATATCAATCACCATAATCCAATAGCCAACATACCAAATTTCATTCATTAGTAATTTCATTCATTAGTTTAAGTATTATACCCATCTTCCCCCTTTTGACATTATCAAAAAGGAGAGAATAACATGTCAAGCTACACAAAACAGAGATATAGTCATCAAAATAATGCAAGTAGCTCAAGCAAAAGATACTAAGGATGCTGGTGCTATGTCATAATCCAACTCACAATCCGAAGTCATTAAGCAAAAAGTAATCCAACTCACAATCCGAAATTATGAAGCAAGAAATAATCATGAAGGATCATGGTTGATAGCTAAGAAAGTAAGATAAAGAAAGGTAATGCAAGCTTGAAGATTTGAAATGACAACTGGCTCAACAAGTGCTTAAACCTTTCTTTTAAGATTTTCAACTTCCGCAAATAAACATCATAGGACTTTCTTCACTGTGGCACTGTGTGTGTTTCTGTGCCAGTGAACAATCTATTCCCTTCCAAATATAACTAATCTTCGGATATACAGGAATCCAAAATGATGATCTTCAAAACTTTGATAATTTTCTTCACATTTGAATTGAACTCTAGGACTTATCTAAAATAAGTGTCTTACTCTCCTTTTCTTTTCTTTTCTTCTCTTTTTTTTGTTTTTTATGAAGGAGAAGCAGACCATACAATATTACTGGAGTCAATCAATAAGAGATCAAAGATAATAAGTTAATTCGGACCTCATTTTTTTTTTTGATGCATCTCTCTGGCACTGTGCCTTGCACAGTGTGAATTAGTACTTTTCATTCTTTCACGTATTTGTGTTTCATTCTAACCTTTTCATGTTCCCCCTTAACTGATGCGTCTTTTTCTTCCATCATCTTATCAAGATGTTCTTGCCCCATAAATTATCATTAATCAAGATTAAAAGCACTTGTTGAACTTTGGATCAATGGGTGAAGAAAAGAAGGATAATAATAGGGAAATGACGATAAGGTGAGACATATGAAAGAAATAGTGAGGCGCAAATGTCAAACTCATAAATAGAAAATCAGAATACCGGGATAAAGATCAAGCTTGCCATAGGAGAAAGAATTAGCATTTCATAGCTCAATAATTCGGCAACTTAGGATCATATAGCTCATTAGTTCGAAGAACTTAGGATCATGACATTAGGACAAAGATCATTAGACCATTACGAGTCCTTTTTATATCAAGTAGACTTTTTCTCACAAGTGTTTCACAAAGACATGCACTCCTACTCCAATTAACATATTTAAAGGAGGACAACAAGCATAATACTCAACTAATTTCCGAAATTAATCCCAAAGCCACAAATTGTCTTGTAAAAATATTCGAGCATGAAATTCAACCAGAATTACCTTGATCACACAATTGGGATATGCTTAACAATTTTTTCAAACCACTTACCAACATCACATTCTCTATGGAGTGTGTTAGGGATTTGCCGACGTTTCCAATACCACTTATTTCTCCCTTTTTGTTGTCGCCAAATGTAACACAACCTCCATGGTAGGCTACTAGTGAGAGGAATTGAGATTTATAACCAAATCATATGTCTTGAGCAGCCACCGTCGAGATTCCATAGGCCGCTTCCTCTCACGTTTGCCTGCAAAAAGATCACTTGTTAATTTTAGGAACCCAAATCTGTTTGGGTCCCTTTTTCTTTCGTTGAGCTTCTAATAAGTCTTTTCTAACCCATATTTGAGTTACATACTTTACATTTTTCGCAACACTCTTTTTCTTGACATTACAATTACCCATAAGATGTCCATTCTTTCCACAGAAGTTGCAAATCAAATATTCAGGTAGATCGACATATTTTCTTTTACGAAAGTCTCTTTCAAATTTTTTGGCACTGTGCCTTACACTGTGCCTCTGGTCTGTATATCCTATACCAATTATGTTTCGATTGCTAGTTGTACTGGAGATATAGTCTAAGGCTTTTGACCATCTAACCATTTTTCATACGTTTTTCGAGCAATAGTCAATTGTGATTCTAAGAATTCAACAGAAGTGTTTAGATCGCTATTTCTTTTTCTCGAAATTTCCAAATCTCTTTTAACTTTATCAAGTTCATCACTTAACTTAGCATCATGAGGTAGCATAAGTGGAACAATTATGGATCTTTGTCTTGATTCTTTCAACTCAGTTAACTCATGTTTTAACGATTTAATTTGATTTTCAAGATCCGAATTTTTAGCCTCTAGCACAAGTGTATGGCACAAGTTATTATTAACAACTTCTTTTGCGAGAGACTTTTCGTACCTCAAAGCATTTAACTCAACATTTTTCTCTTCAACGGTTTTTTCAAGTTCATCAGTCTTCTTCATCGCTTCTTTATAGTCCTTTAATAAATCCTTATATTCCAATTCCAACCCAATATTTTGCTTAGTTAAATTTTTTACTTCCTTTTTCATGATTGAAAAATCATCATTCATTTCTTGACAATCATCAATGATATTTCCAAGCAAAGTAACAAGTTGGTTTTTTGAAAGAAGATGTATTGAAGGTTTTAGAGAAAGAAGACTTATCTCACCGTCTTCGGTTTCATCTTGGGAGTTCGAACTTTTCGCCATTAGACACAAGTGAGAGTCGTCCCGGCACCGTGCCCTTCTCTCGTGATGTCCGTACAGCATTCGGACATAATTTTTCTTCATGGCACCGTGCCTCCGAATGTTCTTCATCGAATCCGAATCTCCCCAAACGGCAGCCTATCGTAGCCTTTTTGAATTATTTCTTGGATTGCTCCCTTCTTTCTTTGGGCTTCTCATCATCCCATAAGGGACATTCCTTAATCATGTGATTAAAATCTCCACACTTGAAACAACCGGAGTTAATAGCACTTTTCTTAGAGTTCGAGGTAGTACTCTTACCTTTGAAATTTCCACTTTTCTAGGATTGTTATTTTTGTTCTTTTTGAGAAAATTTTAAAATCTCCTAGTAAGAAGATCAACATCATCATCGCTATCACTACCTTCACTTTCCAATTCAGTTCTCAAGGCTAGACCTTTATTTTTTGGTTCATTAGTTTTAGAATCTAAAGCAAGTTCATGAGTCATTAATGATCCAATAAGTTGTTCTAGTGAGAGTTTTGTCAAATCTTTAGCTTCTTGAATAGTAGTTATTTTAGGGAACCAACGATTTGTTAAACTTCTTAACACCTTTCTCACTAAATCTTCGAAGGATAGATTTTACCTAGAGAACGCAATTCATTAGTGATTAGTGTAAATCAAGTGAACATCTCTTTAATTGATTCTTCCTTATTCATAGTAAAATTCATATTGTTGCACAAGTAAATCAATTCGAGATTGTTTTACCTCATTCGTACCTTCGTGGGCCAATTCTAAAGTATCCCATATCTCCTTTGCTGTAGAGCATGCCGAGATCCTTGAGTATCCATCAGGTCCAATTCCATATTGGAGAATACTCATAGCTTTGAAGTTCTTTTCGGCTTTTGCATAGTCAATCGAATTGTAGTCGTCTTCATCCTTGTCGACCATATTTCCTTCAAAGATTTTTGGCTTGGATAAGGATTGATCCTTTTCTTATGACTTTCCAAAGATTCATAGTCCAATACTTGGATGTAAATCCTCGTCCTAGCCTTCCACCATCCGTAGTCTTTTCCGTTGAAAATCGGACACTTTGTGTGTCTATCTCGAGAGTCATCTTGCATGTTCATGACTTCTATTCTCTTGGGATGATCCTTTCGAGAATAGCCTGCTCTGATACCACTTGTTGGAGTACAAGGTGACACTCAAGAAGGGGGGGTTGAATTGAGTGGCTAAAACTAATCGATTTCCGCAAAAACACTCTTAATTATGGCACAGTGCCGTGCACTGTGTTATTCACTCGTAAATTCTCCGATTGATATTTTTGCTCGAACGAAATTATATCAAATAATAAAACAATGAAATCAAATAATAAAACACATGAATTTAACGTGGTTCAGTCTCACCTCTGAGATCTACATCCACACAAACTACTCTTTTATTATTTGAATCGTAAAATACCAAACCCTTGATACAATTCGATTCCCCCACTACTAACTCTAGTAGTGCTCCCCAACACTTAACCCTAAGTGTTGCTACTCTCTATAATATGAAAGATTACAGAAAGAATGATTCCTCAAAAGCGTGCTTCTTATTCAAGCAAATAGAAGATCGTTACAAACTTTGTTTAGAGACCTTAACCTACTAGAACTCTGTGCCGTACACTGTGCTATGGGAGATCGTTTTCAGCTCTCAAAATATTAATCTCGCCAAATATGAAAACGTGTGATAGTATACTGATTTCTATCCCTTATATAACTTCATCAACAGAATAAGAATTATTCTTCAAGAAATAATTATCTTCTTGAATAATTTTTATTCCTAAAATAAAGGGATAGAATTCTTTTCCTTTTCAAAATCCAATTTTATCTTTTATAAAAAAACCGATTTCCTTTACTCCTTGTAAGATCTAAGGATTATTCCATATCTTATCCCAATTTTATTCATATCAATTTTTTATCCAAAATCTTTATCAAAACCTTTTCTTTAAGGGTTTTTTAACAGGAATAATACAAACTTTTGCCCGTTCTCTCGCAATAATACAAACTTTTAATTATTTTTTAATAATACAAACTTTACATCAAAATTCCTCCAGTAGGTCAAGTTGACCTATAACCGGCAAAAAAAATCAAAAAAAATTACAAAATGATCTTTCTTCTTTGTCCCCCCTCCCCCAACCCCCCACCCACCCGAACCACCTCGGCCCGCTTACCTCCTACAACAAGTTAAAAACCTAGATTGTCCTACCTGAGGAATTTTGATCAAAAGTTTGTATTATTACAAAATAATCAAAAGTTCGTATTATTGCGAGAGAACGGGCAAAAGTTTGTATTATTCTTGTTAAAAAATCCTTTCTTTAAAAACCAGATTTTCTTTTCATAAACACTTTCCTTTTTTCCGAAAATCTTCAACTACATTTTCTTTATCTTTTTTCGAAAACAAAACTTTTATCTTTTTCAAAACCTGATTTTTCGAAAATAAAAATTCTTTTTCTTTTTAAAATCAAGTTTCGAAAATAAAAATATTTTTCTTTTCAAAACTTATTTTCGAAAATAAAAATCTTTTTTCTTTCTAAAACTGATTTTTGAAATCCTTGTTTTAACAAAACTATCTCTTCTTTTTCTTTAAACCATATAAACATGAAATTACTATAATCACCTATTTTCTTAACTCTAAGAAAATAGTTAATCATCCTAATTTCATATTTCTAATTTTAGCACAAAGTTCTAATATGTTAATTACATTGCATACACATGAATTCAATATAACTAGACCTGAGCTTCCTTGTCTTCAATCATCCAATCTTGATAGCTTGATCATTGTTATAAATATTCATGTTATAGCATAACATAGGGTGTTTATCATCATCAAAATTTTTAAAGTTCAAAATACAACAAAAACCTTTTACGAGTTCATTTTTGCGAAAAAAAACCTTATAAAGCATTTTTTGCGAAAACAAACCAAAATCAAAATTACTTTGCGAAATGAAACCTAAGACCATTTTCCGGCGTTGACCATCTCAATTCCGGCGTTGACCACCATCTAGCCACCACTACCACCACTTGTCGCTAGCACCCACCCACCCCAAAGACCCCCACTTCACCCCCACCCCACCCCCCACCACCGCAGCCCCCCCAACCCTCCCTCTACCCCCTCAGGGCAGCGGGCCCCCCACCCCCCTTCGCCCTACCCTCTCTCCTAGTCTCCTCTCCCTTCTTCCCTCCCTCACCCCCTCTCCCTCTCCCTTCGTCCATTCCCCCCCATCCGCAACTAACCCCCTCCCCCTCAACTCCCCCTCCCACCCGCCCAAGGTTTTTACGACGCCCTAAAGCATAAAGATATGAGAGAGAGCAAGAGATAACGAAAATGGGGTTGGGGTCATGGGGAGGGGGGTGCGAGGGGGGATTCCCGGGTGGCGCAATGATGGCGGGATGGATGAAGGGGAGAGGAGGGAGGGAGGGCCGCCGCCCGAGGGGGTGGAGGGAGGGAGGGTTACGGGTGGGCGCAGCGGTTGGGGGGGGATGGACGAAGGAAGAGGAGAGGGGGAGGGGTGGGGCCGCCGCCCGAGGGGGCGGGCTGCCGCCCGAGGGGGTGGAGGGAGGGTTAGGGTCTTGGTAGTGGTGGCTAGGTTTCATCTTGCAAAAATAATTTTGATTTTGGTTTGTTTTCGCAAAATAATTTTGATTTTGGTTTGTTTTCGCAAAAAATGCTTTATAAGGTTTTTTTTCGCAAAAATGAACTCGTAAAAGGTTTTTTTTGGCAAATTTTCCTTATTAAAAAGAATTTAATAGCATTTTGAATATAGATATTAAAAAGAATTTAACTAGATTTATATCTTTTTTTGTTCTCCCCTCTTTTGTGTGCACAATCTTCGATGCACAAAGCACAATTTTGACAATAAATACCTCTAATTATACATTAGTAAAAAAAATGAAAAATCAATATTTCTAGAATACACACTAAGACAAGTCTAGTAAGGTTATACACAACTACCTCGGGGCATCACTCTAAGGGCATGTTCTCTTCGAGATAAAAACAATGGAACCGAATCGAATCGATTGCAACCGAACCGAACCGGATCGAATTAAATTATAGCTAAGGACTTGTTCTCCCCAGCCTTATTTCCGCTCGCCCGGTCAATTGCCCGGTCGCTCGGGCCCAATTAGTTCGGTTGGTCGGGCCAGCTTCCTAAATTATTATTAGTTATAATTTAATTCGCCAGCTCGGCTTGCCGCCTCAATTGATTCGGTTCTTGCAATCGATTCGCTTTAGTTCGGTTGCAATCGGCCGGTCCGCTTGTTTTATGCCGAAGAGAACATGCCCTAATAGTAATGATAATAATTTAGGAACTGAACTGAACGGAACTGAATTGAATTGAACTGAACTGAACTGATTGCAACTGAACCGAACTGAACTGAAAATAAGATGGGGAGAACAGGCCCTAAACATTAACTTGTTTATTATAATAAACTATGATGATCAAGTTAAGGTACATTTTTTTTCTTCAGAAATCAAGTTAAGGTACTTTGATTAACTAAAAGAACCAATCTCATTTATAATATTATATTTTGTTAAGATTTCATACAATTAGACATGTATACAGTGACAAATCCATAATAACATATAAGTGGGTAAAAAATATAATTTTCATTATTTTAGTAGGTGCAAATGGTCCAATTTTTTTTACATAAATAAAACTAAAACTTTTACAGAAAAAAAAACTAAAAATTAAAATTAAGTGCGGTCAAATGACCCCACACCTCAAAGGCTTGCTCCGCCCTGCATGCATATGAGGACATAGCATTACCCGTTAAATGCTTTCAACATTAGAATGGGTGAATATAGGAAAAACTCTAGTGGTTTTTAGGAAACATACGAGCAATACCTTCTATTATTCTCAGGTCCGGTCCTGGCAATTTTTAGGCCCGGAGCGGTATGATAAATGAGGGCCCTTTATATATATATTCTACATTTGTTGTACCCTCTATGACCTACGCTATCATTCTCATTAGAATCTATTTTTTATTAAACAAATTTACTACGCTATCATTCTCATTAGAATCTATTTTTTAAAAAACAAATTTATCAATGGCACCCAATATTTGAAATTAACAACATTTGAGAAATTAGTATAACAATTAATACACATAAGACAACAAGTAATTCCTATCAACTTCTCACTTCACATCTATACTAATTTAATTGAAAGTTGAAACCCCAACAAAGTGGCATACCACATATCCAGAATTTCCAAATAGGGGGTACTGTGACTAATTAAATAAACTTGGTCTCAATATTTAAAAAACATTACAATTCAAAATATTGTTCAACATTTAATGTTATAAATCCCAAAATACAAAAATACATAAATCTAAATCAATTAATTCAAACTAATTGATAAACACATTAGAGTTGACCCAATTCCTATATACTACTATATAGTACTGCCTTAAAAATCGACTAATCAATTAAGTCAAACTAATCCATCTTCATTTCTTCCTAACTTATAAATCAATTAATTCAAACAATTCCATCTTCATAAAAATCAACAACATAGCAGCGGAATCCAAGTAGCTTTAAAAAATCAACATAGCAACCTTCTAAAACTCAACAACATAGCACAAAACGTAAACTTTGTTTTCCCTAAAAAAAAGATAGATAAACTAACTAATTAACCGGAATCCAGATAGCGGCAAGGTCGGCAACCCGCAACCTTTTCCAGCAAAGCAGCAGCTGGCGAGTGGGCGAGGTTGGAGTGTGGGATCGTGCGCAATCGGCGGACCATAGAGGCAGACGACACTCCCAAGATCGGACTTCTAACACGACGGCGGGGAACTCCGGCAGATCTCAGATAAAACTTTTAAGAATTGAGAAAGTGAGAACAGAGAAAGTGATCACACTTCTGTTCTCTTTATCGATATTTTGGGTTTTTATATTTTTTTTGGTTAAAAAATGATTTTTCTAATGAGAAGGTAGAAAGAGACGAAAAAAAAATTAAAAAAGTAAAAAGTAATACAGTAAATGACAACTCATTATGCTTTTTCAGGAAAAGTAATTTCTACTTTCTAGCCCATAGCTGATACTCTCACTGTCTCACATACACATACTCACACAAGCGCAAACGGTCAGTATTTCTACCTCTTTTTATTTTATTTTTCCCTTTTTTTTTTTGCAATAACTGGGCCCCTTATTTCATTGGGCCCTGGGCAACCGCCCCTTCAAACACCCCTCAGGGCCGGGCCTGATTATTCTCCGGCTGTTCCACTAAGATAGTTACACTTTTGTTTTTCACATTTCTTAATTTAAAACTTTAAATACTAATATATTTAAATATGTATTTGTAAAATTACAGAAAGTTTATATTTCTAAGATACGTATTGAGATGAATCTAATCAAATATTACATGACTATATATTTTTCCTTGCGTGAAGATCACAAACGATGGTCACACTGAGGTATATAAATAGTGCTAAATCACAGACAATGATGACTAATCGAATAGAAGACTGAAGGCGTAATACTCTTGAGAGTTGAACTACTGATGAAGACTTGAAGTAAACCTTGAATAGGATGTTGTCTGTTGTATTCTAGTCCAATTTGGCCATGTACTCCAGCGTAGGAGATTTGACATGCATGTATGTAGCCACTGTTATTAAGGGGAGAAACCCCTAATTAGTGCACGTTGATCGGTTAGTAGATCTATACAAATATATTAAAAGGCGTGCGAAAAGAAGTTTGCGCACGTCGCACTCTCCCTCAAATTTCAAATGCAAATGCTTATGCCTACATGTGTACTTTTTACTTTTTAAAAAAATATGTAAGTCACAAGGTATCGAACACGCGACCTGGCTGAAGTGAAAAGTAAGAGCCTAACCATCAATACACTATGACTTTGTTGTTTAATGTTTCAAATAAAATATGATAAAGTCTTGTAATAATTATACTTAACTAAAAAGACTTAAACAAGTATATACATCTTTAACACTCTTATTACGTAACTTACAAGAGAATATTGATGTCTTATTCTCTTATCACATTTCCTTTTAAGATATTCTTTTCAAACTCAAACCTTTCAATTTTTTTACTTATCACGTCGTGACGTGAATTTTCAATTTCTTAATGGACAAAAATACGAAAGTAGCAAAATAAATTACGAAATTTAAAAATAATAACATATTTGGTTATTGTAACTGACCCGAGGCATCGCCCGGGCAAAAAAAACTAGTTATGTTATTAAATTGGAATACGTCGAGCATTATTTTGTTACGTTCTTTTTCTTCTTTAAATGAAATTTTATACTTTCAGGGTTAATTCTTTGAGTGCGTCTTGGCCTTTGGCGTGTAACATGTTAGTAACATATTGTGTAATATGTATAATGACATAAACTTTAACAAGAATGGCACGTACTATACATATAATATAATGGCGAATCTAATGTCATTTATTTCACGTCATTTGAGTTTTTTATTTTATTTTAAAAATGGTGGTTTGTGGGTTCAAGAATTTGTGTAATTTCTTTGGACGGTGGTGTATTAGGACTTAATGGTGAAACTTTATACAAGTTGTAACTTGAAAAGTATTTACAGGGACTGAAAACTGCTTACAATAATCAGGCATATCATGATTCACAAATCATAGGTAAAGCAGCTAATAAACTAGTAAGCTACTAATTGATGTAACTTGAAGCAGAAGCGGGTTAGTTACCGTTTTTGCGTGCTTCAATTAATTCCTAGCTTTCTTTACAAGCTCTCTGACAAAGATTTCATGTTAGTCCTCTTCTATCTCATGCATTTACACGACAAATAATTAACTTGATGGCGAGTTATGTTCGTCAATAATTAAACATATCTGGGCTGAAGGAACGTTCGAACTATTTAAAAGTCTATAGATAGTTTCATATTAAAACCAGGGCCGTTCCTGACATTTTATAGACCCTGGGCGAAATAAAAATATTTGGGCCCTTTATGTCCACTTTGATATATTTTTTTTTACAGACATCCCATGGGAGAAAATTTTTTCACTTAAAAACACTAATCCTTCAACTGAATACAACTAAGTACTGTAGTTTGTCCATTAAATAGTTAAAATCACGATTATATAGATATACTGCGGTTTCTTATATGACGAAAATATCTATTAGTGTATAAATATCAATATATATAATTTACATTCATATTCGTATAGTCATGAATATTGTTTATTAGAGGGATGAACTCATGATAAATTTAGTTCTGCATTATATGTTTAAATTAGAAATACAGTAGTACACATTAGGAGTAAAAGTCACTTAAATAATAGTAAAAGAATCAGACTAACCATACTATCAGAGAAAATAAAACTACCAAAAAGCAAGGAGGAAGCACCATGAAATGAAAAATACCGTGAATATATGATGTCAAAAAGAGAGTAAAATATTAGTTGGTAAAGTTGCAACTTACAAGCATCAGAAAATATGGCATTATCATCTAAGACTGCATGAATCCACTCGTTATAGCAGGGAGATTCAATTATTTGGAACCTCGAACCCCATAATTTTTTTATTATGGCATAATCATAGAGAAAATGGAGAGAACAAAAAGAACCTTAATCTTGGAAAATACAGAATTGAATAGAAATATGTTGTAGAGTAATAGAAATGCAACAAAGAATTGACTTTCTTTTTGGTAATTATAAGTAATTCCAAAAGTTTCAAAACTTGCCTTGAACAGTGGATTAATAAGTGCAAGTTTCAAACGTTGCCTTGGATATTGTATTAATAACGGAAGTTTCAAAACTTAATAGTAATATTGAGCAGATCTTGGAATTGTCAATATTTGAACATTAAAGGACTTCCGTTTTAGGCTGCTACTGAACCATAGCATATTATAAGCAGAACTTTGGGCCCCTTAAATTCCCGGGCCCTGGGCAGTAGCCCCTCTTGCCCATGCCCAGGGACGGGCCTGATTAAAACCAATTGATAATTCATGGAGTGGTTTATTTCTTTTATTTGTTAACAAGAGATGACTCATGTTAACAATTCATGGCATCTTAACGCTATAATTAAAACTTTTCTTTCTGATTGCAAGATTGAATTGAATCCTCTTATCCTGTAGTTGTAAATTGTAATTTTTATATAGTTAGGGGTATGCAAAAAATGTTTGACAAATATAGCAATATAATTAATTGCACCTTATTTAGGTGAGAAAACTCCAAAACTACTCCAAATTTAACAAAATATCATACATCAGCAATTGACATTTAGGTCAAATTCCCCGTCTTATAGAAATTATCCTAATTATTTTTTCGGATTTTTCACCGAGTAATTTCTTTTTTAACCAAGTACCTCCAACCTTTCAAAATTCACCATATACCCCTCATTTTCATAAAAATTCGCCATATGCCCTTAGCCACTTTTTTTGTCATTAATCTCTAATTTTATTATTAAACCTCGATTAACCTCTATTTGACCCATTTACCTTAATTGACAACCACTGAAATTCCTTCTACGACCCTTTTCTCTTTCTTCTTCAATAACTCTCTTTCCTTTTTTCGGCCATCGATGGTGTTTTAGTGGTGACTGGTGATCTACTAGGATATATAAATGACTCAAGTAGGGGCTAATTATATTTGGTAAAGAAATCGGGGATCATTATTGACTAAAAAAACTAATAGTCGTTAGTCATTAAGGGCATATGGCAAATTTAAAGAAAGTGAGGGTACATGGTGATGAATTTGGAAAATTTAGAAGGAATTTGGTAAAAAAGAAAATTACTCGGGGGCATTTGGTGAAAAATCCGTAATTTTTTTATCAATGGGAAAATGAATATAAAATTAATGTCATTAAGACATTCCAAAACACCAAATGAGCTAGCAAAAACATACTACTAAAAAAGCTAATAGTTGTTAGTCATTAATCATTCAGGGCATATGGCGAATTTAAAGAAAGTGAGGGGTACATGGTGAATTTGGAAAGGTTACTCGGGGTATTTGGTGAAAAATCTGTAATTTTTTTATCACTGGAAAAATGAATATAAAATTAATGTCATCAGTCATCTCAAGACATTCCAAAATACCAAATGAGCTAGCAAAAACATATATTACTACTATACGCCTAATTTATTTTTGGTTAGGAAAGTTACTATACACCTAATTTGCTGTAATAATAAATGATATTAACATTTGTAGATAAATATAATATTATTATAAGAATTTTTTTTATATCTATTGTGTTTTGTTTACTGTCGAGTTTTGTCAATCGGAACATTCCTTTTAATTGAAAATATGGCCTAGATAAAAGTTAACCTAAACGACATATATCATAACTAGGATAATTAGTTACCTGGATATATGTAAATTAATAAACGGAGTTGATGAACATTTGACTTGAAAATTGTTTATGCCTAAGGTTGGGGTTTTCAACTTGCTTGACTAAGATGGATTAGGACTCTTGATAACAAGACAAACATAATTTGACAGAATGACAAGATAGTAATATAATTAAGGCAGCTAAGTATTGCTTCTTGGAAGATGTTGGAAATTATAGGTCGTTATTTCTTCGACTATCCCTATCTCATGTTTTTACTTATGTTTTCCAACTTCAGTCACCACTTAATCTCTCTCGCTCTCTCTTATATTTAAAGAAGAAGAGAAATATATAGTATGCATGTATTCTTGGCTAGGGTCAATTTCAATCACTTGTATTATAAGGATTTCATCTTACCTAATTCGTAACGACGCAACCAACAATATGACCTTTAGTGACAAATGACTGTAGAATATTCAGCCAGCTAATATTACTTATTAACACCATCAAATTTATGCTGCTATTTACATCTTTCTTGAGGAAGTTTGTCCAAGACTAGTTTTTAGTAAAATTGGGTTGACCTTGTATTTTGATATGTAATTCTTGTGTGAAATTGTGAATGCATCTCATGCAATTTTTTTTTCAGTTGGAACTTTTTATTAGTTGATATATTCATACTGTATAAATTGTATACTATGGAAAAGATAAGAAAGAAAATGAGCTTATACATCCTAATTGGATTGAAACAAGCTATATGTCCAAATCATTAAACCTCAGTAAATAGCTTGAGCTTCAATATATTGGACATGTCGTTAGGGGTGTAAAGTCCATTAACTTAGTTGAACTCAAGAAAGAGTGCGATATATGTAAATGAATCGAATCATATGACTCATTGTCATTGGTTGGGTATCTTATTGAATAGAGAGCATCTGTAGGAGTGGAAAATCTAAGAGTTTCAATGGTCAAAACATTCAAAACATAAGAGGCAATGAGGACATTAACTCAAAATTAGGGGGAAGGGATAAAAGGAAAAAAGATTGTGAATAACCCGATACCCGATTAATAGTTCTAATAACCCGATCTGACTTTTATCATTTTGAGAAGAGTTATGAGGACAAGAAAAACGGATGTGCATGAAATCATTGTGGCAAAATTTTATGAAATGAGTTATTATCAAATTCACGCATGTTACATTAATATGTTACGACTCAAATTAAGTTATGAATTAATCGTGGAAAGCGAAAAAAAACAAGGATTAAACTTGTGAATTGTGTCGGAAGGGATCGGAGTCGACCAAACAAATTATATGAAGTCATCCATTGGAAATAAATGATGCTTTTCTCCGATACTATTCAAGATAAGAGATGTTCATTTGAAGTGCATAACAATGTCAAAATGGGGAGAAGTAACACTAGCTTATTGAAGGGGAAAGGAGAATCTATATGTTTTTTACTGGCTAGTTTAAGATTATTTTTGAAAAATAGGAAATTAGAATAGTTTTCCCAAGCTCATTTTTTTGGCGTCATTATCCAAACAATAATAAGGAATATTATTTGAGAGCCTTTTTGTTTATTTTTTCTAGGTTAGTAGATTATGATTTAGTTCCATTTTTGCATAACAGATAAAGTCTCTTGGAAGACCATAGGTTAATAATTTATCTCAAGAAAAGATGAATTTTCTTAGTTTAGTGACTTTTTATTATATTTTATGGTCACTTTTCAGAAATGATAATAATAAATTACTCTTCTTACTATTTATTTTAACCACGTACAAGACTAACATATAACAAAAACTATATAAGTCAACTTTTAATAGGAACTACTACTACTTGGTACTTTAGTCAATCCTCATCCCCCTAGAGGAGGAAGAAATGACTTGGTGTGAAAGAGATCTTTAATTTTCATAAAATTTGCTTATTAAGGGAGGCTAAAACTTCTTATATATTCTAGAAACAGAAGTCGAAGAGCACGTTATTGCTTTAATATAAGTTCAAATTCATCTAACCTTATCAACTCCAACAGATAGTAGTTAGAGGTTCTCTCTAAAGAAGTGATGCTCTTTACGCTTTCAAAATAAGTTAGTGATGAGTTTTTAGATATGTATATCCCCCATTTCAAAATATAAGATATATACACTTTATTAAAATTTGTCGTGACCATAAAATTCTCTTATGATATGACAAAAAGAAGAACTATAAAAATTGTACTATTAGATTTGTCTTCAAAAATACTTTCATGTTTTTATTTTCTTATAATTTTTATCTATATGAATTGAGAGTAATTAATTGTTAAAGTTCGTCCTTGGATATTGTGTATGCCTTATAAAATAAAACAGTGGGAGTATATATGGAGTAATTAATTTAGATACATAGTGAACTAGTAGTTGTATTCCTTTTCAGAGACAGAAATAGTGCTGAAGATTAAGTAGAGAGCAAGTAAAAGTAAGAAATTAAAATAAAACATTATCTTAAATACATACATATCATCACTACTTGACTAATTATTTGATATGCTACATATCTATATAATTATATAGAAGAGTGAATAATCAGATACAATAACTGTGTTCTATATACTTCTCTGTGTACAACAAACTTACAACATTATGATAATCTCTACAAACCAAATAATGAAAAATTTGATGTTTTAGGGTTTTATACAAGTATGTAGCCTTATATATGTTCTATCACCCCCATTAATAAACCAAAAAAAGAATTTGAAACAATTTGATATAATTGCAATATATTTCTCTTGAATCTTTTTCACATGAAAATTGCGCCATCCATGACGACGTTCTTGCTCCAACAAGGCATATATACCACTAGCTGCATGACAAGTAAATATGCCACATTAACATTTGTCATGAACCAAAAAGATATAAAACATAGGCATATATCCAAAATAATTGTCACTTTAATAGTAAAATTGACTTTAAATTTATATTCATCCTTGCAATATTTGTCTTTTGAAGGTCAAAGTTTTTAAACTTTGATCATAGTTTATTTACTAATATAATACTTATATAAAAATATTATCTTGTGCGATCTTGTTAGTATCGTCTCAATGTTTTTATATTTGAAAATTATCAAATTTGTTTTAAATTTTTTTTTACTGATGCATGTTAATTAGAATATAATATTAATGTTCTGACTCGAAAAGCGAAAACTTTAAAACCTACTATAGAGAATTTGCTATCAACAACAACTAATACTTACTTTATGAATTCTTTCCAAAAGTCACTATTGCCATCATCAAGAAGCTTTTCCCAACCTTCAAAGAAGTCACCAGTTGTGGGAGTGAAAGCGGCAGAGGAGCCATTTGTAGAGTTTGTGTTGCTTTCAATTTGATTAACAGTAGAAGCTTCAGGAGAAATATTAACCAATGAAGGAAGTTTATTCTCATCTAGGGTTTCATAAGTAGTAGTAGTAGTAGTAGTAGAAGTACTTATGCTCAAGCTTTTATTACTATCCAAGTTTGGATATAATTTTTGGGTATTTTCATATGGACCCACATAATTTGGAACATGGCAAAATCCTTGAGAACTTGAACACATAGCATTATTGGTATTGTTGATATTACCAAACCCATTTACATTGGGGTATCCCAAGTTTAATGGCATAGTTTGGTCCATATTTGGTAGGGATGATGATGTATTAGTTGTGTTTAGGATTTGGAAGATGTTTTGTAGGACTTGGAGTTTTGCTACTTCGGCTGCGACATTTGGTTGTATTCTAAGAGCATTATTGATGTCCCAAGGGTTCATCAAAGGACTTAAATTTGGTGAGGTTGAAAAAAGTTGGGAGAGATTAGCTAGGATATTAAGATCAGTTCTTGGCTTGTGAGTAACTGGATCAATACCCATTTGTAAAAGCTTTTTCCTTAGATGGGTGTTCCAGTAATTCTTTATCTCATTGTCTGTTCTCCCAGGAAGATGAGCTGCAATCCTTGACCACCTTTGAAAAGTTTGACACAACAAGAAAAATTAAAATTAAAGTTAATTAATTGCTTAAATCACATGAAATCTTAGATGGATACATGGCATCTTTTAATTGATTAAAGAATCTCATTAAAGATACATTTTCATCAGCTATGTGTTCAAGTTCATTAAAATTAGTAGAGAACGTACGTATAGCTAAAAAATACTCACTTGTTTCCAAGAACAGAATGAAGTTTGATGATCATGTCTTCTTCTTCTTCAGTGAAACGGCCACGCTTAATGTCTGGCCTCAAGTAATTAGTCCATCTCAATCTACAACTCTTACCGCACCTGTTCAGTCCCGCGGCCTTAGGAAGAGCGCGCCAACTTCCATGGCCGTGGTTTTGGATGTAAGAGACAAGCTTTTCATCCTCCTCCGGTGTCCAAGGACCCTTCTTCAACTCACTAAAATCATCACAACATGGAGACCTACCCATTTTTCCTTAGTTACCTTTTAATAGATATGTTTAGTTTATGGTACGGTGTTGTTTAAAATGTATGGTTAAATTAAGAGGAGTTGAGGAGAGAAATTAAAGAGAAGAAAAGTGGAGCAGGAGAGTGTGATCAATTTGGTTGATGTTCTTGGTGGGACTATGGGTATTATATAGGAGGTTAGGAGGGTAAGCCCTTCACAAGATAAATGTCATTTTCAAATTAGGTTTACAATTAATAGTTGATTAAAACTATATAATATAAAATAATATACTACATGGATAGAAGGGCTTCCCAAAAGAAGGCAAAGATATAGGGAATTCACATAACAATGCAAGGTTGTTCTTGGGAGAGGGTGTGTTTGTTTCAAGGATTTGAAGCTAAGATGACCAATAGAGTGACAGCTTAATCAAGGATTAGGTAATGCAATTGTCATCATTTTTGAAAGAGTGATTATAGCTTTCTAGCTAGGATAGTTCTTCTTCTTTAATTTGACACGTACACCTCATAGCCTATGGTAGATTAAGGTAGCTAAAGGAGTATAGCATATGATTTGCCATCTTTTTTGTCACATTTATAATTTTGGAATGAATTATCTTCTTTTACCTTTCATGTAAATTTACTAACGAAGACAACCTTTTTTCATCCCATTATTGACTTTTTAGACTTTACTTTCATAGAGGACGTACGTATCAGTTTTTTTCTTTTTGATGGAGATCGAGTACGTATTAGTTCTATATCAATTTCATCAGCTGAATTTGGTTCTATGTAATTTTTTTTTCTCTACTTCAAAAGGCGACTTGTCACATTTCGAAGTGCTCCTTATTCCAATTACAACTTCATTATTGTTGGTATGTCACTTAGTAGTTTCTTTTTCTATTTAGTAGTGAACTTTGGATGGCAATCTAATGCATTAATGTACATAGTTCATGAACTCAAATGATCTTGACTCTTGAGTTTCATCGTCACCTGCTTGGTTGACATCTATAGCCTAGAATTTTTTGTATATAATAAGAAGCCTTATATAAAGTTCACATGAGAACATTTTGTATATGAGAACATGAGAATAGTGGAATTATGATCCATTTTAGCCAAAATATAATTCTTTTGGAATATTAGCTCAGCAACGGAAAAAAAAAGGTTATAATTTAGCTAGAATGGATTATATTGGTTGAAAAGGATCATAACAAAAAGCTCTCATGTTCTTATATAAGGATTGTTCTTATTGGAAACCAACCTCTCCCTCTCTCTATACCTAAGAAAGAATCGTTAGGTGTCTCTCTTGATTGGTAGAAGGGTGCCCTAACCTTCCTTCTTGTATGACAACATCTAATATGTACCCTACATAAGCAGAGATCACTGTGTACTATGGTATCAAGGTGCCTCCATTCTAATCGATTCCTTCTCCTTAAAAAATTACATAAATTGAATAATGTCCAAGTAATGCTCATATATTTAAGATATATAAATATAGGACGATTAATCAATGGCTGCAACAAAGTTGTAGCCACTATAACTATTAAAATCTCAGCCCTTTATTTTATTGCCCATTGATTTAATTGAACCTTAAAAATATAGAAAAATGGAGAAAATGCTAGTTTCAATAAAAAAAATGAAAATAAATGGTCGTTGAACGTCAGTTACTTTATCATCTTCTTTTCGAGTATTGTTCCTTTCTTTCTTTAGATGTTTTGTTATCACCGTTGATAAAAATTTATGCAATATAAAAGTTATTAATATATACAAATTTCAATATACAAATTCAATTCTTTAATGTATAAATTTAAAAATATAATATAATTATAAAGTTAACTTAATGAATAACGTGAATCTAATATTAATAAATGGTTTAAATCACACAAGTTATGGTGGCTAATTCTAAAATTGTCCTATAAATACGTATTACAATACATTTTAAAGAGAATTGGACTATAGAATGCTCATTATTTAGTAGAAACAAATTTGATGGTGTGACTGTATACCTATTGCCATTTTAATTCAAACAATTTCCTTGGTTGATTGCGTTGTGCAATTATCCGTCTACATGTTTTAACTATTT
The DNA here is from genome assembly GCA_947648045.1 of Beta corolliflora. Classification (NCBI taxonomy): domain Eukaryota; kingdom Viridiplantae; phylum Streptophyta; class Magnoliopsida; order Caryophyllales; family Amaranthaceae; genus Beta; species Beta corolliflora. The sequence goes on along the minus strand of CANSZD010000730.1, from coordinate 67,908 downwards.
TTTTATATAAATTAAAAGAAATTAAACTTAATTTATTAATAAAAGAGTCATAAAACATCTACTAGTAAATACGAGTACAAAATAATTTGGATCAAATAAGTTTCTAAATTGGCAAAATGATAACCAAGACATTACCGATGAGAACCGATGTGACATTGATCATTGTTGCATACCTTCTTTCACATTGATTAGATTACCTCATTATTCAAACGAAGCTAAGGATATAATAAGGAAAAATTCACAACAATAATCCCAACTATGACCACTCTTCTCATATTAATCCTAACTACATGTTATTCCAGCATAATCCAAATTATATGAGTTGTCTTCCCAAATTGATCCATTACCTGTTATAACCTATTTAACAGGTTACCTCATCCACATGGCGTAAGCTAATTCATAGATCATTTTAATTTTTTTTTAAAATTTCTTTCTCTCATTACCACCAACCCTCCCCTCTTCCACTAGCTCTCACCGTCTGAATCCACCACCACCCCCTCCTCTCCCCTCCCCTTCCTCGTCCTCCCCTGCCACACCCTCAAATTATCTCACTTTCACAATTTTTAAACTCTCCCGAATCCACTTTTTGTGCCTTTGCAACATCACCTCATAATCATTCATCTTTGTACCCTCTCTCTCTAACCCAATTTGATTTAGGTCAACTGAAAAACTTCGCAATTCTCACTATCATCAGTCATCCCTCCATTAAACACCAAATTCTCACCTTTTCTCAAGCAGCAGCATGCACAACATGAGTGCAAAGAACATCATCGCTTCTTACTATTCCAATTCAATTACATACAATCATTAATTCCCTGATCTCAATTTCATCAATTCCTCAACAAAAGCAGAGACGGTGGTGGTAGAACACCAGCAGCACGACAAGGGGAGAGAGAGTAGAGCACCCAAAGAACACCATCATCGGCGAGGACAACAACAAGAACAACGACATTGCAGACACCTAAGTGAACAACATCAAGTCAACAACGAGCGCACAACCAACGCGCGAGACGGGAGGAACAGGGCAAAGACAACGACGCCAGAGTGGCATAGAGAAAAGAGGGTTGCAGGGAGGAAAGAGACAAAGAGAGGGTTTGGGGTTTTTTACGTCAGGATGATTTCAGGTGGATTTTTCAGTGGAGGTGGTGTTTAGGGGTGCAAATTTCCGTGGAGGTGATGTTGAGGGGGTGGAGATGGTTTTAGGGGGTGAGTTTTTTTGGTTGAGGTGGTTTTATGGAGGTGGAATATTTGATGGATGTGGCGTTTAGGGGGGCGAGTTTTTCGATGGGGAGTGGTTTAGGTGGGTTTTAAGGGAGTGATTTTAAGGGGAGGTGGTTTCGAGCAAGGTGGTCTCGGCTAGGTGGTGGCTGGGTGAAGGAGGTGGTGGAGTGGAGAGGAAAAAAGAGTAAGGACGAACTAAAAATAAAATAAAGATCTAAAAGTGTACCTGTTAAGTTAGTCACCGGTCAACTGAGATCATTTTGAGAAGATACATCCCATACTTTAGATTATACTGGAATAACCTATAGCTGGGATTAATATGGGAAGAGTGGTCATAGTTGGGATTATTGTTGTGAATTTTTCCTATAATATATGCATGCAACATTATACTAAACTTTACATTTATCCAATAGCAACCTGAGGAAGTACAAGTCCATAATCAACTGTTCAATGATCGAAGTCCTTGTACTTAATCAGGGCCGGCCCTGGGCCAGGGCAAGCGGGGCGCCTGCCCAGGGCCCAAAGTTTTAAAAACATTTTCAGCCTAAAAAAAAAAAAAAAAAATAGAAAGAACCTACAGCGTGATTGTGAAGTAGGAAAAAACTGAAAAAAATCACGCTCCATCCTCTTCTATCTCCTACCCACTACCACGCCCCCAAAGATTCAGTTTCCAAAAATGAAAAATCTAATCTTTGATTCAATGGCAATTCCTCATTATCTCTCTTTTTCCAATTTTTTCTTTCCTAAAATCTGTTGCAATTTCCATATCAATTGAAAAATGTTTTTCCTCAATTAAGCATCAAAATACAATGGGAAGAAGAGAAAGAATGAATATAAGCAGTTCGTTTTTGCCTCCCAACTCTCACAATTAGACAAAGTATCAATTATTCTCACTTTTCAATTTCTCATATTGCGATTTGTAAAATTGGGATTTGGAGTAACCAATGAGCACTCAACAGTACTTGTAGGTTTGTAGTTCTAAATTTCTAATCTTCTTCTATCTTTTTGTTGTTGACAAAAGTGTTAATTCGTACAGATTGTATAATTGTATAGCTACTAAAGGGAAAAAAACAGAGCAATTACTGGAACATGTTTGGTTTTGTTTTAGTTATTTTATCTTGATTTTGAGTAGTATTGGTGATAAAGGAGTAATTTACAAGGACTTCTTTAGTTCAAAGATTGGGACATTGGGTTGATTTTAATTATTTCCATAGATCAATAGATAAGAGCCATAACAAGATTTTAATTATTTCCATAGATCAATAGATAAGAGCCATAACAAAAGGGTCATGCCTTCTCGTTGTACTGAATTTTTCCGGTAGATTGTTTTTTTCCGTCATTTACAAAAGAACTTTGCTGAGCCAAAATAAGTGTGAATTTTGTATGTTTAAGGACATTTTAAAGATTGTTATTCGATTGTAGTGATTTTCTTTTGTTTGATTTAATGAAACTATCCATTAGAAAGTTTTATATTGCTTATTTCGGTTAATCTCTCCCGCGTTATGGGGCCCATTTTTTAAATTTTGCCCTGGGCCAAATAATACTCAGGAACGACCCTGTACTTAATGACACTACTGTTAATCTATATGTTACATTGTTATTAACTATTGCTTTGCATGTTGTATAATTGTTGATGTATAACTACCCGCTTAAAAAATCCAAGTGGATGTAGATAAATACTCAAGACCCTGGAAAGCAGTAAGTTAACACTATTAGAATTATGAACTTCTTATCATCAACATTAAGGATCTTCCACGGTACGTAGATACTAAATGAATGATGTTATTACTAATTAAATCAGCTAATGATGACCAGAATGTCATTTTTTTGACTGATTTTATTCCATGTTGCATAATATTATTATTCATAATCTAATTCCAAAATCCTCATATCATCACCCAGCAAGTCATCTTGTTTGTCCTTTCTCTCTCATTATCTGCTAAAAATCTTAGTCTCTCATGTTAGTCCTAGCTAATTTGTTATTGTGCAAAAACCATATTATATTAGGGCAGTCTTCAACTACTTTTGTTTGCATGGTTCATCTTCTTTCACCAAAACTTTCCCCCAATAATTTTTCACATTTTTGGGGTCATATATTTATATTTAATGTCAGCATGTATTGTAATGAGTCGCCTAGATACATGGCTCCATAGTCCACACATATGACCAAATGCCTTTGAAAGAAGAAAAAGATTTAGAACAATTGTAACGCAAGCAGTGAAGCAACAAGCAAGGGAAATTATTGGATTCAGTTTGCCTTTTTTAGTTACAATGTAATTTTTATTATATACTTACATGCATGTACTGTATCCATGGTACATTTAAAGTTAATATTTTGCTCATTTGCTTATTCAAAGGGGTTCAAATGAATCGGGAACAAATATTAATCTTGAGTGTAATATGCATAAGGTATATTTGGGTGTACGTTTCTTGTTTGTTTGTTATGTAGTAGTTTTAGAGCTATTGTCTTTAATGAAGCTTTTTCTAAAAATGTGATTAGAGGAGATTTCTTCTTGAGGATCACCCTTTTGATGTTATTTTGTCTAAGTGTTCCTTAGTTTCCTTGGAACCATATTATCTAGAGTTGTTAATCTTTGACCCCATAAGCCCATATGAATATATTGAGAGACCTAAATTCATTGAATTCATCCCGGTTTGATCTATTATGTTATATTCAGAACACAACTCAAACTCGGCCTGAAAATAAACTTCAATCACATTGATGTGAATTGCCAACTCTAATCTAATCTTTGGGTAGGGCTTTCTTGCCTGATATATTCCAATTTGCGACCTTGTAGAATGATGATTTGTATTTTCAAATACTGAAGTTTCTTACAAGAAATTATTAAGAAAGTGGGATAGATACTTTTACTCTTTAGTTATTTCTTCAGTTTGTTACTACTTCTGTTCTCATTTATGATAGAACTTCATAGTTTACAATGTATAACTTAGCTTGCTCTCTTCTCCCTTAACCCCATTATGAAACTGGATCTTTAATGGTTCATTGTTCATAAGTTGATTAAATTTTGGTTTTGAAGCTTGAAAATTTATTGGTATTTGATTTTATTTTGGTTAATACGACACTTGGGTTTTTCCCGTTTTGACTCATCAATAAATCATGGTCCTCATCATTTTTTTTTATCTATGGTTAATCTGTTTTTAAGTAGTGAAAGAAGTTTTCTATAATTTCAAAAAAACAAAAAATTAAATAAGCACCATCATTATATAAAACGAACAAATCAATGGTAGACTAAGACAAGAAGAACACCAAAATAAGCATTTCAAGGAGGAGATGGCATGAGTGAGTGAGAAGAAGCCGCCTTCTTTTCAAAAATTAATCCTCTTGCAGCCAAGCTATAGACATAATCAGTGACATTGCAACAATTTTTCCTCGTTCTTTTCCTCCAAGTTTGGTCAATTACATGGAATTTTTGACGAACAAAAATCAAAATTAATAGATATGAATAGTTTAGGTCTTTAGGACAATGCTACTATGGTAATTGGTAGGATACCCATTTTGCTGAATTACATAGAAATTGGAGAGAGAGATAAAGAAGGAAATGAGGATTGAAATCCAAATCTTCCTCCAACTCAATCAAGCTAACAAAATTTCCCCTGCCAAGTAGTATATGTAAATCAGTTCCAAAATTTGAGAAGTAGCTTGAACAGTAGTACAAATCTTTGAAGTTATATTTGGATATTGTGATATATGTAGTAGTTTTTTTTTTTTTTTTACATACAATAGTATCGCAAATTTGCGCTACCCCTAGTTCGAATTCCTGGATCCTCCCCTGTGTATAAGTCACATTCGACAGTAGTGGTCAAAGTTAGATAATATAAACAATCAATTAAGCATGGAGTATTTTTAATGTAAAAATGTTATCTTGTATATATATATATATATATATATATATATATATATATATATATATATATATAGGTTCTAGTGAGAACCCTCTTATGGTGAGAACCACTAAAAATAAGCAAAAACTTCATATATTGAGCCAAAAATAAAAAATGAGCAAAAGCACAAAATGAGTAGAAAACATTAAATGAGTAAAAAACGTAAGATGAGCAAAAATGCAAAATGAGAAAAACATAAAATAAGCATAAAAAAAGTTAAACGAGTAAAAACGTAAAATGAGTAAAACGTAAAATGAGCAAAAACGTTGTGAAATGAACATAATAATGTTAAATGAGCAAAAACATAATATAAGCAAAACATAAAATGAGCAAAAACATTGTGAAATGATTAAAATCTTCATAAAATGAGGAAAAAATGAGCGAGTTCTCACGGTTCTTACCATAAGGGTGGTTCTCATATGAAATTAATTTAACCTATATATATATATTTGACTAAGTACTTATAAACATGAACACTTTTCATAGTTTCTAAATAAATAATTTAACGGCCCATAAAAAAGTTAATGTTGACAAAATTTAGTTGTGATTATTAGGACATGTAATTCAGAAGGTGATGGGAAATAAAATATTGCAATATTGGAAAACAATTTCTTGTATACAATTATCATCAATCTCTGGCTATGATCCCGTATATGCAGTATTAGTGCATAAACCATCAAAGAGGGAAGGTAGCATGTTAGTATCAAATATCACCCAAAAAAATTGGATCTTTCTTAATGTTTGTACTCTATCTTTTCCACCCCATTGGTTTTGATATGATTTTATGGCGTGAGATGGTAAGGAACATTTTAATTTGATATGAACCTTTCATGACCGCATAATTTCCTGGAACCCTCTGTGAAAGAAAAGTTCCTGGAACCCATCACATAAAATCATCAATGACAAGTAGTATTAATCATCAATTCAAATTTAATATATATTATATATATATCACCTTTTGGAATTAAATATTACGTAGCCTCAATCTTTTATAATATAGATTTTGTACGATGCATGTATGAAAAACTGTCACCTCTTTTATTGAGAGTAAGGAACGAGGCGAGAAGATATAAGAATCATAACGGCTATTAACATTTTTTTCTTCTAACTCATGTCTTATCTCTAGCTATCTATGAGATGTTAGAACAATGCAATGACTAATTCAGAACAGAGGAAGCTTGTTATGACAGATGTGAGAAAGAACAAATATTGAATGCAAAATTGAGAACAATCACGCACAGATTTAACGTGGTTCACCAATGGATTTTTGGCTACGTCCACGGACAGAGAGAGAACTGATTTATTGATCTTAGAGGAAAAACAGATTACAGATGTGTTATGAACTAACTTCGTCGAATAAACGAAATTAGGTTAAATAGGCATTTAACTCGGCTAAACTTAAATTCGGAATCGCCTAACGCGTGTCACCAGCCCCGCGCCAGGCGCGAGTCGCGGCCCTGACCGCGAGTCGCGGCTCCAGGCGCGAGTCGCGGAACTGGCCGCGAGTCGCGGTCAGCTCTCGGCATTTGAGCGCGAGCTGAGACCCATGACCGCGAGTCGCGCTATTGAAGATAGCCCGATTCTAACCAATTCAAGGCATATTCTTACAAATCTCCACCTTGACTTGAATCCTCTTACAAAGAACCGAGATAACCAGATAACAGATGCACTGAACACAATGCACAGATTCTCCCTGCAACCAGATTTGCCCCGAAAGACAACCAGACCAGATTTGTCCCTTAAGGACACCAGACTAGACTAGCCCTTCAGGACCCCAGACCAGATTAGCCCCCTAAGGGCCCCAGACTTGCCCCCCAAGGGCAACTAACAATCACAACCAGCTTGTAAGTTCAAGCAACCTTGAAACTTACCCTGTGGAACCTGATTCGAACAGATTTGTTGCTTATACTCCTTCCTAGCACAAGTAACACCTTCCTTGGACGGCCCAAAAAATATTCACCTCTCCGAGCATACAAAGGTCAAAACCCACCATGTCTTCACAACCGTCCCTTTGGGGAGAGTTCCCAAAACTTACATGCCGACCAAGAGCCAAATTTGACTGACCCGATTTTGACGACGAAGAACACGGAATTTCAGATTCAGATTGTGAGTGTTGACAGATTTCTCCCTGACGTGAACCACCACTCCAACCTAGAGTGCCTCTGTGCTCCACCTGTTTCTCAACACTACCACAAACAGCCAAAGTAACAACTCCAGACTCAGATAACGTAGACCCTTGCAACACATACAATGTCTCCCGTTTAACCCCTTTCAGGATCATCTTCGAACCCCTGTAGACATACAACCCTCCACCCTCACCTTTGAAACTGAACCCTTTCTTGTCTAACAGACTAAGTGAAATCAGATTTTTTGTGACCTGTGGAACATGCCTAACATCATTCAAAGTACAGACTTTGCCATCACGTGTCCTAATTCTGATGGACCCTATACCAACCGGCCTTACGAGACCTCACTGTTAGCCATAGTAACACTTCCATCAACCTGGTTTATAGTTCATAAACCACTCCTGCGCGAACACATATGACAAGACGCTCCAGAATCTAAAACCCACACATCACTGCAATGTGTTTGTTCATTAGCAACTAAAGCAATATCATCATCGGGACGAAAATTTACTGCTGCAAGCAGGCAACTGCACTTCAATTCATCAGACCCAGATTTATTTTTCTTTTTAGGACATTCCCTTTTCCAATGCCCCGTTTCCTTACAGTAATTACAGACATCACTAGATTTAGGACCCCTAGAAGACGGTTTCCTGGATTTTCTCCCCGAATTCCCCTGTCCATTACCACTGGCTACTAATCCCGCAGCCTGATCGACTGTACCTGTACCAGACGCCTTATGACGAATCTCCCTAGTATGAAGTGCAGATCTTACTTCTTCTAAAGACAGACTATCTTTCCCAACAATAAAAGAATCCACAAAATTCTCATACGACGAAGGCAAAGATACTAACAGAATTAAAGCAGCATCCTCATCATCTACTTTAACATCAATATTACGAAGATCTAGTAAGATAGTATTCAGTTTATCTAGATGATCCCTCAGAGACATACCTTCCTGCATACGCAGGCTGAACAGACGTTGCTTCAAAAGCAACTTGTTGGTTAGGGATTTTGTCATATACAAACTCTCCAACTTCAACCACAGACCAGCAGCAGTTTCCTGCTCCGCAACTTCAGTAATTATGTCATCAGAAAGACATAGCATAATTGTTGAATGCGCCTTCTCCTCCAGAACGACCATCTCAGCGGTAACTGAATCCGTTGACTTCTTTGCCAACGGTGCCCACAACCCTTGTTGCTTTAGTAAAGCCCGCATCTTGATCTGCCACAGACTGAAACTATTTCTCCCAGTGAATTTATCAATTTTCACATTCATACCAGACATCTTTCTCACCCGGATCGAACACAAAGCTCTTGATACCAATTTGTTATGACAGATGTGAGAAAGAACAAATATTGAATGCAAAATTGAGAACAATCACGCACAGATTTAACGTGGTTCACCAATGGATTTTTGGCTACGTCCACGGACAGAGAGAGAACTGATTTATTGATCTTAGAGGAAAAACAGATTACAGATGTGTTATGAACTAACTTCGTCGAATAAACGAAATTAGGTTAAATAGGCATTTAACTCGGCTAAACTTAAATTCGGAATCGCCTAACGCGTGTCACTGACCCCGCGCCGGGCGCGAGTCGCGGCCCCGACCGCGAGTCGCGGCTCCCGGGCGCGAGTCGCGGAACCGGCCGCGAGTCGCGGTCAGCTCTCGGCATTTGAGCGCGAGCTGAGACCCATGACCGCGAGTCGCGCTATTGAAGATAGCCCGATTCTAACCAATTCAAGGCATATTCTTACAAAGCTAAATGTATAATTGTCTTTTTTCTCGTCTTATACATCCATCACTTCATTTTACTAGCCGGATATGTTTGGAAAACCAAGTATAACTTACTTTTGTTAGGAAAAAGTGACAGTTGTCTCTGAACATTTCAATATATATAAAATATTTTACATGACTATTAATTCCAAACGGATAGAGTATTTCCTCTATCCTCATATAATTGTCTTTTATTTTAGGAAAAATTGACAACAAAGGTCTCAACTTTGGGTGATAATTTTTAAAAGGTCTGAACTATTGATTAACCTGTGTATGTCCCAACTTTAGGGGGTCTTACCTTTTAGCGGGCCTTAGTGACTTGAAACTGGCTTAATAGGTCATCACTTGTAAAACTTGGGTCACACAAGAAGGGTTAATTGAGGGAGGGATGAAGGAACTAAGTGAGATTTAAAAAAAAATCTTCAGTTTTAAGTCGTCGAGGCCCGCTAAAAGTTAAGACCCCCTAAAGTTGGGACCTACACAGGTTAATCAATAGTTCAGACCTTTTAAAAATTATCACCTAAAGTTCAGACCTCTATTGTCAATTTTTCCTTTATTTTATCACTTTCACAGTCTCAAATACATTATTTTGATAATTAATGTTGTCATAATAAAAAAAATCATCAAACTTTGGTACATTGACATTCTTTCATAATTAGTTGTGTGAATAGATTTCTAGCGTCAGTTAAAATTGATATGAATTGGCTTCGAAAGTAAATTTCTTCAAGGGAGTCTGTTGGTCATACAATATCTAAAACCATAAAACTAAACACCAGAAGCCAAGCTCACACATGAAGGCAGACAAACATTTAAGGGATGCATAAAACCAATATCTAAAACCATAAACCTATAACTAAAAACTGACAGTGATACCAAATTTGGCCCTAATTAAACTAACAATCTTTTCGCATGACTTTGGAGTTTGGACGATACGGAAACATAGAAATACAATAATTGTTAAAGGAGATAAAGTGCATGAATGCAGAGTGCACAATGGAGCTCCTGATAGCATGGAAGCAAAGATGCTCAATGGAGATGAGGGAGAGAACTAAAGTCCAAACAGTCAAAACAAGAATGATGAAGATTCCAGGGAACTGGAGCAAATAGGTTACTTTTCGGTGACGGTAAAAGAAAATATTCTACATTAAGGTAAATTTAGTAAGAATTAGTTGTAACTTGTAACATTTGGTTTATTAATATTTGTTTTTTAAGGTAGGTAAGATAAATGGCCATATTGAACTGACATCTCGCACTGTTAAACCAGCCAGGGTTTGCAGACATTTGGCTTATTAATATATCGATGAGAATCTGCAGTCAAAAATCTATACTAGCTTATTAAATTCAAATATAGATACGTGTTCCAACTATAGGTGCATGTTTCATTAGATATCTCAACTCCTTCCTCATACAGTAGCAATAAATAACTGATCTTAAAGGTGTACAATTAGAAGAAGGAAAGAAAATAAAGATTTTGATTCACCTGATGTAACACTTTATTGGCAGCATCGGTGTAAGTAGTAGACAAGTGTACTCGATTTTAATTATTTTCTGCATGAGCTTAAAATCTTGGTATCAATGTTTCGGAAAAAGAAGAAAGCTGAGAATTGGAGCATATAATAAGCAACAAGTTAGTTTTGACCTTTGGATAATACTTTTGACCTTTTGTGTAAAGTTGGCTCAAGGTTTCTTGTTCCAAATTACCAAACAATTATACGAAGGTGACATCATTTCTTTCCTTTTGTCAATGGAGGAGTTAAATGGCAGTAAGATATGCTGGTTGATAGATTTTCAACCATCTTATCTCATGAATCAACTTTATACATTAACTAGTATTGGGATCCGGGCAAATGCCCGGGCTTTTTCGTGAAGAAGAGGTAGAGATTTTAAATATTTACACCCCTATTTTTTACCGTTATTTTTGTCTGATATAGAACAACTAAAAGTTATAATATGATTTTGTCATTATCTTTGACGTTGGTTTCTAATTTATATGTCATGAAAAAACTAACTATATCATTCAGAAACATACTATATCATGCAGAAACTACATCAATTTTGAACAATCCACTATATCATTTCGACACTCACTATATCATGCAGATTCTCACTATATGATTCAAACATTCACTATATCATGCAGAAATTATATGTTACTTTAAGATAAAATTTTAAATATATTATAAATGGATCTTATTCTAAAATACTTTTTAAACACTTTCCAATGGTACAAAAATTATAATTTTACAAACTATATATTAAAAGTTGTAATTAATTTACTATATTTAAGTTTTTAATTGTGAACACAACTCTATTTATTCTTATCTTAAACTCTATTTGTATTTTAACCAATTTAGAACTCTATTTATATTTAAAAATAATGTGACATGACACTTAATGAGCGCGACAAATGGCGTCCAATGAGGACGCCAAATGTCGCGACCAACCTTAATTCTAATTGAATCCCTAATTCCAATTGCAGTAGGTTACTTTTATACATTAACCCTAATTCTAATTGAATCGCTAATTCCAATTGCAGTAGGTCACTTTAATACGTTAGTATAGTCAACATTTCCTTTTATATGTTACTTTAATATAAAATTTTAAATATAGTATAAATGGATCTTATTTTAAAGTACTTTTTAAACACTTTCCAATGGTACAAAAATTATAATTTTACGAACTATATATTAAAAGTTATAATCAATTTAGTATATTAAAGTTTTTCATTAAGAACGCAACTCTATTTATTTTTATCCTAAATTCTATTTGTATTGTAATCAATTTAGAACTCTATTTATATTCAAAAAAAAAAATATGACATGGCAATTAATGAGCGCGACAAATGGCGTCCAATGTGAACGCCAAATGTCACGACCTCGTGAGCTGACTTTTGTACTATGCTTTATATAAATAAAAATGGCGATCACATTCTAATTGAATATCTTATAACAATCCTAATTCTAATTGAATCCCTAATTCCAATTGCAGTAGTTTAATTGAATTGCTAATTCCAATTGCAGTAGGTTACTTTAATACGTTAGTATATAGTCAATGATTCCTTTTATAAGTTACTTTAATATAAAATTTTAAATATAGTATAAATGGATCTTATTTTAAAGTACTTTTTAAACACTTTCTAATGGTACAAAAATTATAATTTTACGAACTATATATTAAAAGTAATAATCAATTTACTATATTTTAGTTTTTCATTGTGAACCTAACTCTATTTATTCTTATCCTAAACTCTATTTGTATTTTAATCAATTCAGAACTCTATTTAAATTTTTAAAAAATATAACATGGCACTTAATGAGCGCGACAAATGGCGTCCACCAATGAGGACGCCAAATGTCGCGGCCTCGTGATCTGGGTTTTGCCAAATGTCGCAGCCTCGTGATATCTTTTGCCAAATGTCGCGGCCTCACGATCTGACTTTTGTACTATGCGTTATATATTAGTTATATGATATTTATGTTTGTATAAACGGGGTACAAATTAGATTTTTATTATTATTTTTGTAAGGTAAGATGAAGTACCTTGCAAGGAAGGGGGGAAAAATTGGGGACCCCTCCTTGCAAGGGGTGAGACTCGATCCCAAGATCTATGGGATCGGAGGTGATGCCAACACCACTAGGCTATCACCTGCTGCTCGGGGTACAAATTAGATAGGGTGGAATGTGGATTATGAAAGGTCAAAAGACGTCCAAGATTTTCGTAATTCTTAATCTTCAAAAAAATTCAGAAAGTAGTTGCAGAATTACTGAATTAGATTAGAGCGTAAGTTGTAAACTACTCCTATTAATGATCTATTCTTTTGAGCTTAATTTCAACCTATTTTAGTTCAATTCTGCAAAATTAACGATTTACCAAAAATTCTATTTAATTTAGCAAAATTAATTTTAGTTCGAAAATAATAATCTCAGTTCAGTCTAGTTCAACATAATTAATATTGAGTTCAGCAAAAATAAATTCAACATATTTTAGTTTAATACATAAATATTATTATTATTTATATATTAATATATATATTATAATTATTATTAATATTAATATTAATATTGTTATTATAATTGATTATTATTTTTATTTATAATATTAATATTATTATTAGTAAAATTATTAAAATTATTATGATTATTTCAATTAACTTTTTAATAATATTCTACTTATTAGTATTATCGTATTTACTTTATTATTATTATATCTAATATTTATTATGATCATTATATTTAGTGTTACAATTATTATTATTAATAGTTTTTCAGTTTAGTTTAATTTAGTAAATTTTAGCCCTTATATATCATGCCAATATTTACAGGTTTTAAAGTTATTTAATTTACTTAATTTGGCCATTTATACTACTTAATATCCTCTACCTGACACTCTCCCTCTTGTAATGACACTTACTTCATTAACCTTATACAATTAAATAGAATTGTTTCCCAATCTAGTGTTAGAAATTAAACAAATTTCCAATTTGGTGCTTGCTCAAAACTTATTCCATAATCTAGTGTCCATGTAGGCTTGGAATTACAAAGCTAATATTTTTAGTTTAACAACACTCTGTTGGGAAAGATCACAAATAATCTTGCAGCGGAATAATATTCGTTTTTCCTTTTGTGTATAAACAAAATAGGCTAACAATTATATCTCTATGATATAATAAAACAACTCACAAAGTGTTTATAAAATATAAACTAATATTCGATGGTATAACTCAAAAATGTAATGTTTCTCTATAAATATGAACTATCTTACAATGTTACAATTTCTAAATATATTAACTATCAATCAAATTACATATTTATAATCAGCCTATTACTAAGAAACTAATGATGCAAATTATCGCAAAATAATTTGTCAATAAATGTTTCTTGATTTCTCACTTCTCTCCTTCTTTTTCTCTCCTTTTATTTCTCCATGTGCTCTTTTCCCTTAATCTGAAATCCCTCAGGTTGTTCCATATATATTTTTTCTTCCAAATCACCATGTAGGAAGGCTGTTTTCACATCTAGCTGTTCAATTTCTAAATCCATGCCTAGAACAACTCGTATTGACGATATTTTCACCACCGGTGATAATATTTCTTCAAAGTCAATACCTTTCTTTTGACTGAACCCCTTCACAACCAGCCTTGCTTTGTATCTTGGTTGCGGATTATTTTCTTCAGTCTTCAATCTGAACACCCACTTATTTTTGAGTGCTCGTCGACCCTTTGGTAATTGTACCAAATCAAATGTGTGATTCTCATGCAAGGATTTTATCTCATCTTGCATAGCTTGCATCCACTCTTTCTGGTGGTTATCTCTTATAGCCTCTTCATAAGACTTTGGCTCTCCCCCTTCAGTAAGCAACTGATAATCACCACTAGCAAGTCTTGCTGGAAGTCGTCTATCTCTGCTAGACCATCTTAACTCTAGTGGTTGCCTCTCTTGTTATGTCATCTGTTCCACATTCTCATTATTATCATCCTCATCACCATCTATATGGTGAGGTTGATCTTCTTGGTGTACTTCTCCCCCATGATCATAAATCATATTCGGAGAAGGAACTGGATTCATGATTATAGGTGATTCTTCATGGGATGTTGTAGATTTTCCCACTTTTTGTATATCTTCAATGGTTTGATCTTCAAAGAAGACAACATCTCTACTCCTGACAATCTTTCTTTCAGTAGGACTCCATAACCTATAACCGAACTCATCTTCAGGATAGCCAAGAAAAATACATTGTTTTGTCTTGCTATCAAGTTTTGATCTTTCATCCCTCGGGATGTGAACGAAGGCTCTACAGCCAAACACCTTTAAACTTTCATAGTTAACTTTCCTCCCAGACCATATCATTTGTGGAACATCACCATCAAGAGGAACTGAAGGAGAAAGATTAATCAAATGAACTGCAGCTTTTAATCGCCTCCCCCAAAATGATTTGGGTAACTTTGCATGAGACAATATTGAACGGACTTTCTCGGTGATCGTTCGATTCATTCTTTCAGCGAGACCATTTTGTTGAGGTGTTTTTGGGACAGTTTTCTCGAGCTTTATCCCATACCTTTTGCAATATTCTTCAAATGGACCTCTATACTCACCACCATTATCGGATCTCACACATTTTAACTTCATGCTCATTTCTCTCTCTACTTTTGCATGAAACTCCTTGAACGCATCAAGGACTTGGTCTTTACTCTTGAGAAGATAGACCCACACTTTCCTGGAATGGTCATCAGTAAATGTGACAAAATAAGATGCACCACCAAGAGATTTTTCTATCATAGAGCAAACGTCTGTATGAACCAAATCTAGAACCCGGATCTTCTAGATGGTGGATTACTTCGAAATGAAACTCTGTGTTGTTTTCCTGCCAAACAATCAACACATGATTTCAAATTAGCATCCTTCAAAGGAAGGAGTTGCTTTCGAGTGAGGATTTGCAATCCCTTCTCACTCATATGTCCGAGCCGCTTATGCCATAGCTCGGTAGAACATTCTTCAGCTACATTCAACTGTGAGCTGAGCTTCCCATTTGTGACATAAAGGGTTTATTGCTTCTTTCCGTGAGCAACAATCATCGAGCCTTTTGACGATTTCCACTTTCCATTTGAAAAGTGATTTGCATAACCTTCATCATCAAGTTTACCAGCTGAAATCAAATTCACCGAATATCTCGGAACATGTCCGACATCGTGTAGTGTTAGCTTACACCCTGCATTGGTTTCCAAGCAAACATCTCCAACACCAATAATATTGAAGGATCCATTATTTTCCATTCTCACAAAGCCAAGATCGCCACTAGTGTAAGATGTGAAGTAATCTTTGTTTGCAGTTAGATGATATGACGCACTTGTATCAATCACCCAACTACAATCTTCATTTGTAAGGTTATAACATGAGTCATCACCTACAAAATAAACTTCGTCACCAACTGCTGTAGCCATGACACTTTTCTTGTCTTCATTATCACTACTCTTGTCATTCTTTGATCTCATGTCCCGCTTCCATATTCTACATTCACTTTGCTTATGTACTGCCTTATGACAATAAAAGCAAGTGAATCTCTTCTTGGATTTCGATCTGCCTCTCGATTTATCTTGACTTTAGGAGCTTCTAAAAATTGGTCTCCCTCGACTTTCAACAATGTGTGCTTCAGTTTGATTATTTCTGGAGGCAAATTCTTTCCTTCTAGCTTCTTCATTGAACAAGCTATCTTTCACCATGTCAAGAGTGAGTTTACCATTCGGAGCTGAATTGCTCAACGAGATAACAAGAGTTTCCCAGCTATCAGGTAATGAGCTAAGGAGTAATAAGGCTTGGACTTCATCTTCAATTGTCATGCTAACATTTGTTAGCTGATTAACAATGCCTTGAAATTCATTCATGTGTTCAGCCATATTTTTACCTTCTTTGTATAGAAGACGAACCAACCTTCTCACCAATGTAGCTTTATTTAAAGCTGTATTCCTTTCATACATTGACTCAAGCTTTTCCAAAGCTTGTAGGCATTGGTATCATTAGCAACATGTTGAAAAATGCTTTGATCAATATGTTGTCGTATCAATCCGACTGCCTTTCGATTATCCAATTTCCATGCATCTTCGGTTTTATTTTCCGGTTTATTTTCTTCCTCGATGGGTTAATACAAATCTTTACAATAAAGGATATCCTCCATTCGAGACTTCCACATGGAATAGTTGGACGACGTCAATTTAATCATTCCCGATATGCTTACCATCGAATCTTCCATTTTGTTTTATACAACGTGTATGTACGTATCCGGCTTTGATACCAGACTGTTGGGAAAGATCACAAATAATCTTGCAGCGGAATAATATTCGTTTTCCCTTTCGTGTATAAACAAAATAGGCTAATAATTATATCTCTATGATATAATAAAACAACTCACAAAGTGTTTATAAAATATGAACTAATATTCGATGGTATAACTCAAAAATGTAATGTTTCTCTATAAATATGAACTATCTTACAATGTTACAATTTCTAAATATATTAACTATCAATCTGATTACATATTTATAATCAGCCTATTACTAAGAAACTAATGATGCAAATTATCGCAAAATAATTTGCCAATAAATATTTCTTGATTTCTCAGTTCTCTCCTTCTTTTTCTCTTATTCTTTACTAATTACATCTTCTCCAAATAAGGAGTAATAACCAACACACTCCAACCCTCCTTGCCATCTTGTGAATGGAAGAAAATAAGAACTTGCTACTCCTCCCTTTTCATCTCCACGACAGTTTGATTTTTTTTAAAAAAAGAATTTTCCCTCCAAAGAAAAAAAGAGAAAGAATGAACACTGCTGCTCATATAGGACTAAAATTACAGGCAATCTTCACATTACTATCTTAATCAAGCTGATTGCCAAAATTGAGGCAAAAACATAGTGCCACCAAAATAATTAAATATTGAAAATATAGTGCCGCCAAAATAATAAAACATCGAAATAGGGGACTATCAAAACAAGCTTCTTTTGTCCTCTAAAATAAGTTCAGGTGATGCGGCACATAGCAAGAGAAACCAAGTAATCAAAATCCAATTGACTTTGCAAGATATAAGAAATAAGTAATTTATGTTTCCTAAACTCAATTCAAGAATCAATTCGAGCATAATCAAACTTAATTCATACCAAACTTTTCAAGAATTAATCGAAAAACTTGGGCATGATGAGTTTTTTCTATATTTCGAAAAGCATGGAAAACGTGCAATTTACCCGGGAGGAGGCGCCGATGGGATGAGGAGATGTGCCACCTGCGGACTACGGTGGCCGGTGGGGGTGCGGTGAGTGGTATAGCGTGAACAAGTGGTGGTGTTGCTGTAGAGGAGTTTTGGAGGAAAGTGTCGTGAAAACTGAAAGGTGAAATCAGACACTTTTTTTTTTACTGGAGAGAGAAAGGTGGAGGGGAGTAAAAAAAATAGGTTTGGGATTCCAAGCCTACATAGACACCAGAATAAGGAATTAGTTTTAGACAAGCACTAGATTTGGAATTTCTTTTATATCCAACACTAGATTGGGAAACGATTCAATTAAATATATACAAATATTATTGTCAATCTAAAAGCCTTGACCCGAGACATCAAGTATAGAGAACCGAGAAGCGGTATAACCCACTTTAATATTGTTAGGCTTTAACGAAATTTAAGAATTATAGTAGTTACTATGATTTAACATTCACAAGCAATTTTCCATTCTTTCCTACTTATGTACTAACATCTTCCTATACCAAATTGAGATTACAAAATCAATAACTCACAATAACTGTTCATTAATCGTGCTATATGTAGGCAGTGGCGGATCCAGCATTTTGAAAATGGTTGGTCACACCACCATCCACCGAAAATATTACAATCACTAACTAATAATTAGAAAAACCTTCATAAAAAGTTCCATTTCAGAAGCAATAAAAAACCATATTACAACCAATATTACTTACAAATTATCAGTGTTTCTTGGCGAGTTTTCATATTTAGAGTCAATTTATAATGTTGTTAAATGATCCCAAATAATCTTGTTAGGCTACCAACTTATATAGCCTTGAATATATAAATTAGTATATGAGGCTAATCAATTAATCTCATATTAGTTGTCCCCAACCCAAAACTAATATTTAAACATTCTAAATAAGTAAATCACCACACCAAGAATGTAAAACACAAACTAAAAATAAAATGAAGTAAATAATCAACACATGAGAGAATTTTCTAACAAGAATAAAATGAAGTAGATAATGCATTCAAATCGTTACATGAGAGAAATTCTAGAAAAAGACCTATGAACATGGTAAAACAATTCAACCTAACACCCTACTTAAAAATACAGACCCAATAATCTCTAATCTCTTTGAGTTTTCTCACTTTTTCTCTCTAACCTAAACTATGGAGGTTAGTCCTCCCTAAAACCATAAAATTAGTCTAAATATAAGAGTGGTGAATAATGGAAAAATTTCAAACTTCTAAAAATATAAGAGTTAAGAGTATTTATACTACTTCTAAAAAAAAGATAAAAGAAGATAGAAAATAGAAAATGGTAAAGAGATTAAAAGAAAAAGGAAAAAGGAAAATGAAAAGAAGTCTTCTAATGAAAATGAAAAGAAAAACAGCAAAAAGGGAACAAAGAAAAAGGAGTTAAAAAGGTGAAGAAAAGAAAAATAAAAACAATAAGTACTGTACACAGTACAGTATATAACGGGAAAAAGAAGGAAAAAAAAAAAGGAAAAATAAAATACAATGAAAAAGTAATAAAGACAAAACAAGACCCCCCACCCCCATCTTCTTCTTCCTCTTCTCTCAGCATTTTCTCGGGAAATTTTTCCCAGCTTCGTCGCACCATCAACACCAAAGATAATTTTTCCCCCCAATAATGGTGGGTCACGTGACCCACCATGACAAAGGGTAGTTCCGCCACTGTATGTAGGATACACAACAAACTGGAAGTATTGTCGGAGCCAAAAACTAGTTATCTATCTGAGCTATATTTTTTCAGGTGGAAGCCACTGATCCACTATAATATTGTTAATTAGGCTTTAATTAAAATTAAGAATTGTAGTATTTTGCCTAAGTGGGGGGGTCCAACCTAGTTGGTTTGTTCTCTCTTAGGCACGAGGTGTTTGGTTGTAATTGGTTTTGGCTGAGCAATATATTTTTACTTAGCAAAAAAAAAAAAAAGAATGTAGTATTTACTATTTACTATGATTTAAAATTCACAAGAAATTTTTTTATTCTTTCTTATTTATGTACTAACATCTTATTCCTATACCAAATTGACACTACAAAAATAATAACTCATAATAATTGTTCATTAATCATGCTATATGTAGGATACACAATATCTAGAAGCATTCTTGGAGCCAAAAACTAGTTATCTACCAGAAGTAGATTTTTTGGGTGGAAGCCCCCTAGGTCTTTATGTGAATTTGAGCGTTATGTTGACCGATAACTTTTTTTTATTTAGCTACATTTTGGTCTACATTAATATATATATTTACTAAATAAATTCTACTTTTCCAAGAAAAAGGGTTAATACGGAAAATTAGAAGAAAAGATAGCCTCATAAGTCACATCTTACATTATTTGCACTACAACACCAAAAAGAAGAAAAAAAATTACTAAAATAATCTTAACTATGACGACTGGTCCCCTATTAATAATCAAGAAATAAAAATTGTTTGCCCTACATTTAATGTTTATGGAAAAAGAAGTGATCACAAAGCTAGCGGTGGAAATGATCGAGTACTCATTTATAATTTATTAAAATCATCTCTTTTGGCAGAAATAAATAGTTGAATATTCAAGGTATACATTGTACATATATACACTCAAGTTAAGACTAATACTTTCTTTCCTCGTCTTCAAAGAAGCTTCAGGCAAAATTATGTGATGAATTTTGTTCTGGAGTATATGGCATTTAGTTTGAAGAAATTTGACTACAACAGAATTAAAGTTGATCCTTTACATATTGGTCTATAATCTATATGATCTCACCCTTTTCATATTTAATAAACAAACCAAGCTCTAATTAAAGTCAAAAGGTGGCGTACTGGATATTAAGTATAGTGGTAATTTGACCAGCACAAATTCACAACTATTTCAATATTTCTAATTCCTCCCACCATGTCAATGGGAACATAATATAGCATATTCTACTTGCTTATGCAACGGAGTTAGTACTATTAGTTATTCATCACTAATAAAAAAAGGGAACCACGCAAGTACAAGATGTTTACATACAATCTAATTTACTTGTTTGATCGTTTCCTGATGACACATGTCCACTCTTCCAGGGTATTATTTGTAATTTTCTAAGAAGGTATAAGATGGAGGTTAAATGACCATTTCTGTAATTGTTTCTTTAGCCATAAAATTGGGTTTCGAGTATGTTTAACTAATGTTTGACATACAAGTAAATAATTTTGTGATTTGTTAAGCACTAATAGTATATAGGAAAAGTGGATAAGTCTTTAGCCTGCAAACAATTGGCCATTTATGCATCCGAGTTTCAATGAATGATTCGAGTCGAGTTCAAGTTTAAACTAGCTCGACTCGACTCATTAGCATTTCGAGTCATTGAGTTCAAGTTGAGTCGAGCTCACCCGAGTCCAGCTTTGCCGAGGTTTTGACCGAGTCGAGTTTTGACCGAGTACATCTCGAGTAGTTTGGAAATGTCTCGTGTTAAAAGCAACCCTAAAGTAGAAAATATGTTAAATTTAGGTATTTTACTATAGATAATTGGGTATTCGTCTATTCGAGCTTCTCATGAGTTTTAGTCAGTATCAAGTTGCTCAACTAGACTCGCCAACATCTCGATTCGAGCTCGCTCGACTCTAGCTCAAACCGAGTTTTGACCGAGTCAATCGCGAGTAGCTCGCGAGTTGTCTTGTCTCATTTACACCCTTAATAACAACGCGTGTTTTCACTGATCTTCTCCAAACAATATTTACTTTTGATTAATTTAAAATAATCAAAATTCTTGGGGAAACATTCTTATATGACCCGAAGTGTAATTTTTTTAATATACTCCCTTCGTCCCTTAATATACGTTTGTAAGGAGTCTATTGAAAAAATATTTACTTTTGATTAATTTGAGATTTAAACTCTCTTTATCTTGTTAATTAATGCTAAGATTTCTCATTACCTAAACAAAAAGCAAGAAAAACAAAAACAGGTTGAATATTTAGTAGTACGTAGTTCGTAGGTATGACTTGATTTTGAGACTTTTGTGCTGGTTGATTTTCACGTCATTGGTTGTATGCTTGTAGCTCATCGTTGATGCCTTGCTGAAGTAAATTACTTAGCAATGCAAGTCATATTTTTGAAGTAACCGTTGACCAGCCGTATATTGGTGCTGATATGGAGTTGTTCTATCTATCTTCTAGAATACATACACCACCAAAGTCTAGAAAGTTACTCTGTTCATCGCTAATTGATTTGGGATGAAACCTCACTTTATTTTGTAAGTAACCCGGATCTTTTTAATAGTGTCTAGTTGTATTTTTTCGTCTAGATAATAAAAAGCATTTATTTCAAATTTCCATCGCACCTCAGACGTTTGTATCGACAATTTTAAAAAATTCAAACGGTAGAATTGTGTAATTCTCCTAGTTTTCGGATATTCTCATTAATCAATGTATATAGGTATACAACCTAATGCTATGAGAATCCTTACTTTACATAAATACGCAAAGATATATATTCACAGAATATCTAGAATATTTCATATTCTATCACACCCCCGCAGTCGGAGCGGGAGGAGGGCGGACGCTCAGACTGGATCTGAAATCCAAGAAGAGTTGTCGAGGGAGACCTTTAGTGAACATGAATGACACGGACATGGCCGAGGGCTACCTTCTTGCGAACAAAATGAATGTCCAACTCAACGTGTTTAGTGCGTTGATGTTGGACGGGGTTGCTAGAAAGGTAGATAGCAGAGACATTATCACAGTAGACAAGAGTGACCTTTCATAAAGGACAATGAAGCTCAGATAGCAGGTTGCGTATCCAGCAAGTCACAACGACAACATTAGCGACACCACGGTATTCTGCTTCAGTACTAGAGCGGGAGAGTGTAGCTTGCCGTTTAGAGGACCATGAAATGAGATTATCACCCAAAAAGACACAATAACTAGAGGTAGAACGGCGGGTATCAGGACAACCACCCCAATCGCATCAATATAAGTAATCAAGCGGCTCGGAGGGGAAGGATAGAGGTGTAAACCGTGATCCAAAGTATGCTTGACATACCGAATGATGCGCTTTAGCGCAGTAAAATGGGGTTCCCGCGGAGCCTGCATGAATAGGCAACATTGCCGAACGGCATAAGCAATCTCTGGTCTAGTGAAGGGGAGGTACTACAGGGCACCGACAAGGCTACGATATAAGGAGGGGTCATGAACAGGATCCCCATCAGTAGCACTGAGTTTAGGCTTAGAGTCAACAGGAGTGGCAACAGGTTGCAATTGGTCATTTTGGCCCTGTATATGATTTCTTCAGCAAATTTTTTCTGGCATAAGAACATACTTTGTGGAGTGCGAGTGACGGAGATGCCCAAAAAATAGCTAAGAGGACCCAAATCTGTCATGGAAAACTCGAACTTGAGCAAATCAATGAGAGAAGATTTCAAATGCTCGGAGGAGGAAGTGAGGACAATGTCATCAACATAGAGCAACAAGTAAGCAGTATGAGGACCATGACGATAAATGAATAAAGAAGTGTCACTCTAGGAGCACATAAAACCAATATGCCGAAGATAGGCTGCAAACCGCTGGTACCATGCACGAGGAGCCTGTTTGAGACCATAAAGAGATTTGCGTAGGAGACAGACATAATCAGAATTAGTACGATTGATGAACCCAGGTGGTTGGTGCATATATACTGTTTCTTTGAGATCCCCATGAAGAAAAGCATTTTTGACATCCAGCTGATGAATAGGCTAGTTCTTACCCATGGCAATGCTTAGGACAGTACGGATAGTGGCAGGTTTAACAACCGGGATCGAAAGTTTCATCACAATCAACACCCACCGCTTTGTGACTTGCCATTAACAACAAGTCGTGCCTTATGACGTTCAAGAGACCCATTTGCCCTGTACTTATGTTTAAACAACCACATGCATCGAATAATATTCACCCCCGTAAGGGGGCGCGGAACAAGCTCCCAAGTATTTTGAGTAATTAAAGCATTATATTCGTCAGTCATAGCAGCATTCCAATTAGGGTCTAGCAAAGCTAATTTGGGATTTTTTGGAATTGGGGAAGCTGACAAAGGGGGGGCTTGAGCTGTGAGGGTGAATATTTGTTTGGGCTTAAAGATCCCATGGCTGGCGCGAGTGGCCATGTGATGTGTGGTGGGCTGTGGGGAAGGGGAGTGTACTGGGCTGGGCGGAAAGGATCCAAAACGGATCATGGGAGAGGAAGGCGGGGAGGCAGTAGCTGGGCCAGGGGATTGGGCTGGGCTTGAGTGAGGCGCGGTGTGAGGAAGAGAGAGGGGGACAGACGCGGGGCTGGGTTGGACAAGCTTAGATCTGGGCTGGGCTGGGGAAGCTGTAGGAGAAGGAGGAAGATGATCTGGCGCTGGACGATGGACCGGATGAGTGTGGGCCTGGGCTAGGATATATGGAGAGGGTGGATCATGGTCAAGGAAAGTGTAATCACTTGGGCTGAATTTTGTGAGATCAGCAAAGGAAAATTGGGTCTCCACAAAAATGACATGCCTAAAGATGATAATCTTGTTAGTGGAAAGATCATAACATTTATACCCACAATGGTTATCGGGAAAACCCAAAAAAAACAAGGAGTGGAGCGGGGGGAAAGTTTGTGTTTTGTGGTGGAGGAGAGGTTAGGGTAGCATAGGCACCCAAAAACACGTATGTGATCATATGAAGGATTTTTGTGAAAGAGGGCTTCCATGGGCGTCTGATTGTGGAGAGTGCGGGTGGGGAGGACATTGAGGAGGTAGGCGGCCATAGTGAGGGCATGTTCCCAAAAAGAGGGGGGGGGGGAGATGCGCATGGATGAGAAGGGTACGAACAATGTTATTTGTGGTACGAATCATCCGCTCGGCTTTGCCGTTTTGAGAGGAAGTATATGGACACGAGAAACGAAAAATGAGTCCATGGTTGGCACTAAACTGATGGAAAGGAGCATTATCAAATTCACGCCCATTATCACATTGAAAAGCTTTGATTTCTCTTTCGAATTGAGTTTTAACATAGTTGCGAAAGTGAAGAAAAGTGGAGAAAGCTTGAGATTTATATTTAAGTGGAAAAACCCAAGTAAAGTGAGTGTAATCATCAAGTAAGAGAAGATAATATTTGTGACCAGATTTACTCAAAACAGAAGATGTCCATATATCAGCATGAATAGTATCAAAAGCAGTAATAGTATTATTCAATGAATGTTTAAAGGGTAAGCGAACATGTTTGCCTAAAGGGCAAGATGGACATAAAGTATGATCAAACTATTTATTACAAGAAATGTAATTATTATTCCTAAGAGAGCTAAAAACTGGAGCACCCGGATGTCGAAGCCTGTTGTGCCAAGTGGAGGGAGAGACAGTGGAAAGTGAGACCGAAGGTATGGCTGGAGGAGTGCGGGAGAATGGATAGAGGTCCCCCACGCTATTGCATCTCGTAAGAAGTGTCCCCGTGTTGAGATCCTTAACAGAAAAACCAAAAGGGTCAAACTCAATGGAGACATGATTATCACTAGCAAACTTACGAACAGAAATTAGATTGGTGATGATGTGAGGGGCATATAGGACATTTTGTAGTGTGAAGGGAGGATGGGGTGGGGGTATGGAAGCTGTGCCTGTACCCTTAATCGGAATGCGTGTACCATTACCAACTAATATAAAAGGACAATTACTCGAAATAGAGAATTTTGAGAGATTACCCGGATTACTAGTGAGGTGAGAAGATGCTCCCGTGTCCATGTACCATTAATCATTGGGCTGTTGAAGTGTCATAGTGTTGAAGGCAGACCCGAGTTCAGTGAGAGACATAGGAGGCCCATGGTCATATTGTTGCACAGAATAAGCATGCTAAGGAGAAGCGAGGCCCGCGTGGAGAAGGCCCAAGGATGCGGTTGGACGGGCGAGTGGAGGGAGGTCGAGATGAGTATGAGCAGGGGGCCGTGGCCCACGTGGGTGCAGGGTACCAGGCAGGTGGGCGAGCCCACTGTGAAGGGTTGGGCCATTAGGTAGGGGGTAATTGGGCCCACTGTTGAGAGTTGGGCTGGGTGATATTATTTTGGGACGTAGGGGAGTTATGGTTGGCATGGGAGTTGTTGTTCCTCCCTCCTCGACCTCGCCCCTTACCGCCGCGCAAGTTATTGCGGCCGCAGCCACCTGACCGGCCACCACGCTGATTCTGACCACCGCGCGATGGAGGCGCCGGTTGCTGGCCCCCACCGGTGTCGGAGGTTGGGCCACCAAAGCTGTTTTAGTGTGCTCATCTTGCTTTGCACGACGAGTCTCTTCTAACAGTAATTGAGATCGGGCATGATTAAAGCTAGGCAAATGATTAGATTGTTGGATGAGCGTAGCAAGTGTGTCATATTCGCCCTTGGGTAAACCATAAATCATCTGCAACACCATCTTTTTCTCAGATTAGGGTTATCAACATTAGCAAGTTGATCGGCAAGTAACTTGAGTTGTTTACAGTAATCTGTAACATTGTTAAAATTCTCAAGACGAGTTCCTGTGAACTGTTCCTCCAAATATACAGCACGGGTATGTTTATTATCATAAAAAATTTCTTCTAACCTTGTCCATAATTCGTTTGCGGTGGCTCCCGGTTTCATAATCGTGTGGGCAAGATCCTTGGAGATAGTTCCATATATCCATTATTTAAGAATGGCGTCCAATCGAGACCAAGTGACGGCATCCACGTCGGAGGGACGAGTGACGGTGGAATCAATATGATCATGAACGTTGTAGGCGCAAACATGAATCTTGAAGTATTCGACCCAAGCCGCATAATGGCTTTCTTCTTGATCAAGAATCATCGGAATAGAGTTCTTGATGTTGGTAACCGCAAAAGCAGGATGAAAGGTGGATGATGGTGGGGTAGGTTCGGCTTTTGGGGTTTCAAAATTTTCTCCCATGGTGAGAAGGGAAGGAAAGCAGTAGGCAGGGATGAAGAGATTGGGGGCCGAAAAAAATAGGGTTAGAAGAGAGAGGAGGCTCTTGATACCATGTAGAATTGTGTAATTCTCCCTGTCTTGGGATATTCTCATTAATCAATATATATATAGGTATACAACCTAATGCTATGAGAATCCTTACTTTACATAAATACACAAAGATATATATTCACAGAATATCTAGAATATTTCATATTCTATCACAAACTAGTATTTTGGCCTGGGCAATGCCCCGATTCAGTTACAATTATATCACAAACAAGTATTTTGGCCCAGGCGATGCCCCGATTCAGTTACAATTATCAAATATATTATTATTCATAAATTTCATAATTGAATTTATTAGCTTTGTGTAATATTTTATCTAGTGCGAAATTGAAAAATGGACGTTATGGCATAATAAGTTGTTTAAAAAACTTCTAAGGAATTAGGGATAAACATAACAATTTCAATGGAATAAGGGTAAGATAATGTTTTTTTCTTTGACGGGAATAAGAGAATGTTATTACTTAATAAAAGTGTTAGAGATCAAAAAGCTTGTCTATGTCTTTATAATTACATATAATTATTATACTTTATTATGTTTTATTTAGAAACATTAAGCATTGAAATTGTATTGGATTAATGGTTAAACTCTCACATTTCATTTCAAAGGTCATGTGTTTAAATCTTAGTATACAAAGAGTGTCACGTGCAGGGGCGTATCCACTATGGGTTCACTGGGTTCAGTTGAACCCATAGTGGATATGGGAAAAACTGTCAAATATTAGAGGAAGAAAACTCTTGAATACAATATCTTGCAACAACGTGTTTGAGAAGCTTGCTGTAGCAGAGTGGTAGTTCGTGTACAACTGTACATTATAAATACATGTGCCTGATATGTTAGTCGCTGGTTCGACTCCAAACCTCAACAGTTTTTGTTTCTTTTTTTTTTCCTTTTCTTTCCATATTCTCTTGTATTTTACGTGCAATTAGCAATACCTTCCCTTCTTCTTCCAACTTTTCTTTCATTTAATTTATCTTGTTTGCTTTCTTATATAATTTTTTCCCTTGTTTAATTTCTTATTTTCATTTTAAATGTATATGCAACATATACTTAAAATTAGTTATTTTTTTTTAAAAAAATTATAAAGAAATGTTGATTGTTTTCAATGAAATTTCTCGTCTTCCTAAAAAAATCTTAACGCATTCCCACCTTGTGTTTTTGGTTATAGTTAAAAAAATTAAACTAAGGTATATATTTAAATTTTACTAAATTAATCTAGTCGTCTCATGTTCGAACCCACATTCTGAACTTTCTGGATCCGCCAGTCCACGTGTACCGCTCTTTTAAAAAAACCCCTTTTAATATATTTGTATAATTTCCTAAAATGTATATAGAACTTTATACTTGAAATACTATTGGTACTCCATCATACTTAAAATTCGCCATCTCCTGAAAAGATCAAGTTGCTCTTCTTCAATTCTCTTCAGGGAGTCAGCCACCAACGCATCTTAATTATAGCCGAGTCAAGTCGTAGGTAAAACTTTTAGTGTAAATTCTTAATCCAACTTGGATTTCGTTAGAAATTAGTGTGTAATGGCATGCAACTATTCTTCAGTAGTATGTGTTATAAGAAATTTCAGACTAGCTGCTGCTTTTTGTTGGGGAGTATTTGGCGTTTTGCATTTGTATTTATTTCTTTTTCGTAGATATTTATGGATTATTCCAATATTCTCACTTTTACCAAATCAAATATTCTTTCGTCATTCTACAGTGAAATTTGTAGATTTAGTAATTTCGAAGAGGGCACATGAAAATAAATAGAGCTGGTTCATGCATATAAAGTTGCTTACAAGCTTTATAAAAGTTTGTCCTTAATTGGAATCTTGGATGCTCTAATTACCGTAACAATACATGGTGGCGTTATGGCGTACTCTTGATTGTAATGTTAATAATAATCTACTTATTTCTATTAGGAGCGAATGCCCCCACAAGACAAGGTGAATAGGGCATAGTTTACATCTAACTTGTTCCCAAAAAGTTATTGTCGTGACAGATGCAATTAACGAAACAAATAACAATGAATAATCGACACAGGAATTAACGTGGTTCACTAACAATGTGTTAGGCTACGTCCACCTAAGAGGAGAAATGGTGTTATTAGGTTTAGGAGAGAGAGTACATATTACGAGAATAATGCGGAGGCAGATGTTAATAATAGGGTTTATATAGTACCCTACTAATTAACCTAAACAGATGGGTCTAAAGCCGAAACTAAAACAGACCCGATATATTAAATAACATATACCGAAAAGTTTGAGACTTAGAATAATTAAAGGCATAGTTCAACAGCTTATGTAGAGAAGCAATTGGGGTATTTTTGCGTTTGGTTGGGTACCTTTGAGGTTATATGGAAAATTTGTAGTACAATTGTTAGATTAGCGTTACTGTATGGGTAAGAGTGTTCGATATTTATGAAATTCATAATAGATCAGATATGGAGGTAACATATATGCACAAATTGATTGATGTATGTGAACACTTCGAGACCTAGAATTCGAAATATAGATATATAGAAGAATGTTGGGAAATGCATGTATTGAAGATAATATTAGAGAAATTTTTTGTCGTTTGTTTGGATATGTGAGAAGTTGACAAGATGATGAACATATAAGAGTTGTGAGTGCGTTCATTGCACACTCAAATGTACCATGTGCATTGTACACGCAATGCTTTTTTTTGCTCATTTGGAGTTCTCCTTATTGTAGCGAATTTTATTTAATTTGGAGCTTTCAAAACAGCTTCGGATGTACTATGCTCAAGGTACACTCAAATGTATGATAATAAGTTGTAATTTTGGATACATAGGATTATGGAGATTTCGTTAGAATTGAGGGTAACCAAACATGACTTTGATAGTGGCATTAATAAATTAATTGGACTTTCGCAGAAACATAATTCCTCTGTTTCAAAATACTTGTCACACTTATCTCAACTATAGCGCGCGCCCCCCAGGGTAGTAAAAATAATTGCAGACAACTAAATGTTAAGCATTAGCATAATCCATTTAGGAAAAACAAAGACATCTAAACTTGGTAGTTAAGAACATGAGGTACGTAGATTGCATTAGCTCTGAAACGCCCTTGGTTGGTGTGTGTGCGCGCGCGCGGGCCTGGGTGCGTGCGTGCTTGCGTGTCAAGAACTTAACCTAGTAGCAAAAGACATCGGTCGATAAGTTGCAACACTTAATCTAAGGGGCAAACTATGTCAATTTCAAAGATTTCCATGTATTTGGGTTGTCAGCCTGTCACAATGGTTTGCCAAGAACATCTAAATAATCATGAAAGATGTGAGCGGGTTTGCATCACCAATGTGTAAGTAGCAGCTAGTCCAGCTATAAGAAACAACTCCCCATCTAGCTCTCAAGTCTTATATTATGATGATCATGAGAGACCTTGTTGCTAGCATTTTCATAGCTGGTCTTTATTGAATGATTCTCCTTCAATTTCCACCATCTTTTCCCCTTAAGTCATGTTCAACTCAATCGCCATAACTACACATTATGTCTCAGTTACTCTTGTACCTTTTCATACTTCGTGTACAAACTGCTTTTTATGACTGCCATCTATATATTGATACAATTTTTTTTTTTTGCTGATTACAGCAAGTAGATTCAGGCTTAGAAGTTGTACATAAGGAAATATTAGGACATTAGAATTTTACAGTGATTTGCTTTGCATTATGTTCCATAATAATACACCTAGAATGATAATTGGCTTCATCTCGATATAGTTGTTCTACGATATTTTTTTCCTACGATAAGTGAAGATAGGGTGATGAAACTCTATTTCATTAGGAGGAAAAAATCTTCCTCAAATCCTTTACGAGGAAAATAGAAGCCTATTTCATATAAAGAAAAAATTATAACATATAATTGGAGGATAGGGAGGCCATGGCCAACTCTACCCTCCTGGACGTTCAAGACATGTAGTTCATGAAAGATGAACTTCATTGGACAGGTGTAAGAAAGTTCTCGTACCTTTACAGATTACAGCTTAGAACGAATGGGAAAACAAAAAGAAACTATGACTATGTGCATGAAACAGTGGTCTACCAAAAAAAGTTAATGAAATTGAAAGATGCGTGCTTTATCTTATTTACATAGGAGTTCAGAAGATTTCAGTTATTGCAAAAGCTTAGTGCTGCTACATCTGGTTAGTCTTTCCAAGATATTGCCACTTTAAGACTGAGGTACAACCATTTCTTCACAGCTCCAGTCCCCGCGAAAGTTCATATCATAAGTAAATTAATAATAGCTTCCCAATCAATGTGTTCCTTGGGATGCTATATGGGAACTCCTTGGTTGCTACCACACACATAATCCACTTAGAACTACTAATCTAACTCCATGGAGAGTTGGCATGAAATCATACCTGCAAATTCATGTAAGATTAATTAATAGCAAACACTTCAATATTGGACATTCTAGACATTTTAAGGACGAGGCTATTCATTACAACAAAAATTTCATGTTCAGATTTGAATTATAGACATCAAAAAGGAAAAATTAACGTCCACTATAACCTCTACCATGTAATATTTATATTTATTTAATAAGAAACAAGGTCGAACAACTCTACTCTTCTCTCCAAACTCAACTTTTCTTTCTCATTTTGATATTCTTATTTTTCCCCTCCCTTCCTCAAAACACTTCATATCTTCTCCTCAACTCTCATATGCTCATTTTCCCTCTTCTATACCTTTCTCCATCCTTCTAACTAATTCTCCTCTTCCCTCGTATTACCATCATTTTTTTCCAAAAAAAACTCAAATGAATAAAATATTCTCCTGCGTGTGCTTACTCCCCCATTTTTATTAAGTAAAATGCTTCCATTTTGTGGAAATTGTCTCAAACTCGCTCTCTATCTTTCATTCTTCCTCAAAAGAACGACAAAAGTATATCATATAATACAATGGATATTAAACATGCTCCTACAAGTGCTTACTCCCCCATTTTTATTAAGTGCAATTTTCCATTTAGGGCATATCACTGTCAGGGCCGTTCCTGAGTATTATTGGGCCCAGGGCAAAATTTAAAAAATGGGCCCCATAACGCGGGAGAGATTAACCGAAATAAGCAATATAAAACTTTCTAATGGATAGTTTCATTAAATCAAACAAAAGAAAATCACTACAATCGAATAACAATCTTTAAAATGTCCTTAAACATACAAAATTCACACTTATTTTGGCTCAGCAAAGTTCTTTTGTAAATGACGGAACAAAAAAATCTACCGGAAAAATTCAGTACAACGAGAAGGCATGACCCTTTTGTTATGGCTCTTATCTATTGATCTATGGAAATAATTAAAATCTTGTTATGGCTCTTATCTATTGATCTATGGAAATAATTAAAATCAACCCAATGTCCCAATCTTTGAACTAAAGAAGTCCTTGTAAATTACTCCTTTATCACCAATACTAAAAATCAAGATAAAATAACTAAAACAAAACCAAACATGTTCCAGTAATTGCTCTGTTTTTTTTCCCTTTATTAGCTATACAATTATACAATCTGTACGAATTAACACTTTTGTCAACAACAAAAAGATAGAAGAAGATTAGAAATTTAGAACTACAAACCTACAAGTACTGTTGAGTGCTCATTGGTTACTCCAAATCCCAATTTTACAAATCGCAATATGAGAAATTGAAAAGTGAGAATAATTGATACTTTGTCTAATTGTGAGAGTTGGGAGGCAAAAACGAACTGCTTATATTCATTCTTTCTCTTCTTCCCATTGTATTTTGATGCTTAATTGAGGAAAAACATTTTTCAATTGATATGGAAATTGCAACAGATTTTAGGAAAGAAAAAATTGGAAAAAGAGAGATAATGAGGAATTGCCATTGAATCAAAGATTAGATTTTTCATTTTTGGAAACTGAATCTTTGGGGGCGTGGTAGTGGGTAGGAGATAGAAGAGGATGGAGCGTGATTTTTTTTCAGTTTTTTCCTAGGTTCTTTCTATTTTTCTTTTTTTTTTAGGCTGAAAATGTTTTTAAAACTTTGGGCCCTGGGCAGGCGCCCCGCTTGCCCTGGCCCAGGGCCGGCCCTGAACATGATTCTCATAAAAATCAACTAATGCTTGTGGTACAAGTAATAAGACATGCTTCATGCAGGAACATGAGATAGGTGAGGAGTGTAGCTTCAACATCAGAAAATCTTTGAATGACCGGAGGAATGAAGAATTGCAAGCCCTGGACATTGGATGAGGTATTAGTTGACGGTATGGCTAAGTTTGGCATAGGACACTGGACTACTGTAAAGAAAGCCTTCTTCTCATCTTCACGTCGTACGGCCTACCGATATCGGGGTAATCTATAGTGCGTGATCTAGTCTGTTTCCATTTGGCATCTTTATCCTGTTTATAATGGTTGTCTTGTTCTTGGCATGGGAACTAACAACTATTTGTTGTATTATCTTTGCAGGATAAGTGGCGAAACCTTGTAAAGACTAAGTGTAGAAGTTCAAACGGAAGAAAGGTTTGGTTTTTCATGCGTGTGACTTGCAGCCATGTAGAACTGTTGATAAAAACCGAACTGAAGCTTACAGTGAAGCAGAAGAAGTGACAGACAAAAAGAAACTGCAATAAAGTTCCTGGTGAATTTAAATCAAAATTTCAATGAAGGGGTAGGTTGCAGTTAAATTTCCACGAAGAAGGAAAACTGAAATGCAGGAGGGATCCTAAAAGGCACTCTTTATTAGATCCTAAAAGGCTATTGAACTACAGAAACCATACATGCAGCACAATAGTGATTAGCATTAAGAAAATAAAAATCATAATAATTCAAACATTACTACTTAAGAATAGAAACTACCTGTACAAGTTGGATAAAATCCCCGAGGAATAACTCTTATGCGGCCTTGGATTGATGGGTACAGGAAGAATTTATAGCATATGATCAATTGCCACATCAGACATTCCAAGTAGAGCAAACCACCTAATAATCCAGACAAAATATGAAGATTGCATCAATTCATAGTTAGTCAATGATAAGGTCACCAGTTAATGTAAGTGATTTTACTTACTTGCCAAGTTGGAAATGTATGTGATCTCTAATTAGCCCCCAAAAGTCCCCTTGAAAACGGGAAGATCACTTTTGTACGTCCGAATAGCATGCTTTATCTCGGTGTGTGTGATTTTAAAATATCAAATTAAAAGAAAATTCAGAAAGTGATCATAATAATGAGAAGCCTTAGTAGCCTTGTTGTTTAGTAGATGTACTGATCACACTTTTTATAAGAATCACCGAAAAAAATGAGGGTGAAATCCATACTACCGTAACATTTGTGGCACCGAAAATAAGTAACAATAAGATGCTTGTTCGAGATTACTACTAACGCAATGGTTCTCGAGGAAGTAGATGAAAGTAAGACCTTAAAGACATGTTCACAAAACAAATAGGTTAAAGAAATGAGCATTACCTCACCGAGATACACGGAAGTAAACATTGGGTTGCTTCCTTGTACCGATCCCCTTACTTTCAAAGCATTTCAGCCTCACCAAAGCCCACAACAAATGTCACTATCTTGGCCTCGTAGCACAAGTTTCGTACCATTTTGGCATTTTTGTCATACAAATGAAACCCAACATTTGGTTACAAGCACTATCGCCTACTTGACAAAACCACCTCAGCTAATAGACTTTCAAAAGTAAAAAATTTATTTATTTAATTTGAAGTAACATTCGTTTGCCCTATATGTAATCATAACAATCTAAGATAGCTGCAAGAGAAAAGAGAGATCCATTCTGAGTAAGTAGCGAAAGCACTTTCCGTGCAGTACTCAGCTTCCTTTCTTGCTTGGTCCAGCATAAAGTATGACAATGCGATAATCTCCCCGCAATCAACGGAACAAATGTCGAGCAAAAGAAGGCAAAAAAATAGAAACGAAGAGAGAGAAAGTTCCAACTGTCACAGAATAAATTTCTCAATTTGCTTCACAAACACTCAAATTCCACCAGATCTGAAGCACAAGAAACGAAGAGAGAGAAAATGGAGAGAAATAAAATCTTCTTGTGCTGATCTTGCTGCATCTTCTTGTAGAAGAAGCCCTAACAATCCACACAACTGAAACGTCCAGCCACATGTGATACTATGTTTTCTGAAAGTTCCATATGAGAAATAACAATCTAAATCCCAAGTCAGGGAGTGTGTAAAATCACACAATAATTAATAGCATGTGATCAGTCACACAATGCACAATGTGTTGTGTAAGCAATCAAAACATCAAATAGACAACAATATAGCAAAATAAAACGAAGTAACTTGTATAGCATCAATACCCCCTTGGTGAGTCTTTATTAAACAAATTAAATTTCCTACCAACTCTAATGACTGAATCCACATAAATCTTCATTCGAACACCAATCTATAACGATAGAAAGATCTTTTGTATCAAACAATGATCCACATGTATCATATACCTCCCACCGGACTCATTTGTAATACCATAGATTTAACTATGGCCGAAATATTTAAAATCCACGCCATTAGGCCTAAAACTTATGATCCAGAAGCTTGGAGGTGATTAAAGATAATTTGCAGTGGAGGCAGCACTTCTATACACTTCACCGATTCACAGCCCACATCCCCCACACAAACAAAACCAAGTTAAGATAACCTTTTGTAAAATGTCTCTAAGAACGACATGCATGACAGCACACTAAAGAAAATAAGATCATCAATTGCAATTAATATTATCGTATCAACTGTGGACGCACAAACTTGCCAATAGTCTCAAGAATAGATCTAAAGATCAATTTATTTTAGATTAAATCAATGTACGGTCTCATCTTTTTTTTTTTTTTTTTTGAGGGGATGTATGGTCTCATCTAGTTTCTTCATTACAAGCCTAATTCTCAAAATGGTTAAGTATATGTGTATCATGTTTCCAAAGAAATATAGAATGGTCATGGAACAAAGTACATAACCTGGAACATTCTCAGATTGTACTCATAACACATTCATTTAAATAAGCATATACCCCAAGTCGAAAAGCTATTCATTTTGGTAGCTCGTAGAGCATCCTGCATACTGCTTCTTGAGGCAATCACGCACAATCTTGGTCCTTTCTTTAGCTAGTGCTCTACTAATCCTAAACATTAGACTGATTAAACAATAAAAGCATCATTTCTCAACAATTCGAAAGTATTACTATTAGTTTTCTCTCCTAAACAACAAAGTTTCACCTTTCCTCAACAATTCGAAAAATCATACTACAAAACCTGAAAAATTCATACTCCCGAAGCTAAATCTACTAAACCCATACAAAATAGACGACACAAAACCCTAATTCAATAAAAAAATGATTCGCTGCATCAAAAATCCCAAATTCGAAACCCTAACCTGTGAATTTAATCGAAATCCTAAGAATTAAACCTTGAATCAACAAAATCAACCCCTCAACACCCAGTAAAATCACCGACATAAACAATCAAACAAACCCATCAAAAAAAGGCGATTTTATCCACACAAAAATGAGATTTGGAACTAATTAACCAAAAAAAAAGGGGTTTACAACGAAGAATTCACAAGTTGTTGTCGTTGTTGTCTCTGATGTTGTTGTTGCTGCCGTTGCTGCTGTTATTGATGCCGCTATTGCTAGCTGAACTGAATCAAACTTTAAATGCAGTTGTTCTTGCCCCTGTTGCAAAGTTGAAGCATCGGGTGATGACAACACCGGCGAGACGCCGGACTCCCGAAAGATCAAATAAGAACACCTGATATCCTGGTAAAGCGAACCGAGGAGAGGGGAAGGAAAGAGAAAGAGAAAGAGAAAGAGAAAGAGAAAGAGACATGAGAGAGAAAAGGAGGAGATCCTGGTAAAGCGAGTTGAATGGCTTGGAGTAAAACCAGGAAGAAAGAGAACGTGTGGGCAAAGGACGCAGTTGTAAGGATTTGGAGGGGTAAAATAGTCCACACACTGTTCTTAAGCTACAGTAGAACAAGTTATCTCTTTTTAATGGGCATGGATACGCTTGCCAATGCATATTTTTAACCATCAATAACTCTAATTTCACATAAATAAAAATTATAAAAAGTTGGTACTATAAAGATATATGTCGAAACGAGTAACAAGATCCCGCATAACTATAATTTTCCTTACATAAAATTCATAAAACACAGTTAAAGGAGAGTGTGTGAATAGTCGAAAAGTCAAACCATGTCAGATATCTTGAATCGGAGGAAGTATAACACTTGACAATAGGATATAGTGAAACTGAAAATGTTCGAGTAGAATCGGTTGTTTGCGGGTCGAGTCCGTATCAAAAGGCAAAAGCTATGAATGATCACTAGAAATAAAATCTTTACTCATGCAACTGATTTTATTCTTATGGGATAAAGTATGTTGTGTTGTATGAGACGAGTAACTTTAGATTAGGTACAAGGAACAAAATTAAGGTAAATATCACTAAAGTTATCAGCTAATAATTGAAGAAAAAGGGTAAATATTAAACTATTTGTTGGTGAACAACATTGTATATTTATCTATTTTGCCCTTTCTTTTTTTTTACAACTAGAATTTTCGGTCGTGCAGTTACACATTTTGGATGTGCAAGTATAGGTTTTGGATATGCAAGTATATTTTTGGATGTGCAAGTATATTTTTGGATGTGTAAACATACTCTTTAGATATGTAAATATAGTATCTGGATGTGCGAACACACATTTTGAATGTGCAAGCACACTTTTTGGATGTGCAAGCATAATTTCTGGATGTGCAAATATAATCTTTGGATGTGCAAATACACGTTCCAGATGTGCAAGCATACCTTTTGGATGTACAATAATATTTTTTAGATGTACAAACATATTATTTGGATCTGGATGTGCAAATAAATATATATTTTGAATGTGGAAATATAATTTTTGGATGTGCAGATATGATATTTGGACGTGGAAGTATAGGTTTTGGATGTGCAAAAATTGCTATATTTACTTAGCTTGATAGGTGAAATCGACAAAGGTAAAAAAGAAGAGGAAAAGAAAGTTGTCTGGTTACCGAATGATTTAGCAAATAGCCGGACTCATGATTGAAGGATATCATCTCGGATTGCCCGTTGATGAAGAGGACATTTGTCCCCGTTGAAAATATAGGGGAGAATGCTTGATGCATCTGAGATGAGTTCTACTTTGTAATTTTGTTCATTGATAGCTACTTCTATTCCTTGTAGAATTTAAAAGAGGAGGTAAAAATGAGAGATGAAGTTTACTGCTTGCACGTTATATTTTTAATTAATGAAACTACATGAGGCCTTAAATAAGCTTAGCAATAAACCAACAAATCTAAAATCTAGGCACATGATTAGGTAGTTGCCTAATGGATGAGACCCACTCTTATACTACATAACAAGATTAAACTAACACATGCTAAATTATTTAATAAACAACCCACTAACATATTGCTAGACCTTAGGAACTACTCAACTACTCCTAACTAAGAAATGTTCTTATAATTTTGGGAGCACTTCCAACATTCCTTACAGTATCGCACGGATTTGCGTCTGAGTGCTATGTTTAGCTGCTATCCTCTCTCTTCCTTCATGCCAATTGCCAATCACCAATCACCAATCACCAAATGCTGCTCTTAATACTCTCAAAGCCACTTTTATGCCAAATGTTATCAGCTGAGCCTTGTCCACCTGCCAAAAGTAGTCGAAGACGGTCAGTTGAAACCATATTGTAGCGCATGCCAAATGTGGTTAGCCACCCCATACAATCTCTTAATAGACGAGAAACTACTACTACTTTCTTGAGTGCCAGAGAAAGGAATGAACAGGCAATTTTGATGTCAACTACTCGATCCCCCCCCCTTTCTTTTTTAGTAACTCACTCCATTTTGAGGGAGAACCAAGAGTAAGTCACGAAAAGTATGAGAGAAACCTGGATAAGTGGAGAGCGAAAATGGAAAGTGTGAGATAGAGAAATCAAAAAGTGGGTTAAAATATTAACAATCCGTCTTGCGTGGACCTGGTTTACATTGAAAATAGTGTGGACCGGGCCAGACAACGTGCCCCACTACAAACTAAGTCACTCCCGCTTTTCAAAATCCGCGCGATTTTCTCTCTCTCAATAAGATTCTCTCGCCCTAAAATTTTAACAAAAACAATTGTTCGGACAAACATACACTATATCATTTTAAAATACACTATATCATGTCAATATACACTATCATGTCAAACACCAAAACGATCAATTATGATAATTTTGTGTAGTATACAAATACTACACTATAACATTTCAAAATACACTATATCATGTCAAAACACACTATATCATGCAACTCTATCATGTCAAAAAACACAGCAAAACACTATCATGTCAAAATATACTATATCATTTCAAAATACACTATATCATGTCAATATACACTATAACATGCAACACTATCATGCCAAAAAAACTCAGCAAAACACTATCATTTTAAAATACACTATATCATATTAAAATACACTATATTATTTCAAAATACACTATATTATTTCAAAAATACACTATCAAGAGAGTGAAGTTATCGCGAGGAGAGAAGTTATCGGGAGAGAGAAAAGAGCGGAAGACCGAACGCGATAAAAACGGAAAGTTGTAATAATTAAAATTCACGTGAGATGGATAAGGTGCACACTAAGTTAGTGTGCACAGGTTCATATTAGTTTTTTTAAAATATTAAAACGTGCATGACATAGGTGGAAAAAGAGAAGAAAAAAAAATGAGACGTGATACCAAAAATAAAAAAATCAACGTTGTGTAGATTTAAAAGAAATGGACCAAAAAAGAAAGTACTTAGATTAGAAAAAAACGAAAGGAGTAATGAGCAACCTTTTTTTTCCTTACATATCATAATGTACAAAATTATAGTTTCTCGATATTTAGGCTTATTAATGCAGCATTTTGACAATTTTCTTTTGGTAAACAAAATTAAGTGCATTACAACCTAGAGGATCCTATCATGGAGGATCCTCATTAAAAGTATAATAGAATACCTGCACGAATTATCTGGGTCATAAAAACTATGGGCCCAGAAGGGAACATGATATAGAAGGACTAGCCCATCAAGACTTTGGAAGACTGCGCTACAAATTTTGCCATACAATCTGCAGCCTTGTAAGTGAAACTACCTTCCTATCCAATGTGACAATTTGAGAAGCGTGCTCTCGCGGTCTCGCCTCTCAGTACCCTGCAGGCTGCAGTCATTTAGATTTTTTTTTTAAAAGGTGAAGAAATCTGAACTATTTGAAGATTGATCTTCATCAAATTATCAATGAAGAGTAAACTGAATTGAAGACATCAGTTAGAGAGAAAGAAGAGAATTATATTTCTCATTGTAGAGAGAGAAAGAAACTAATGTTTTTATCTTTTGTACATTTCTGAATAAAATGAATTTCTCATTCTCTAGCACTATTTATACAACTTGAGAGATGAGAATTATTACAGCAATAGATTACAGTAGCTTCTGTTAGAAGCTTTACAAGATATCTATAACAGAATAACTAACTTCCTAGTTTTTAGGAGCTGAGTATCTTCTAGAAGGCTGATGTAATAACAGATCAGCATTAGTAGATTTAGCTGAGGTAGCAGCAGTAGGAGCTTTAGTTGAGTTAGCTTCAACACCCCCCCTCAAACTTGGGATGGGAGAAAGAGGAACCATTCCAAGTTTGGAAATGAGCTGATTATGCTGGGTAGAAGGCAGAATCTTTGTAAGAATATCAGCTAATTGATTCTTGGTAGGAAGATAGCTCAATTGGAGAAGACCTTCAAGAACCTTGTCCCTAGTAAAATGACAATCTAATTCAATATGCTTGGTCCTCTCATGGAAGACTGGATTTTTAGCAATATGAATTGCAGATTGATTGTCACAATGAAGAACAACAGGTGTAAGATTGTGTACTCCCAACTCATCAAGGATCCTAACAATCCATGTAACTTCACTGGCAGCATGGGCCATTGCCCTGTATTCTGCTTCTGAAGAACTTTTAGAAATTGTGCCTTGTTTCTTTGACTTCCAACTTATGGGAGAGTTGCCAAGCAAAAGAACATATCCAGTGACTGATCTTCTAGATGTAGGATAGGATGCCCAGCTCGAATCACAAAAAGCTTGTAAAGTGATCCGAGCGAAGCTTCAAGTAGAATTCCGACCAACAACGGTATGATTAACATACCTTAATGTGTGAGTAAGAGCTTTAATGTGAGGAATGCGTGGGCAATGCATGAACTGACTAAGGTACTGAACTGCAAAAGCAATGTCAAGCCTTGTATGTGTCAAAAAATTCAATTTACCAACAAAGCATCTATAAAGAGCAGGATTAGCATAAACATCTCCTTCATCTGCCAAGAGTTTAATATTGAGAGGAAGGGGAGTATTTGTTGGCTTGGAAACATCAAGTTCACATTCTTCAATCATCTCTTTAGTGAACTTTTTTGTGATAAAACAACACCTTGATCACAATGACCGACCTCTATGCCAAGAAAAAAATTAAGGAGACCAAGATCTTTTATACCGAAGGTGGAATGAAGATGATTCTTGAGAGCTTGAATAGTGGCTTCATTGGACCCTGTTAGGATTATATCATCAACATAGACAGCAGCTATGGTGATATGTTGATCTTCTCTTTTAATGAAAAGAGAGTAATAATTTTTAGATTGAACAAAACCTTGATTTTGTAATTCACCCAATAATCTTGCAAACCACTTGCCCGGGAAGCCTCGTTTAAGGCCATAAAGTGACCTTTTTAATTTGCAAACATGACCCGTAGGAGCTTCTATGCCATCGGGAATTGTCATATTGACTTCCTCATGCAATTCCCCATGTAGGAATGCATTATTTACATCAAGTCGGAAACAGATTCCACTTTCTACTAGCCGCCAAAGCTATTATGCATCTTACTTGTTGACATTTTAACCACAGTGAGAAAGTTTCATGGAAATCTATACCATACTTCGAGTAAAACCCTTGGCTACAAGCCTAGCTTTGAATCTTTCAACGTAACCATCTTTCTTCGATTTCACCCTATACACCCATTTACAACCTATGGGTTTCTTCCCTTTAGGAAGTGGAACAATATCCCAAGTTCCCGTGTTATCTAGGGCACCTAATTCCTTGTCCGTAGCCCCGTACCCATTCCCGGATTACAAGATGCCTCTTTATAAGTTCTTTGGTTCAAAAAAAGACAAGTGAGAAGCAATGAAAGCTTGGTGATGAGCAGGAATGTGAGAAAAAGATACTAGGTTACACAAATGTTGAGGAGAGGAAATAGAATTGTTGCATATGTAAGTGTTAAGATGAGTAGGAGGTTTAGACACTCTTGTGGATTTTCTAAGAGGATTAATAATTGTAATAGAAGAAGGTATAGGAATAGATGAATTATTTTGTGGTGGTGAAGATGTAAGAGGTGAAACAGAATGAGTGGGAGAGATAGGTGTAGAATTCGAAAGAGGTGGAGAATTTATACACTACTACAGAATTCACGATTTGCGTCTAACTATTTGCGTCGCACGAAAGAGCAACTGACGCAAATGATATATGTGCGTCGGATCCTACGTAAAGTCCGACGCAAATAGCCTAGCAGAGGATTATACGAGCCTGTTTTTGCGTCATTTGTGTGCGTCGCATTAAGATTTCATATGACGCAAATAAGTCATCATCAGTCGGACCATAAGCCCATCCGACGCGGATGACGTTTCGTATACAGCCCAAAAGTTCCTAGCCTTACTTAGTCATCTGCGTCGGACCATAGGCCCATCCGACGCAGATGTTTTGTATCCCGCCCAATATTTTATTATTTAGTCATCTGCGTCGGACCATAGGCCCATCCGACGCAGATGTTTTGTATCCCGCCCAATATTTTATTATTTAGTCATCTCAGTCGGATGGGCCTATGGTCCGACGCGAGATGACGTTCGTATACAAGCCCAAAATCCCGGCCCTTACTTAGTCATCTGCGTCGGACCATATGCCCATCCGACGCAGATGACGTTCGTATACAAGCCCAAAATCTCAGCCTTACTTAGTCATCTCGCGTCGGACCGTTGGCCCATCCGACGCAGATGACTTCAGATCCCGCCTAGATTTGGTCATCTGCAGTCGGACCATAGGACCATCCGACGCGCATGACTCTTATTTCATGTTTTATTTTTCGTATCCCGCCCATCGGTTGCCAATATTCACAAACACTACTCGCACTTCTCTCTCTCATGCGAATTCCCACTCGCCGCGCCGCCGAAGGACATCTCCCCGTCGCGCCGCCGCCGCTCCGAGCATCACCTCTCGCCGGAGCTCCTCCTCCTCTTTCTCTCACTCACTCTCTCTCTCTTGCACTCCTCTTTCTCTCATTCACTCACGTCGCCGCGCTCACGTTGCGCCGCGCTCCGTCGCCGTTCCCGTCGCTCGCCGCCGTCGCTGGCCGTCGCGCTTGAGTTGCTTTCCGTCTCCCCGTCTCCGGCAATGTAAGTATTTTTTTTTTATTTTTTTCAATTTTCTGTCTCAATTTATGTCTTTTTTTTTTTTACCAATTTCTGTCTTTTTTTTTTTGGAATTTTTTCCTTATTTTTGCTAGATCTTAATCAAGGAGTTTGTGATTGTATTAGTAGAGTGATTGTAGTTTGTAGTTTAAGCTTGAATTTTAATATTGAATTTAGGATGTTTGTAGTTTAATTTGTAGTTTGTAGTTTAAGATTTTAAGATTATATTTAGGATATTTATAGTTTGTAGTGCTCATGAATTTATATAGTTTGTAGTGCTCTAAAATACTTCCTTTCTACTATATAATTATATTCACAAGTCATTCTTGTTTTTTACCATTGATCTTAATAATTCTACTTTAATCTTAATGTTGTTTCTTAATTTCTAATTTGTAAATGTCTTAATATTAGATAGTTGATGTTTATGAGTTATGACTTAATCACTATTTAATTTGTGGGTTGAGTTAATGCCCTAATGCAATTGCCACATTCCATCTTCTACTTGTCGGTGGCCGGTGCTCCAAGCTCACCTCGTTGTGCTTGTCTTCGCTGCTCCTTGAGAGCAGAGGTATATATATTATAGCTTTTGTTTTATGTTTATTTGTTTTATTTGTCCCTATAATGTTGGATTATGTGATTGAGAAAGTATATATGAATTGTTTGGTTATGTGATTGGGAAAGCATATGTTGAATTATGACCAAACTTATATGGACATACCTTAATGCGGTGGGGAGGGAAATCTACGGAATGGATTGGCTTTTGCTTGTTTAATTGCAATGTGTGCATCATTGGCCTAGATACCCGTTCGAGGCTTACTCATTAGGAGTAAGTCTTGAATAGTCCCCTTTTGGGACCAGTCTTTGGGTTTCTTATCTCACTTAGGAT
Source organism: Beta corolliflora (assembly GCA_947648045.1). Classification (NCBI taxonomy): domain Eukaryota; kingdom Viridiplantae; phylum Streptophyta; class Magnoliopsida; order Caryophyllales; family Amaranthaceae; genus Beta; species Beta corolliflora. The sequence continues at coordinate 23,840 of CANSZD010000730.1, read as the reverse complement.
GTGAATGAATGTTTGGTTTTCGATTCTAAGAAAGATCTAGCTCATTTCCCTAAGCGTTCTCTCGGGTACATATGTTGATAGTTTACCTACTATCTTCATCGTGTACTTGGAGAACTGTAGGGAAGTCTGCCGGATTTTTCTTAGAATTGAAAACTAAATGTTCATTCACTACCGAGATGAGAAACTCAAGGATGGGTTAGGTTGGAGTGATAAGGACCCAAATGTTCATGATCGCATTTGATAAGACACTTTGAATGATGTGATCGATTGTGTTCTTGTTTGGTGTCTCTAGTGTATGAATATGGATCGAACTTGGATGTATGGTAATCGAATTTCGGCGACATTTCTATGAGGGGTTGATGAATTTATCGGGGTTGCGTTAGAACATCAATCGCGAGAATGGGTCAAAGTTAGTCTTGTGTCCTTGTTGTGATTGCAATAACTCTAGGGGGTATCGTGATGTGGATCAAATTAAGGATCATTTGATTCGTCGTGGGTTTAAGAGTAACTATACTAGGTGGACATGGCATGGAGAGTTTTATGATCAGGGTATGAGCTCCACTAGCTTGTGTGATGATTTGCATGTTGATCACATTGATGATGAGGTTGAGGTTGATATTGAAAAAGGAGAGGATGATAATGAGAATGATAGGGTAGTTGATGAGAATGATAGGGTAGATGAGATGTTGCACAATTTGGAGGATGAAGGAACCGATCGTTTGCATATGTATAATAGTATTCTAAGTGCAGCGGACAAACCTATGTATCCGGGGTGTAAGAATTTCACTAAACTTTCTGGCATCCTCACATTGTTCAATATGAAATCGAAGTATAGTTGGACAGATAAAAGTCTCAGTGAGTTGTTCACTTTTTTACAAGAATTGCTACCTGAAGGGAATGAAATTCCTAACTCTACCTATGAGGCAAAGAAATTGTTGTGTCCATTAGGTATGGAATATGAGAAGATACATGCATGTCCAAATGATTGTGTGCTGTATCGAAATGAGTACAAGGATTTGGGTGAGTGTCCAAGGTGTGGAGTATCTCGGTACAAGATAAAACAGGATGATGAGGGAGTGAGAAAGAAAGAAACTCCGGCGAAGGTTCTTTAGTATCTTCCAATTATTCCAAGATTTAGGCGTTTATTTTCGGATGAAAATAATGCTAAATTATTAAGGTGGCATGCGGACAAGAGGAAGAAAGATGGGATGCTTAGACATCCGGCCGATTCTCCGCAATGGAGAAATATCGACCTAAAGTTCGCAGGTTTTGGTAAAGAACCTCGAAATCTTAGGCTTGGACTTTGCACAGATGGGATGAACCCTTTTGGCACACTAGGTACTCAACATAGCACTTGGCCGGTTCTACTGACCATTTATAATCTGCCCCCCTGGTTATGCATGAAGCGTAAATTTATTTTGCTATCGCTTCTTATTTCGGGTCCTAAGCAACCCGGAAACGACATAGATGTGTATCTTGACCCACTTCTTCAAGATCTGAAATTGTTGTGGGATGAAGGTGTTTCGATGTTCGTTGTGTATACGAAAACTGACTTCACATTACGTGCCATGATATTTTGCACGATTAATGATTTCCGCTTATGGGAATTTGTCGTGGTATACGGTTAAAGGAGCAAAGGCATGCCCTATTTGTGATGAGGATATGATTGATGAGCGGTTACATCATTGTGGGAAGAATGTATACCGCATTACCAGTACATGGCTTTTTTTTAGATCATCCATTTCTTAAGAAGAAAAAGTTGTTCAACGGAAAAGTGGAGATGAGAGAAGCCCCCGTACCCTTGCGTGGAAAAGAGGTTTCTAATCGGGTAAAGGATATTGAAACAAGGTGTTTGGCAAGCCCTTTAAAAGTGTCTCAAAGAGCTTATACAAGAAAAGATCTAAGTTACGGGACCTTCCATATTGGGAATGCTTAGAAGTCGACATTGTCTTGATCTAATGCACATTGAGTCAAATGTTTGTGATGCCATTGTCGGAACATTATTGAATATGCCCGGAAGACAAAGGATGGAGTTAAAGCTAGGAAAGACATGGCTAAAATGGGAAGACCGTAACTAGCACCTCGGGAGAGGGGACAACGCTATTATCCGCCACCGCTTGCTACACTTTGTCTAAGAAGGAGAAAACGAGTTTTTGTGAGTCTCTCGCATAGGTTAAAGGTCCCCGCTGGATACTCATCAAATTTTCGAAACCTTGTCTCACCGAAGGACTTGAAACTCGTTGGGTTAAAATCTCATGATTGTCATATCTTGATGCAGCATTTATTACCTGTTGCAATACGAGGAATTTTGCCTTCCCAAGTGAGATACACGATTACAAAGTTGTGTTTCTTCTTCAGAACTATATCTAGCAAGGTGATTGATCCTAACACTCTAGATACGTTGCAAGCTGATGTAATAGAGACGATGTGTCGATTTGAAATGTACTTCCCACCATCGTTCTTTGACATCATGCCTCATTTGATAATTCATCTTGTCCGAGAAATTAAACTTTGTGGGCCCGTTTGTATGAGGTATATGTGGCCTTTCGAAAGGCATATGGGTACTTTCAAGGGAAAAGTGATGAATCCAAATGACCGTAAGCAAGTATTGTCCAAAGAACAATTGCGGAGGAAGTATCTCGAATATGTAAGTCGAGATTTAGCACGTGCACAAGCAATTGGATTGCCAAAATCTAGACATGAAGGAAGGCTTGATGGTTGTGGTACCATTGGGAGAAAAAGATTGTGTCTTGATGGAGAGTTGAAAAGAAAAGCAGAATTTTTGGTGTTAGAAAATCTAAAACAAGTTCATCCTTACTTAGATGAGCACAAGAAGATGCTTAGTGTTCAGTATCCATTGAAGAATGAACGTGAGTTGATGATTGAGCAGAATCGGTCGTTCGTTGATTGGTTTAAAGAACGAGTTATGAACCAACTATCTGACCCAAAAAATGATGTATCGGATTTGTTGAGATGGTTGGCATATGGGTCAAAGATGCAAGTTCTTTCCTATGAAGGGTATGACATCAATGGTTATTCATTTTACACTAAACGGCAAGATGACAAATCTACAATGCAAAACAGTGGTGTTACGTTGGGGGCTTTGTCATCAGAGTATAAAAGTAGAAGGGATAGAACCATTGTTGAGACAATGAAGTCTTACTACGGGTTCATTGAAGAGATATTAGAACTTGACTATGTTGACTTCAAGATTCCGCTCTTCCAATGCAAGTGGTTTGATATTCGTCGTGGTGTAAAGAAGGATGAACATGACTTTTTTACATTAGTCAATTTCAACCAGTTAGGGCATCATGAAGATTCTTTGATATTGGCATCACAAGCAAAACAAGTATTCTACATGGTTGACCCTGCCGATTCAAAATGGTCTGTTGTCATTGAAGGAAAAAGGAGAATACTTGGAATTGATGATGTACACGATGAAGAGGAATACGATAAGCAATTCAATGAAGTCATTGCTTCGTCAGTAGTCATTCCAAGTACATTAGGGGAAGATCTGGACCCGAATTACATTCGCTGAGACCATAATGAGGGATTTTACGTTGTCAAAGAAAAACTGATTAATAGGTAACTAATGTAATATTATTGCAACTACTATTGTTTATAATCTTCAATTATATATTTTATGCTTCGTTAAAATAATTTTGTGGTATTTCATTGATGAAATCTAGCATGTCTTTATGCTTTATGGTTTCAGGTGTAGTGATGGAAGATCACATAATGCATGATGCATCCGATGATGATAGGCACCCACGTTCTGAGGCCGAGATAACTGATGGAGGTAGCAGGAGGAAAAGAGTGAGCAAGCCTCGAGGTCCTACAAAAGGGATACGTTCCGAACCCGGGGTCCAAAGAGTCCTTCAGTGGGATGATTGGATGCGTCCGATTGGGGATCATGTAGAAGCAAAGTGTCTATCTTGTACGATAGTTGGGATGATGTTCCACAAGGCCTAAAAAATAGTTTATGGGAAGATGCTAAAGTAAGTAAACCTATGTATTTTTAAAATCAATTCTTTTAATTTAATTTGAATAATGTTTATTATACTAATCGTGTATTATTGGTTAATTTTATATATTGAAGAAAGAGTTTGGAATACAAGAGGATGAGAGGAAGAAACGAGATGTGTTGACTACTTGTGATAAGCGGTGGAGAGAATTCAAGTCAAGATTAGTGAGTCGATGGATCACAAAAACGAGGCCGGGGCCTAACAATGATATTGACGCGCTCATTGTAAACATGTCAAAAATACCTAAACTACCCAATATAGGGCAAGTAAAGGGTCGAATCCACAAGGACTAAGGAAAGCACCAATAAGTATCGATTTATGATAAGCTAAGCAAACTCTATGTTTTTGAAGATTTATAGATGAAAGGACAATAAGAAAAATGGCTTTGGGAAGGGGTATCCACCAATCAACTCATTCACAAACCAAGCAATCACAATGGGAATCAACAATGGGGATCAATTGAGGGGAATTGTTCATCCATTGGTACTCTAACCACTCTCTCGAGCTAGCTAGATTGGCCTAGTCTCTTACCGAAGACCTATTCTCATGGCTAAGGCATTCAACCAAGCATATCCATAAACATGATGAACTTAAACAAGCAAACTAAATCCCCTAGGCTAGGTAGTCCCTATTCTCATGGTCCTTCAAGCCTAATAATCGATTTGAGGCAACCCCTTAACTTCATCTCTTGATCCTTCACTAAGGGTACCTAAATAATGCTCCTATGATGGCCAATCACACAAACATTCATGAAAATGCCAAATCAATTAACCAAAATTATCCCAAGTCAAAGCCCAATGTTGGATTTAGAGGTTCATAAACTCATTAATGGCTTCAAACCCTTCCCAAAGAAATAGCTACTCACAAATCATGAAAAATTATAAACTAAAAGACATTAACAACTATTAACATAAACTAAAACAATAATCAAGGATGAACAAGTAAATAGAGTGAAAATGACATGGAAATATGAAAATAAAGCAATAAAATATGAGAGAGAGTAAGAAATTCTCATTAAAGTTGCAAGGAGATTCCAAATCTTCAAGTTTCCTTCTTAGATTCTTCAATTTCCAAGTTTTTAACAAGTTTCTCTCAACTTCTCTCTCCAGAAGATGAAATTTTCTCTCTCCTAGGGTTCTAAGAATTTGAAATCTCACTTTATTAAAATATAATGTAAATTAGCTTAAGTTAAAATAAGAGGAGTCCCTCTTAAATAGTCATAAGATATAAAACAGAAAATTACAAAACAACCCCCGCATTAAAGCAAACAAAGTCGCAAAAAGGTTTCCGGAAAAATGACCCGACCCGGGCGGGTAAGATGACCCGAGCCCTCGGGTGGCTCGACCCGAGCCCTCGGGTCACCCGACCCGGGCGGGTCGACCAACAGAGCGAAAATGAGTTTATCGCAGATTGACCCGGCGGGTCGGGTTGACCCGAGCGCTCGGGTCAGTTTTTAGTTTCGTCAGTTCATATTCAAACGGCCATATCTCACTCGTTTTGCATCGGAATTGAGCTTGTGACCACTTGTTAGAAAGCTATTGAGCCAAACGTTCATGTCCAACTTGAATCGCTCAAAAATGTTTTGTGTGCTTAAAGTTATAGCCATTTGAAGTTGACCCTTGTGCGCAAATCCTTCCAAAACTTATATTTGTCCCCATGAACTCGGTTATGCTTCCTTGAAGCTTCCTTAACCTTCGTCTTCAATCTTAATATCCGGGGTTGTGCAAGTATCCTCCAAGCATGCTCTTAAGTCCTGAAATGAAACAAAGCGCCCAAAGAAAGTGCATACGAGGAGGAAAATTGCACAAATTAAGGAGATAGCTAACAAACTAGCCTAAACTAACTCAAAAACAACTATAATACCAACTAAAAGAGATAAAAAAGTAAAGCAATAAACAAGGCATCAAACTCCCCCAAGCTTGATCTTTGCTTGTCCCCAAGCAAAATTAAATAAAACACAAGGGTAAGAGAATGAAGATTATTAGAAAACATGATCAAGAAGAAAGAAGAAAGGAAAAAAAAGGATAAAGAAAGAATTTACACTAACTCATTGTCGTAGGAATCACGATTGCATTTAGCACATGCAACAAGCTCTTTAAACCCCAAGATCGCTCTAGAGGGCGAGTGGGATCTCGCGAGGGTTTCCAAAGAGTTTTCAAAACCACAACTCTAGTTTTTCATCAACCATTTATTCAATCAAATTCAAAATTAATGCCCAAGTCAACTATTAATAAAATGGTTCACAAGCAAAGATAGAGAGCAACTTTCAAAACAACTAATTTCCAAGTGTACTCATAGGTTATGGTAGAGAAAGAAACTAATCAAGATTGCAATAGGATACCTAATTAGACTTTTTACTCGCTCATTAGAGAACACCTAGCTATCCAAAAGACTTAGGGCCCTTCAAGTGTTATAAAAAGCTCGAACCACTGGTTCACCATCCCTAGACACACAAATAGGCCTTAGACTCCACTCTACTCGAAACTTTAGAAAAATAGTACTAAGTGTGGGAGGCATCCACAAATTGACCTCTTTTATTGGAATTCTTCTACTTTTTTTGCTTTTCGTTTTTCTTCACTTTTTTTCATTTTTCACGCCTTTTTTGACTGTTTTTGGCTTTTTCTTTTTCCCTTATTATGGGAATTTTTGCTATACAAATGTGAAGTTACTCACTAAAGAGAGACATAAGAACTTGTGCCTTTTTGTGCCACTTATTGGATACAAAGAGAAATAAAAACTAAGTTTCTTATAGAGCTTTTGTTTCGGGACATGATGAGTACATCTAGGGACACAAGGGACCGCAAATTTGAAGCTAAAATTATCCAAGCATGAGCAACTTAGTCAAGATTCAAGACTAGGCATCCAATTGATCATTCATTAGTTTCATTTTGGTAGATTCTAATGCAATTAAGATTAATCAACTCCTAAAGTACCTTAACCCATGCTCACACTCTTCCAAAAGAAGCCTCTAAACATATACTCAAAGTCAAAGCAAGGAATCCACATCATATCATTACTAAGCATCTTCCTTGGGCAAGCAAACCAAATTTTTATTTATATCTAACGCTTCTTTTGTTTCTTTTTTTCTTGTTTTTTCAATTCATTCATTTTTTTTTTTCATTTTTTTGACTTTGTTTGAACTAGAGGGAAGGAAATCAAAACTCGAAAGAAAAATAAATGAAATGGAAAGAAAGAAGATAATTAATTTTTTTTTGTGAAAATGGGAAAAATAAAGAAATAAACTATACACACCTCCCTCAAGCTAGCAAATAGCTACTCCCCCAAGCTAGAATAAAGCATTGTCCTCAATGCTTGAACAAGACGATCAAAGGGAAGGAGGGAGGGAAGAAACATTCAACCATTAAGTGCGTGTTCCACAAATCATAGAGCATTGAAGCACTAGTGGAAAAAAGTGCTTTTGCTACTTATCAAATGCTCCTATTGTTTAGTCAATCGGAGCATTTGAGATCAAGTGCTCCGTGTGTTTACATAAACGGATCATTTATGACTCCCTAATTTGGGTTTTTTTCATTTGGGCTCACTTCTTCCCTCTCTCCACGGCTCCACCACGTATCAATAGAAAAACCCACTAATGACTTCAACTCTCTCTCTCTCCTCTTGTTCTCATTTGGGGTCCCTTCCCTCATTCCCTCATTCCCTCACTCCCACTTCGCTTCCCATTAGGGTTTTTATTAATCTCCTCAACACACACACATTCTCTCCTCTTCTTCCCCATTTGACCGCTGGTTCGAACTAACGAAATGGTGATGTTCTCTCTCCCCTAACATCGATTTTAGTGGATTGTATCTCTCCTAACCCGAGGTATTGAAATTGTGATTTATTGGGATATCGTGAAACGGTTCGAACTCTTTATCTCTAATCCTTCATCTTCGTTTTTTTCACTCTTACTGTTCAATCATCATCATAATCGCCTCAATTTTCTCTCTCCTAGGGTTTTCAATTGAAGTTTTTAGGGGTTGTCTCGCTAACTAGGTTCGTTTCTTCGCAATTTGTAGAACCTCGGGTTTCTCCGTCCGATTTCAAGTTCAAATTACTCGAGGTATATTAGGTATTTGTTTAAAATCCGTATTTTTATCTTATTTTGCAAAATTGTTATAATGAACCTAATTAAGGTTAGAATTAATAGGTGAATTGTTGCGTGATCTGTTCATCCTCCTTTCTCCTTAGATTGCATCTCTTTTTCTAGTTAAATTTCTTTAATTGCATATTTCGTTGGTATGTTTTCATATTTTCCGGGAATTTGCAATTTAAGTCCTATTTTCTCGTTTAAAATTATAATGTTAGTCCACGATTTTTGAGCATTCTCAACATTAAGGTTTTCATCTAGGTTTCAAGAATGACTTGGTTTTAATTATGTATTTGTTTGAAATTGCTGTTTTTTTATCGTGTGGCTTGGTTTCACCTATTACTTCTATGTTAGCTCTTGTCTGTCCCGATGTTAATTTCACCCCGAAATATCACTTACCCTAGGTTATTCTTCTATTTTAGTTTCTTTTGGTCAAGTGTGATGTAAGAGATATCCTTAGAGCTATAGCTTCATAATGAAAACAATGAAATCAAATTGAATGCGGAGAGATGATTTACAAGAAAGAAGCAAAAAGGGACTATAATTTAGGTGAGTGAGCTATTTATGTTTAAAGGGTCATTGCTTGTCCAGATCTTCCAAGGTTATTTTGGTAAGCAATATGCTTGATACTTGATAATCTTTTTTTAGTGCAATGTATCTCTCGTGAAATCTGTAATTATCAACGTTTTCTTGTCTTGCTCTTAGTCCGCATTATATGCATTATGCTACTTAGAACTCTTAAGATGCAAATTCGCTTAAGATATTAATGGGTTTGAAAACGACATAATCCTTCAAAGTGTTGGTTTCGTATTAGTTTTATCTCGTTTTTAATTCTAGGCAAAGACGGTTGCTTTGGTGTTGGTATATGTTGTTATTATTGTTGTGAGTTTTTATTATTGTTGTGATTGTAATTTTTTTTTGTAATATAGTTCTTTTGGACTCCTCTATAAATTATGGGTGACATAAGTAGGACAGGTCACTTGTACGGAATCTTGGTCATGGTTTAAAGTTATTTAGGAGGCTAATAGGAGTCCATTAAGTGAGAAGTCAAGTTCTTCATGTACCTTGTAAATGCAAGCCGATTTTCTTGATTACATGTTCTTTGATTAAGCTCTAGTATATTACGATACAAGCAAGGTATGATGGACTTGGTGTCTTTTTGTCTTTCATCTTCATGCACTCTAAGTCAAGGTCTCGATCGTCAATCTCATTCATATGTGAGAAGTTGTATGATATAAATTGTAGAGTGCACTTAAATTTAATCGAGTTGATATAGAAAATTGGAAATACTCTTTCTAATCTTTCAAACTTCTTTAGTTTTTGGAAAGACTGGAACCATAAAATGAACAAGCCCCTTTCGGAGTAACTTTGTTCTACAATAAGCGAATAAAGATGCATTTAAAGCGAGTAGCTTTGTTCAATTCTTCCAGTTTGTAGCAATAAGTGCATAAAAAAAATGCATGTTTACTCACTTTCACACTCATCTTCGAGCGAAGTCCAAATAAGGCGGCTTTCAAAGCCTGTTATAGCAATGGTATATTCATCGATCATCTTGCTAATCTATGATATTTGGCTTTCTTTATACATCATATTATAGATTAATATTAATATTGTGATGTATAAATTATTAGGTTGTTAAGTATGCTTTGTTGGAGGAGGACATATTCTACACATGATCCGCAATTTAACTCTTGCTACGATAATGCCATTTTCGGACAGTACAAGTCCAAAGGTTATTGGGCCGTAAGTTAGCAAAAATCGGCTTGGATATGTAAAAATCGGTTTTTAATCGGCGAGAAATTGTTCGGTTCGGTTCATAAAAAGATCCGATTTGTTACCCGCTTATACCTTTTTTTTCTTCTTCTTTTCTTTCTTTTTGTGCTGACCTCTCTACCTTTACTCTTGCGGGATGCCTTTAAAGGCTACTTGGAACTTTTGCTTCTAACTGCAGCTTTCGGTGATAGTGGCAATGGTGGAGCAATTCGGAGGTTTGATTTGGTCTCACCGATGCATTCATGTTCTTTACTTTCTCATTTGAATTGTCTAATATCTCGTCATGATGTGTCCAAGCTTGTTGGTCAATTTCTCGAGTTATTAATTTATTATACTCTTCTCATGTCAATAAATGAGGTAGACCTTCCTTATTGAGAGATCGGGCTTGAGCTGGGCACTTGCGACTTGCATAGTCATTTCATTTGGCCTTCGTGCTAAATGTTTTGATTTAAGATAGATTTTTAGGAGAGGGAGATGTTGTATACTTTGCTTTTGAATTAAGTTGGCGGACATTGATATGACCTGTTCTTCGGCTCACAAAAGGAGGTTTTGAACATATATATAATATTTTAAGTCAAAGCTTTGGTATGATTGATATGGACCATCCTCGAAAATTTGGTTGGTTATAAGCGGACTTGAAATTAACACGTGCTCGGAAGTTGGTTAGAATATGTTGAGTTTTGGACTTGTTTAAATGACTCGGAAGTCATGCTGTATCCATTATCAGATTTTGGAAAATTACACGCCCGAAATTGACTTCTTTAATTATATTTGAGAACTAAGTCCCGTGGGGTTCTTATGGATATAATCAACAAAAAGGTATCTTTTTAATTTGTTTTAAAATTACACCTGCCATGCATTTACTTGCCTTGCCTTTTTACGTGAAATTTTATTTTCTACCTTAATTTCAGTGCTCTAGATGATATGGTGAAGCTTTACAAAAGGTATTTAAGAAAGATTCCCATCCGAAGGTATGCATGAGCCTTTTGGCCTTAGTTACAACTTTCAAGATGATGTTCATGCTGTTGTCTTTGACAAATCGAATGTTGTTAATATATGGTGCACCACAAGACTAGCGTTATAATATAATTTGTGGCGTCTTGTTGTCAATGCGTGCTTCTTAATGGACTGGATTTTGTCCGTGTGCATCTTTATATTCTATGACCTTCATCCAAAACTTCCTTGCATGCTTCAATTCCATAGTAATATTGTGTCCCCACTTCCAAGCAATTTTCTGCCATTTTTACTAGTTTTGTTGACTTGCTATTATGTGAATTTAAAAATTGATCACACTATACTTCTTGAGAGGATGCAAACGATAAAAAGTTAGATGTTTAAGCACGTACCTACCTACTCCAAAGATGGATTTTGGCTGAGAAATTTTTCAAAAGAATGGAACTAACGAATATGCGGATTCCTCAATTTTAGTGTCTCATTGGATGTCCAGTTTTCTTCTCTTTTTCCTTTCCTTTGTTTATAATAGTATGATTAGCTTAATGCGAGAACACCCGAGTGCTTGGTGCTTACTTCACTACGGTTGCACCTTATTGCGAGTATTGGGATTGCATTGCAAGGCGGTGTCTGTAGTTTGGTGCATGGGATTCCGAGAAAATCCGATGTCCCTATAACATTTAAGAAATATGTTCATATGGATATATTAGTTTACCTTAATGTTAATTGTTATTTATTTGTACTATATCTTGTATTTATGAAAAAAAATATTAGAAATGAAACTTTTATCTATATGAAAATGATTGTCCATCAATTTAGGATAAAAAAAGCAAAAAAAAAAAAATTGTGGCCTAAAAACCTGGAGCATTTGAGGTTTTTTCTACTAGTGAAGAAAGAGCAAAAGGAAGGAAACTATCGGATAGTAGGTTGGTGCAAATACCCGCAAATGACCCAATATCTCCTTTTGTAATCAACTTTCTTCAAAACCATTATCTGCTTTCCATGTACCATTGAGAACGAGTATTATTCTAATTATGTACCTAAATCAAAAGTAAAGATAAAAAAAAATGAGTAAAATTAAAATAAAAAAATGAAAGCAATAAATCACGGGTTACTTCCCGAGAAAGACTTATTTAAGGTCCTAAGCTTGACCTTTCTAGTAAATAGCAATTCAAAGATCGCAAGAGTTTGTCAAATGCACTAGCGCACATTTCCATTATTATAGCATATGCAATACTTAAATAAAAAGCATGCACAAAATATAGTGTAATTCTATGCAAAAATTGAGGAGGGGGATGCCTAAAAGAAGTGGAATCAAAAGAAAAATCAAGAAAATAGGAAGAAGAAGACTCAAAATAATAAGAAAATGAACAAAAAGTCGGCAAATTCTCCTCGACAAACTCTTTTTGCTTGGCAATCTCACTCTTTTCCTCAAAAACAACCAAATTGGGTACTTGAATGTCAAAAGAGGCAAGAAACTCATCAAGAGGTGGAGTTTTGAGAGATGAAAATGGATATGAAATGGGAGTAGAGAGAATAATGTCAATCATTCTTGTAAATGGAATATGAGGGGAAGAGATAGAAACAAAGCTTTCACTAACCACTTCACTCACATCGCAAGACTTAAGAAGGGAGACTTCTTCCACCAATGAGTTATTATCAACAACATTTTCATTATCCATCAAAACTTCAAAATCATCACCAATCACCAAATGAGGTATCTCACCCTCAACTTGACCAAGATTTTCACTCAAGTAAGAAGGGGTAGGAGAGGATGGATGCTCTAAAGCACAAGGAGGGAAGGTAAGGTCCAATCCACTAGATGTAGATACATGAGACTCAAAAAGGGTATGTAGAGACTCATAAACATCCTCACTTTCAACAATATCTTCAATAATTGGCCTTTTCTCCTCAAAAACATGCCCCTCATCGTCACTACTCCAAAAACCATCAACAAGATCATGGGGTTTTTGCAATTGATTTTCATTTTCAATATACCTCGAATCAACATAATCAAACTTGAGAATATCATTTTTGCAACCCCGATTTTTCCCAAGCGAATTCAAACCACTTTTCAATTGTAAAAAGAGATCCTCAATGGGTTTGGAGTCAACTTTAGGGAGAGGTTCATAATTGGCACTAGAATTTGCCCCAATAAGATATCGCTCAAGAGTCGCCTCCAATTCGGATTTCGATGATTCAGAATGCAAGGAACCTTGAAAATCAATTTTGGGGGAGGGATTACAATCAAGCATATGAGAATCAATATTGGGGACATGTGACACATCATTGAAATTCATGCACGTATTAGAGGAATCATGACAATTTGCATAAAAGTCAGAATCATAAGTGTCCTTAGCTAACCACAAAAAAAAATTCCAAGCTTCATCCGAAGATGTCGCTCGAAAATCACCGTTAAACATATTTTCAACAACTCCTCTAGTATGCTCATTTAGTCCCCAATAAGTAATCTCACAAGAGTCCTCAATATCATAGCCATGAAACTTTATAAATTCCCCAAGTCTCTCAAAGTAAACCCAAAAAGACTCATTTTCGTATTGAGGAAAAGAAGTATTTGCCATTTTTTTTTTCAAAACAAAAAGAAAGAAAAAAAAGAAAAAAATATTCACAAATAGCCTAGACTTATCTAATCAACACGAATCAATGCAAGCCGAAGTCCCCGGCTACGGCGCCAAAATTTGACGCGCTCATTGTAAACACGTCAAAAATACCTAAACTACCCAATATAGGGCAAGTAAAGGGTCGAATCCACAAGGACTAAGGAAAGCACCAATAAGTATCGATTTATGATAAGCTAAGCAAACTCTATGTTTTTGAAGATTTATAGATGAAAGGACAATAAGAAAAATGGCTTTGGGAAGGGGTATCCACCAATCAACTCATTCACAAACCAAGCAATCACAATGGGAATCAACAATGGGGATCAATTGAGGGGAATTGTTCATCCATTGGTACTCTAACCACTCTCTCGAGCTAGCTAGATTGGCCTAGTCTCTTACCGAAGACCTATTCTCATGGCTAAGGCATTCAACCAAGCATATCCATAAACATGATGAACTTAAACAAGCAAACTAAATCCCCTAGGCTAGGTAGTCCCTATTCTCATGGTCCTTCAAGCCTAATAATCGATTTGAGGCAACCCCTTAACTTCATCTCTCGATCCTTCACTAAGGGTACCTAAATAATGCTCCTATGATGGCCAATCACACAAACATTCATGAAAATGTCAAATCAATTAACCAAAATTATCCCAAGTCAAAGCCCAATGTTGGATTTAGAGGTTCATGAACTCATTAATGGCTTCAAACCCTTCCCAAAGAAATAGCTACTCACAAATCATGAAAAATTATAAACTAAAAGACATTAACAACTATTAACATAAACTAAAACAATAATCTAGGATGAACAAGTAAATAGAGTGAAAATGACATGGAAATATGAAAATAAAGCAATAAAATATGAGAGAGAGTAAGAAATTCTCATTAAAGTTGCAAGGAGATTCCAAATCTTCAAGTTTCCTTCTTAGATTCTTCAATTTCCAAGTTTTCAACAAGTTTCTCTCACTTCTCTCTCTAGAAGATGAAATTTTCTCTCTCCTAGGGTTCTAAGAATTTGAAATCTCACTTTATTAAAATATAATGTAAATTAGCTTAAGTTAAAATAAGAGGAGTCCCTCTTAAATAGTCATAAGAAATAAAACAGAAAATTACAAAACAACCCCCGCATTAAAGCAAACAAAGTCGCAAAAAGGTTTCCGGAAAAATGACCCGACCCGGGCGGGTAAGATGACCCGAGCCCTCGGGTGGCCTGACCCGAGCCCTCGGGTCACCTGACCCGGGCGGGTCAGACCAACAGGAGCGAAAATGAGTTTATCGCAGATTGACCCGGGCGGGTCAGTTGACCCGAGCGCTCGGGTCAGTTTTTAGTTTCGTCAGTTCATTTTCAAACGGCCATATCTCACTCGTTTTGCATCGGAATTGAGCTTGTGACCACTTGTTAGAAAGCTATTGAGCCAAACGTTCATGTCCGACTTGAATCGCTCAAAAATGTTTTGTGTGCTTAAAGTTATAGCCATTTGAAGTTGACCCTTGTGCGCAAATCCTTCCAAAACTTCTTATATTTGTCCCCAGGAACTCGGTTATGCTTCCTTGAAGCTTCCTTGACCTTCGTCTTCAATATTAATATCCGGGGTTGTGCAAGTATCCTCCAAGCATGCTTCTAAGTCCTGAAATGAAACAAAGCGCCCAAAGAAAGTGCATACGAGGAGGAAAATTGCACAAATTAAGGAGATAACTAACAAACTAGCCTAAACTAACTCAAAAACAACTATAATACCAACTAAAAGAGATAAAAAAGTAAAGCAATAAACAAGGCATCAGATATGCAACCGTACGTGCTCTATCCTTTCATCACGGAAGAGATTTGGGACGAATTTGTGAAAAAGTGTAGCTCTAAGGAGTTTAAGGTATATAATATATACGTTACAATCACATAATAAGTTATAATCAATTTTTTTTTGTGAATATTAACTAATTACTTGTTTTTATATTAGGCTAAAAGTGAAAGAGCAAGAAAGTCTCAGGCTGCCAACATTCATCCTCATTTTTTGGGTCAAAAGTCATATGCGGAGATGATTCCCGTTTGGAAAGACAAAGGGTATATCCCTAAATCCTCTACAACATCATCTGTTGACTCATCCACATCCTCATATATTTCCTCCTTGCCGGATCGAACTTTGCCATGGCTTCTCGCGAGATCGAAAGAAGATAAGGAAGGAAATCTTTTCTACCCTAATGAAGAAACACAAAAGATAAAAGAGTCCATTGTAAGCATTCTTCAAATTTTATGATATTTTCTTGTCTAATTACTCGAATTCAACTAATCATATGAATTTTTTGAATTTGACGCATGCTGGATGATTGGAAAAGGAAAGAAAAGGAAGGAGAGTTTGTTCCAGGTCGGATGGATGATGCTCTATCACGTGCTCTACAGAGGAAAGACCGTCCTGGGCGTGTGTTAACAGCAGGGCGTAGCATTGGGATTACATCGGTTTGGGGAGATCCTGATCGGAGTAGTACTGCTCGAAAGGGTAGGGGCATGGATGATAAGGAGATGAAGGAGTTCGAGGCTAGAGTGAGCCAAAGAGTTAGAGAACAGGCGATGGAGGAGATGAACTCGAAGATAGATGCCATACTTCAAGAAAAGTTAAAGGCTTTTTGCAGCAATTTGGTCTTCAAGCACCAAATCAAACAAGTCCTCACACCGCAGCTTGATCCTAGTAGTCGTCACTCGGGGGCAATGATCCATTTGCGAACTTGCGGGTATATAGTTATTTTATATCTTCTACGATTATGATATTATGTTTCTAAAACACTTAATTAATGACATTGTGTTCTCAATGGATGTTAAGAGTCCGGTTCCATGTCGTTTGACAATAGCGGATAACTCGGGACCGATCATTGTAGCTGAGGGTACTGTACAACCACAATTGGAGTCATCATCACATCCTACGGCCGTGAAAGTGAGTGTTGATGATTTTTATTCGGACTACGCAGAAGCTCTAGTTCCACTACCTACTCCATACATCGTGAAACTCGCCAAGCCGAGGGTTCATTCATAGAATGGCCGAAAGAGTTGGTATTTTTAGTCTCGTATAATCGGGTAACTTATGTTTAATATTTTGATTTATATACTAAGAAATGTAAATATATATACTAAGAAATTTTGATTTATATATGCTAAGTAATCTTAATTTTGTATACTAAGTAATCTTGATTTATATATGAAATAATCTATCTACATATATAATATGAATTAAAAAGAAGTCGAATTGAATTAGGAACATATACCTAAAGAAGGTGCGATGAAGAAGAAGATGAAGAAGAAAAAAATAGTTGGTAGTGATCCTTGCACCGATGAGTCTGCACATAGGCACGTAGATCCTTTTATTGACTTGACACTGGATGATATGAATGATGATATCAAGGAGATGCACCGAATATTTTGCGACAAACCCTCGATGAGCCTTTTCAATTGCAAGTTCAGAAGGGTACCGTCTTCAACTTTGATAGAGATCATATGATCATTCTCTCACGACAAGATGTTTTTCAACTTCTCACGGGAGCATGGATTAATGTATCCATTTTGCAAGTATTTATGATGTGAGATTTCTCAAACTCTAAACTAATTAACATTGCTATTTATTTTTATTGTTTCTTCTAACTATAAGTGTTTGAATCTTAGGTACTTGGCAGAGCAGTCTGAGGAGCATGTAGAGAATAATATTGGTTTCATGTGTCCAAGTATGATTTCAGCGACCATGATACGCAATCACTTAGATGCCGTGATCAACTACATGGCAAGTTCAATGAAAGCGAATCAATATATGCGTTACATCCTATGTCCGTATTTTGAAAAGTATGTTAGTTAAACTAATCTTTACTTTGTTTTATATTTATGAACTTGTGGTTATATATTTAAAACATCACATTTTGCTTCATGCCTTAGGGATCATTGGATTCTTCTTGTCATTTGTCTATCTAAGAGAACGGTATATATATTTGATTCGATGAAGAAAGATAGATCCTTAGCTATCAAGATACCGTTGAATACGTAAGTTCATAGTTGTTATACATGTTAATAAGTTTACATGCATTTTATGATATTTTAAATAATGTATAAATGTTTATAGCAATTAATTGTTACAAAATCTCTATATTTAGTGCATATACAAAATACACGCGGCTTAAGGATCAAATAGAGGAACTAAATTGTCTTGGACATAATTACGGGTAAAACTCTTATGGTTTTGTATTTGATACTTTATAATTCTATTTAGGATTTTTTTTCCGATTCTAATATATATCTTAAATTTGGCGTAGTGTGCTCAACAATCGGGAGGAGTGGAATGCAGCTATTTCGTGATGAGATACATGTTTATAATCATCCGCTTATACTATGAAGCAGAGAATTTGTATGAGGTATATGTATGTTGTAAATTCATTATTTATACTTATAGAATTTTAAAGTATATTAACTAGTTTAATATATTTCTAGGCTTTTTCGTCAAGTCTTGAGCCATACTCCATATATGAGATCAACGACCTCAAAGAACTTTTTGCGAAATACTTTCTACGGGTCGACACGGGGCACTAAGTTTGATGGTTAGTGTATGTATTTGTAGGTTAGAATAATATTTTGTTACTTGAACCTTGTTGGTTGATTGATTGCAACATTGGTTGCTTGAACCTTGTTGGTTGATTGATTGCAACATTGGTTGCTTGATTGAGATGTATTGAAACAGGTTTTGGTTATATATATGCAAAAATTTCCCAACGATTTCTTGGGTTGTCCAAATTACAAAGGAGACTCTGCCGAATTTTCTGCTCATAATTATTAACATAATGTTTGCTTAGTTTTGAAAATAAAAAAAAAATAGCCGAAAAAAAAACAAAAAAATATAGCATCTCGTCGCCGCATGCAAAGGCCATATGCGACGCAAATGGTGCTTCATCTGCGTCGCATATGGCACCGCATGCGACGCATGGGTGTGTGTGCAGCAAAAAGGCAACCTCATCTCGCGTCGCATGCAGTGCCATATGCGACACGACGAAGCACCATTTGCGTCGCATATGGCACCTTGCATGCGACGCATGAGGCCGCCCGACCGTTGTGGATGCATGGAGGGGATGGGCATGTGCGTCGCATGCTTGTTGTGTCCGACGCAAATATTTGATTAATTGCGTCGCGTGTCGTATCCGACGCAGATGGTCAGTCTTCCCATCTCGCGACGAGACCTGTGCCGTCGAACCAGGGTCCGACGCAAATGGGGGTCCCAGGTCCGACCCAAATTGTCATTTTTGTACTAGTGATAGAAGAGGGAGAAGAATTTGAATCCTGGGAAGATAGATGAGGTTCAGATGGTGTAAAAGGGTTTGTATCATAATCAATGTTAGTGAGAGGAGTGGTAACAGGAAGAAATAATTTTGTAGGATATGTAGTGGCAGGATTATTTGTGAAATGAAATAGGAAATGCTTCTCATAGAAGATGATGTCTCTACTAACAATGATCTTGTTAGTAAGAAGATTTAATACTTTATAAGCTTTATGAGAGGGTGGATATCCAAGAAACACACATGGAACAGCCTTGGGATTAAATTTACTTCTTTTGACGTAAGAAGTAGAAATGTAACATAAACGACCAAAGATTTTTAAGTGGCTAAGATCTGGTTTTTGTGAGAATAATTTTTCAAAGGGAGAAATGAGACCTATACTTCTCAGAGGCATTCGATTAATGAGATAAGTAGACAATCACCCCAATACTTGATAGGAACTTTAGATTGAAACAAGAGAGCCCTAGTAGTTTCTAGCAAGTGCCTATGTTTCCTTTCAACTACACC
Source organism: Beta corolliflora (assembly GCA_947648045.1). NCBI lineage: Eukaryota > Viridiplantae > Streptophyta > Magnoliopsida > Caryophyllales > Amaranthaceae > Beta > Beta corolliflora. Next base: position 4,584 of record CANSZD010000730.1, on the reverse strand, counting down.
ATTTTGTTGAGGTGTGTTAGAGCAACTTGTCTGATGTAGGATGCCTTTACTTAACAGAAAATCTTTCATATCACCTTCACATAAATCTGGAGCATTATCAGTTCTAATGGCAAGAACTTTGGCATTGAATTGAGTATCAACATAAATGAGAAACTGTTTCAATAAAAGTACTGAATCAGTTTTGGATTTCATCAAATGTGTCCAAGTAACTCTTGTATAATCATCAACAATGGTGAGAAATTGATTATGTCAAGAGTATGTATTATTCTTGTAAGGCCCCCATACATCAATGTGTAAAAGAGCAAAAGGCTTACAAGTCTTGATGCTACTAGTAGAAAAAGAACACCTAGTATGCTTTGCCATAGGACATACTTGACAAAGACTATCAACTAAACATCCTTTAACATCCAAGGAAGGCTGTACAACTTTTATTTTTCCAAATGATAAGTGTCCCAATCTAAGATGCCATAACTTGGCTTCTTCAACAGCAGAAATACTGATGTTAGCAACAGCTGATGTAGTAGAAACACCAGAAGAGTTTGAACTGATCTTTGAGCTGATCAATTCTGTAGACAGGCTGTACACACCTTGATCCAATTTACCAAGCACTATATGTTTGTTCTGAGAATGCTCCTGGACCAGACAAGCATCATGAGTAAAAGATACAGAATAATGAGAGTCCTTGCACAGCTTGGAAATAGAGATCAAGTTGAATTGACAGCCAGGAACATGTAAAACATGTTGAAGAATGACATGAGGTCCTAGATAAATAGAACCTATATGTTGAACTTGAACCTTTGTGCCATCAGGAATAGTGATGTAATGATTTAAATCATTAACAGGCATATAAGATGTGAAATCAGCAATATTAGAGCACATGTGATATGATGCTCCACTGTCCAAAATCCACTTAGAATTCAAAGATGACAGTAGACAGAATTTACCTGCCAAATGAGTGCTAGCTGCTAAACCAAGGGAACTAGAACCTCCAGCATTGTGTTCCACTTAATGTGCAGCTTTATGAGAACTAAGAACTTCCATCAGCTTATTGTATTGATCATTTGTGAGAGAATTTTGCAATTGAGTTGAATTTTCAGTCATAGAATCTTCATCTTGCAATTGAAATGTAGCATTAGCAGCTACTTTTCTCTGAACTTTCTTCTGATTGGAAGGATAACCATGGATCTTAAAGCACTTATCCACAGTATGATTAGTCATCTTGCAATGTTCACTGAATAATGACTTCTTGAAGGTTGATTTTCCTGTTCCAGAACCTCCATTATAACCTTGCTTGCTGTAATTGTTGACAGAAGGTTTATAACCTTTGGATTCATTGTAATTCTTGGCTGAAAATGCTGCAATATCTGAAACATGATCATTCTGAATGTTGCTGCTTATTTCTTTGTGGTGTTCTTCTTGTAATAGAAGAGAATAAGCCTTAGAAACTGAAGGAAGAGGCTGCATCATGAGAATTGTACTCTTTGTGTGAGAGTATTTGCTGTTGACTTTCATAAGAAATTGAATCAACCTTGTGTTTTGCTGAGATTGAATAAGCCTTTTTGTTATTGTACATTTGCAACCAGAGCATGAGCAGGAAGGTAGTGGATCCAAGCTATCCAACTGATCCCATAGCATTTTCACCTTAGTGAAAAAATTAGAAATGTGTTCATCTGATTCTTGATTAAGATCACTCAATTTTGTTGAACGTAAAACAATTGAGGTCCAGATGATTGACTGAATCGTTCTTCCAAATCAGTCAATATATCTTTTGCTGATTTAAAGTGTAGAACACTTCTTGCAAGAGAAGGTTGTAATGATGCTAAAATCCAGGAAATTACCAGATTGTTGCATCTTGTCCATATCTTGAACTTAGGATCAGATGATTCAGGAGCTGTAAGGCTTCCATCAACAAAACACAACTTGTTGCGTGCTGATTATGCTATGAACATAGATCTTTGCCAATCATTAAATCCATTTCCATCAAACAATTCAGTAACCAATTTTGAAGTTGTAACATCTGCATTACTCAAATAGTATTCACTATTTGGCAACTGAATGAAATCTGTATTGTTTTGAGTTGATGATTCTGCCATTTTTAATCAAGAATCATAGAAGAAATCAATGAGAAAAAAATAAACTGAGAAGAGAAAAAAAAATTGATAACGATTGAAAATTTCTGGAAAATTTTTCCAGAAATTTTAAACAGAAATTTCTGTATTATAATCTTCTGAATCAAAGGAAGTTTGCGGAATTGTTTTGCAGATCAAAGCTGCTCCGATACCATGAAGAAATCGAACTATTTGAAGATTGATCTTCATCAAATTATCAATGAAGAGTAAACCGAATTGAAGACATCAGTTAGAGAGAAAGAAGAGAATTATATTTCTCATTGTAGAGAGAGAAAGAAACTAATGTTTTTATCTTTTGTACATTTCTGAATAATATGAATTTCTCATTCTCTAACACTATTTATACAACTTGAGAGATGAGAATTATTACAAGCAATAGATTACGATAGCTTATGGTAGAAGCTTTACAAGATATCTATAACTGTAATAACTAACTTCCTAGTTTTTAGGAGCCGAGTATCTTCTAGAAGGCTGATGTAATAACAGATCAGCATTAGTAGATTTAGCTGAGGTAGCAGCAGTAGGAGCTTTAGTTGAGTTAGCTTCAACAAAAGGAAACAACCACTAGTCATTTAGATTATTCATCGGTTCATGCTCACTTCTTTCCTTTTTACTTAGAAGGATTTCGCAATTTGGTTGTCGATTGAGATCATAATATTAATCTTTAATTATTGACCATTAACACATGTAATTATTTATATGTCAAAATTATAATAAGTTCATTTCTTAAACATCTATATTGAGACTAATTTAGTATCTCACATGACTATGTTTTCCTTACATGTAAATCAAGAAATAGGGTCAAAGTGAAAATATGTAAATAGCGCGAAAGTATAACTATCAAAACTAGAAAAAGACAAAATCTTATATATATATATATATATATATATATATATATATATATATATATATATATATATATATATATATATATATATATATATATATATATATATATATATATATATATAAATGAAATGAAAAGAGATAGTTGATCCCACAAGCTATGAAAGATTTAGTTGAAAAGTATTGCAACTTCGAGATGAGGTCGAATGACTTCAATTTAGTATGCATGCAAGAAAATTCAAAAGTTTACATCTTCTACAAGAAGAGCCCGGCATTTACCCGAATCCTAATATTAGTATATATATAAGAGGCTTTCTTAGAGAGCATTGGAAGCGCCACATAAGATTGCTATGTCACAAAATATATTTAATATTATAATTTTAGAATAATTAAAATGGATGATTAGAGTTTTGGATAATCAAAAGATAGAGTTTGATTCTCAATAAACTACAAGGTATCATTATATTATATAAATCGGCCACAACTTCAATTATATAAAGTAGAAAATTATATGTCTATATATATTATTGGATTCAGCTCGAAATGTACTTTAAAATAAGATCCATATTTATATACTCATCATATGATTACATAGAAGTGTTCAAATCAGATTTATTCTATGGTGGGTATTTGATAACCTGACTGGAAGAATAACTAAAAATACGAAAATAATACATGTTCCTTTTAGTATTCCAATGGATGAAAAATCATAAAATGAGAGAGTAGAAAGTGTTGAAGCCATCAAATTGTAAATTTTTTTAGAGTCGTGGAACAAAATTTTTTTTTTCCACAAATCTTTTGATTTGCATGAGATTTTTTGGATGAATTGGTAAAAGTGGGACACATAAAAGATGATTGAGAGACAAATTTAGCAAGAACAAAGTAAAACATGTGGAAAGTATGAATTGAGTCTCGTCACCAAACTCATAATTGGTATGAGAGTTTTTCTTTAAGCAAGTTAGAGCTTAGGAGGTAAAAAGAACCTTATTTTGGGAGCAATATACAACTTAGGAGGCTGAAAAACAAATAGAGAAATCTCACTAGTTGAAAAACGTTGATTTGCGTCTTCTAAATTGCGTCGCACAACAGGAAGACCGACGCAGAAGTCAGGGGGCGCATCATTTGCGTCGGATATTATTGGAGTCTGACGCAAATCATGCTTCATGTGCGTCGGATTTAAGCAGCATTCGATGCAAAAAAGTAAAGTAAATGGGTGTGAGATTCATGTACGTCGCATCCCAAATAGTGGTTGACGCAAATAATTAAATAATGATTTGCATCATAGGTAGGTTATATGCGACGCAAATCAATGTATCCTACCATCTCGCGTCGTATCTACTTAGCCCACCCGACGCAAATTGTCGGCCAGCTTATAATAATATATTTACGATTTGCGTCGGACCTACAAGGCCCATCCGACGCAAATCACCGTATATTATATAAGCCTTCACCAATCAGTACTTGCCTCAACCCTATAATTCTCACCGCCGCATCTCTCTCTTTCCTCTCACCAACGTCTCTCTCCCTCTCACCAGCGTATCTCTCCCGTCACCGCCATGTCACTCCCCTTCAAAATCCACCACCACCCACATCACCACTACCACAACCA
>CANSZD010000729.1:1447500-1635869 GCA_947648045.1 Beta corolliflora | reverse complement strand
AGTCAAATTGGATGCCATGGTCAAAGCGATAGCCATGGGAATCCCAAATCTTATCATAATATTCTGCCAGATGAACTTCATAACTTAATTTGCCTTAATCTTTGATGTCGGTTCTGCCTCTATCCACTTTGTTAAACAGTCAATTCCCACTATTAAAAATCTCCTACCTCATGTCGCTGTGGTGAACGGTCCTAGGATGTCCATCCCCCACTGAGCGAACGAAATTGGGCACGGGATAGGTTGCAAATCATTGGTTGGCCTATTGATGACGAAAGCATACCTTTGGCATTTATCGCACTTCATGACATAGCCTTGAGCATCCGCCGGCATGCTTGGCCAATAAAACCCTGCTCTCAGCGCTTTTAAAGCTAAAGCTTTGCCGCCAATATGATTACTGCAAACACCTTCGTGTATTTCCTCGAGAATTTTCGCAGACTCTCATGTCGTTGCCCATTTCAACAGAGGCGGGCTGAATCATTTTTTGTACAGTTCATCTTGGTATATGATATACCAATTTGCTTGCGTTTCGTCTTGGCGGACACGGGGTCATTGGGAAGCGTCCTGTCAACATGCGCCACCTGGCTCACTAAACCACTATCCTTCTTTGGTTTATGCTTGTTGACGGTCAATTTTTTACGTGATGCTTTTTTCTTTGAGGACATCTCTTGTGGCCGGTCCTCTCAATCTTGAATGAGTCGAGCTTGCCAATTTGGACGATGTGTCAGCTTTAGTGTTCTCGGCCACAGGGTATTGCTTGAATTTCAAAGTGATTCAATTGAGCGATCAACTCCTTGGCTTTCTCCACATACTACGCATATTAGCTTCTCGACCTCAAATTCTCCTCTTAAGCGCCGCTAACCGGTTGCGAGTACGTTTTTAAGAACTAATTCTTAGCACCTGCCGCCAAACACATTCTTAGGCCGGCAATTGCTGCTTCATATTCTGCTTCGTTGTTTGACGCCGGGAAGGCAAATTTGATGGCGTACTTGTATGAATTCCCCTCTTGGCTGGTTATTACTATCCCAGCTCCGGATCCGCTAACAGCGGAAGCTCCGTCAACTTCCAGTAGCCATGTTTCTTTTTCCTCCACTTCTTCCTCTTCATATGAGGCTTCCACAATAAAATCTGCCAGAGCCTCTGCCTTGATGGCGGTCCTGGGCTTGTACGGTATGTCATACTCTGATAATTCAACAGCCCATTTCAGTAAGCGGCCAGAACTATCCATCTTCTGTAAAGCTTTTTCTAACGGCTGATTGGTTAGGACTTGAATGGGATGACAGTCAAAATATGGTCTGAGCTTCCTGGCGGCAATTATCACAGCCAAAGCCATCTTCTCAACCAGCTGATAACGGCTCTCCGGGCCGTTAAGGATGTGGCTGACAAAGTATATGGGTTGTTGCCTCTTCTCTTTTTCCACCAACAACACGGCCGCGGTCGTTTTAGATGAGGCCGAGATATACAATTGCAATGTGTCTCCAGTCTCTGGCCTTGTAATGGTGGGTAAGCTCTTCAAATGCTCTTTTACTGCCATAAATGCTTTGCTTTGCTCCTCTCCCCACTCGAATTTCTTATTTCCCCTTAGCAGTGCAAAGAAAGAAAAGCCTTGTCTGCTGATTTTGAAATGAATCGAGTGAGGGCCGCCATTCTTCCGGTCAGCCTCTGAATATCTTTGACGCTTCTTGGCTCAGGTAGATCCATGATGGCTTGAACTTTGTCTCGATTCGCGTCAATCCCTCTCTTGCTTACCAAAAAGCCCAAAAACTTCCCTGCTCTTACCCCAAAGACACATTTCTTTGGGTTGAGCTTCATCTTGTATTTTCTCAATGTTCTGAAAGTCTCTTCCAGGTCATCTAAGTGTTCACGGTCAGTTTTGCTCTTGACGATAGAGTCGTCAACATATGCTTCTATGTTACTCCCCCTCTGATCCGCGATTACTTTGTCGACCAGCTTTTGGTATGTCGCCCCTGCGTTACGGAGCCCAAACGGCATTGCTTTTTTAATTGAACACACCGCAGTCCGTGATAAACGCTGCCTTCTTTCTATCGGTCTCGAGCAAGCTGATCTGATGATAGCCCGAGAACGCATCCATAAAGCTCAGCAATGCATGACCGCTAGTAGAGTCTACTAACTGGTCTATTCTCGGTAATGGATACCAGTCCTTTAGGCAGGCTCTATTGAGATCTGTGAAGTCTACACACATCCTCCATTGGCCGTTAGCTTTCTTTACCATGACCACATTGACCAACCATTCTGGATAATCACATGGCTCAATGAAATCAGCCGCCAGCAGCTTATCAACTTCCTCTTTGATGGCCTTGTTCTTCTCGACTGAAAAATTCCGATTCTTCTGCTTAATAGGGCGGACAATGTTGTCAACATTTAGACAGTGTATCATCACGGTCGGGTCTATTCCCAGCATCTCATCCGCCGAGAAAGTGAGGACGTCTGCTTTTTCTCGCAGGAGAGTCACCAGGTTGATTCTGACCTTTTGGTCCATGTCCGTTCCGACAGCAACTGTTCTTGTCGGATCCTCAACCAGCATTTCCTGCTTTGTTTCTCCATCGGGCTTAGGTCTTGGCACATCATCGGGCCTGGACTCCAGCTCTTCCATCGATATTTCCATCATCTCCTCATCTCCTTTCTCGGATTCTGCTTCATTTGCCAGAGCTTTCCTCTGAGCTCGCCACTGTTTCCGAGTTGGCGGATTCAAATCTTCTACCGGAATTCTTCTTGCCGGTTGCTTCAAAGCTGTCAAGTAGCATGATTTTGCCATTCCTTGATTTCCTCTTACTTTAGCTGTCGTCCCCAGATTGGAAACATACAGCATTGTCAGATGGTAAGTAGACACAACCCCTTGGACGTCATGAATGAATGGGCGTCCGATAATAGCCTTATAAGCCCCTGGTACGTCAACAATTAAACATTCCGCCATTACATCTCTAGCGTCTTCATCTTCTCCAACCTTGACCGGCAGGGTTATTAGACCTTCGGGAATCACTAACGCCTCCGTGAACCCTATCACTGGTTAGCGAACAGGCTTCAAATGTCCCCGGCCAATCATCAGTTTCTCAAAGGTTGAGAAATAAAGAATGTTTGCATAACCTCCTCCATCCACCAGAATTCTATGTACCAGACAATTTGATACCTTTAAAGTGACCACCAGAGGGTCATCATGGGGGTAAACGACATGCTTGGCGTCCTCCACAGTAAAAGACATAGCCGGCATTACTGGCGGCTTTCTCCACTACATACTTTCATTGAAGTTCACCTGATGTCTGAATTCTTTTAAGCTTGCCTTGGCTCCATTCACACTGCCGCCATGAATCGGTCTGCCACTGATGACATAAATTTCGCTAATCCGCGACTGAACATTATGGTTGGTTGGCTTTATCAAGTCTTCATCCTTAGTATGAGCCTTGTACTGAGTGAAGTAACCCTTCTTATCAAATCTTCCAAGTTATCCTTCAAATGCCTACAGTCTTCAGTCAAGTGCTCGTGATCACCATGAATATCACACCACTTGCTTTTATCGCGGTTTTTGTGGAACATATGCTTTGGACGTTGCCACTTGTCACTGTCCTTGTTCATCAAATATATCTGAGCTCTAGAGGTTGTGTGCTGAGAGTACGCGTCAAATCTTTCTTTGCGTTCACCCTTCTCATGGTCATTCCTCTCGCGGTCATTTCCCCTCTTGACAACATTGGATTCTTGCCTTCTTTCGGCTCGACCGCGATCATTCTCGCGCCCTTTATCTTTCTTCTACTTTTCTTCCTTCCTTTTTTCAGGTTCGTGGTGTTGACTGCTCGCGGCCTTATCAAACTCTTCGCCCCTGATGAAATAATTTGCCTTTCCCAGAACAGGTCCTAGGGACGTGAAGGTCTTGCGGCCCAAATAACTTCTGAACACTGACCCCTCTCTCAGCCCAGTCATTAAGGCTAAGACGGCCACGTCCTTCTGAAGCCGCGGAATGGAGACTGCTTCCACATTGAAACGACCAATGAAATCATGAAGACTCTCTGTTTCTCCTTGCTTAAGAGAGAGCAATTCACCAGTACTACGCTCACGGCGCCTATTACTTACAAAATGAGTACTGAATGTGGACGACAACTGGGAGAAGCTAGAGATAATACCCGGTTTCAAACTCTTGAACCATGTCTGAGCAATCTCGGTCAGGGTAGACGGAAACACCTTGCACCAGATGGCGTCCACTTGAGTGTATAAGTACATGTGACCTTCATATGCTGCAACATGATCATCTGGGTCAGAGCTGCCATCATATTTGCAGGACGACATCTTGATCCTGGGCATAGGATGATTCAAGATTTCTGGAACAAAGGGAGAAAGTTTTGGCTTGATTAGCAAGTGTCCGCCAGTCAAATAGTTACTAGCACCCTGGGTGTTGTACTCTCGGTGGGACTGACTTTGATACTCATCTTCTGAATTGTTAAGATCCTCAGTTTCTAAGACAGCTTCCTCATATTCTGGATCATCAATTTGTCTCTCCATATGGCGTCCCTCTTGAGTAAACGTACGCATCCTCCTTAATGGCGTATCATCAACGTTTCTACCGGCCATAGCCAGTGATCGTTTACGGTGTTAAACGCCTCTAATATTAGGAGCAGAAGTGTTATTAGGCTGAGGAGTGCCCGATAACATTTGAATGAAGGACTCTACGGTTTGTAATTGTTCGGGAGAGAATTGACTCAACTGAGCTAGGTTGAAAGGTACGCCACCAGGATTTACCTGAGAAACATTATTCTCGGGAGTTTGCTGCTCATTGTTCTCGGGCACCCTGGTGTTGAACTGCGGGGCACCGAGTGGTCCGGTAATGACAGGTTGCGTAGACCCCTGTCCAGTTTCGAACCCTGGTGGAACACGACTGTCATTGTTTGCTTTGTCCATGATAGCGTTCACAAAGATGGGAGGCCCCTCCTTCTAGCGCCAAGTTGTTCTGATTGTAGAACGGTTGGCGGTCTTGGGAAGAGTCCGCCAAAGATTGGAGTTGGCGTCCGCTGGTGAATAACTGCACTGGAAGCAAACGTAAACTGCCCTCGGGGGGGATGCGAGGAAACCCCCTCCGACGCTCAAGTCAGCACGTGTCCAAATAGGATTTAGAGAGAGAAAGTAGAGAGAGAGAGATAAGAATTGTGAGTGTGAGAGAAAAGAACATGCAAAATAGTACTAGTGGGGTATTAATAGAAGTACTATTCCTCTGATAGGGTGCATAATCCTTTGACACGTGTATGGCTGTGGTGCGCCTGACAGAAGGGAAGATTCCTCTATTTTGTCTTGTTAGGCGACCGCCAACGTTATCGGACCACTTCAGTGAACTGACTTGCTAGAGCTGTAGGCGACGTTTACATGTTCGCGTCCGTCATTGTGTTCGCGGACTCCTCATGGATGTCCGCTAACGTACTTGGGTTATACCCATACAACTATGATGGAGCAAATATTTTAGGACGGATTAAAAAGAAAAAATGAAGCAAAGATTTTGGGACGGTCAATAAGAAACAACATGAAGATGCAATAGCCTCTTTGTTCCTGATCTCTAAGTAATGCTCTTGTCAAGGGCTACATCACAAGCACATTTATAACCATAATAGATTTTTCAAGCTTTTTTTGTAGCATCTTTATTCCCCAGTAAGCAAAGCCCAATGATCTATGAACAAGTAAACAAGTCATCTCTATGTCACTGGTAAAGGCTTCATTATGAAAAGATGCAAGTGAAAAAGTGTTAACAGCAATATTACCTGCAGGGGTTGGTGCTGCTTGGAGAACGGCACAAGTAGAAGAAGGCTCAACAGTCGCTATATTTGGCCTAGGTGCAATTGGTTTAGCGGTATGTAACTCATTTCCCTCGTATCTAAAACAAATCAGGAATTGATTACTTTGTTCTCGTTGCTTTCATAAAGGTTGCAGAGGGAGCACGACTTTGTGGAGCTTCTAGAATCATTGGTGTTGATGTTAATGTTTCTAAATTTGAAACAGGTAACTTCCGTCTTCGGCATTCCATATCTGTTTTGCATCAAATATCCTACTAATCTTCTGTCTCCGAATTTTTTGTTCTGATATTATATGCTTGAGCTTCTAAGGTAGTTTCGCTTATTTCATGCTCTTTTCTGCAGGAAAAAAGTTTGGAGTTACAGACTTTGTCAATCCTATGGATAATGCAACTAAATCGGCTAGTGAGGTCTTGATCCTCTTTCCCTACCTAGTTAATGCTTGCAGTTTCTCTGATTGTTCTCGCTTTGTTTAGATTCTTGATTCAGCTACCTAATTCTTATTGATGATTCTTAAAAAATTTTAAAGGCGTTAGTGTTAAATATCACCAAAATATTGCTTTAAGATTGATCACATAAGAAAATAATGCCTTTCTGACATCAAACTCTTATGTTGAGCAGATTATTAATGAGATGACAGATGGGGGTGCAGACTACTGCTTCGAGTGCGTGGGCATGGCATCGTTGGTGGAAGAAGCTTTCGCCTGCTGCCGAAAGGTCTTTCTCTCTGTTTAACCTATTTATTTGCAAACTTATGATAGGCTTAAGCTCAACTAAGCAAACACAATCAAGCTAAACAAAAGCCAATTTGACATTAGCCAAACCCCTAGTACTCGCTACTAACCCATGTTACTCGAACTCCTCTTTTCATAGTTTCATCACAAATTCTTGTTTCACATCCTTAAAACATTTTAACCTGATTTTCTCTGGACAGCTACTCTTCATTTCAGACCAAAATTATATAATTTTCCCGTATAATAGCAAAATCTGACACTTGGACGCATAAACTTGTATAAAATGACTACTTGAGTCCAAGTAATATAGCTTGTCATTAGTACTCATGTCTTCTAAGCATTTTTATGCCATCGATGAAGTCTGATGTTCTTGCCATGAGTGCCGCAGGGTTGGGGAAAGACAGTGGTCTTAGGAGTCGATAGGCCTATGTCCAAGTTGAGCCTTAGCTCCCACGACGTGCTACAAAATGGGAAGATCCTTACAGGTTCTTTATTTGGAGGTCTCAAAGCCAAATCTGACATTTCCACTCTGGTTAAATGGTACTTAGATAAGGTAACGCAAACCAGTTCTTTCTCTCATCGTCTATTTTTTTTATAGAACAGCTAGTCTATCTTAAAATTCAGATATTACCATATCCAAGTTTTTGTTTATGGATTTTGAATCGAACATTTGTACATCTACTATATTATAACCTGTACCAGAAACTGCAACTCGATGAGTTTGTAACGCACTTGATGAAGTTCGAGGACATCAACAAGGCCTTTGAGTTGCTCCTTGAAGGAAAGTCTCTTCGATGCATGTTGTGGATGGATACATGATGAGGAATAAGCTCTCAATATCAAAATGAAAATTTCTGCATACATACAGTGAGCTTAGTAAATAATATGGAATTGTAAACCTTTCATTTCTCAAGTGCTTGTTTTATTTGACTTCATTTTTTATAACGTGGGAAAATTCCCTATAAAAAGGAGATTGGATTTGTGCGACATGAATTCTTCTTTTTTAGTTTGCAGTATACTTCATATCTTTCGATCTTGTTGCCCAATGTCACAACTCCCATATGATGGTCACTTAATACCAAAATGCAAATATTTTGTGACCAGCTTTTTGGCAATTGGCAGTGGACCTTTGTTAAGTTTCAATCAAGTCATCTTGTGTTATTGTTTCCTTGTTAACATTAATCTGAGAAGTAATAAATACAACCCAAAGGATAGAGTCCTAATCTTAATCCAACAAGATAAATAATATCCTAATATAATTCTATCTCCTAACACCCCTCAAGTTGGAGCGTGCAAATCACGTACGCCTAACTTGCGTAACAAAAATTCATATTAAGTTCTTCCCAAGGCTTGGTGAATATATATGCCAACTGAAACTTAATAGGAACATCGGAAGGAGAAATAAGTCATTCAGTCACAGCATCTCGAACAAGATGACAATCAGCTTTGATATGCTTAGTGCGTTTATGAAACACATGATTATTCACAATATATAAGGCAGACTGACTATCACAATAAAAACGCATACCTTTAGGATGTTTAATTCCAAGATCACCCAACAATTGCTTGAGCCATTTCAATTCACAAACAATAGCAGCCATAGAACGATACTTGACCTTTTCAGAGGAAGGAGAAATCGTAGGTTGCTTTTTAGTCTTTCAATAAGAAATCGGAGAATAGCCAAGCAGAACAAACCATCCACTCAGAGAATGCCGAGTAATTGGACAACTAGCCCAATCGGAATCACATCACCACTCGAGGCGAAGATCACTATCAGAACGGAACAAATTAAAATACCTTGCCTGGGATTTTTCTTCAAATAACAAACTACACAAAGTGCAGCCTCCCAATGCAATGCACCACTTTTGGTGCCTACATAAACTGTGACAAAATATGTACAACATATGCTAAATCTGGATGAGTCACCGCCAAATATATCAATCGTCCCATGAGGCGACGATAACGTTCAACATCATCAAACAAGGGGCCATCATCTGTGGCAAGCTGATGATTCTGCTCCATAGGAAATTTGTAGGTTTAGCTCCTAAAAATCCAGTCTCATAAATAATATCTAAGGCATATTTTCTCTTACTCCTAAAAATTCCATGGGGACTACGAGCTACCTCCAAGCCTAGTTAATATTTTAGAATTTCCAAATCTTTCATTTTAAAATATTTGCCTAGATAATTTTTGAAGTTCAGTAAAGCTTTCTGATCGTTCCCTGCAATAATCATATTATCCACATATATAAGAATATTTAGCTTAATGTTCATTCTACTAAATGTAAATAATGAATAATAAGAGTAGGACTGCTTAAACCCATAAGTTTTAAGCGCAACTGTCAATTTTGCAAACCAACACCGGGGTGCCTGCTTTAAACCAAACACTTATTTTTTCATCCTGCACACCAAATTTTTATTTTGTTCCTGAAACCTAGGAGGAATTTTCATATATACTTCTTCTTGCAAATCACCATGCAAGAAAGCGTTGTGGATATCCATCTGATGGAACTCCCACTTTTTCACAGCTACAATAGCTAGGAAAGTACGGACAATAGTCATTTTGGCAACAGGGGCAAAGTAATGCCCGACTACTAATCAACATTATTATGTTAATTAATGAGTTATTAGCAGCGGAAACTAGATAGTCGGTTCGTAACTGCTGTACTTTCTGATTTGGAAAGCACAAGTCAAACATACATTCATAAAAGCTTGAACATGTTATAACTAGAAAACATAATTATATATCCATTGATAAAAACAAAAGTTAAAACTTTGTTACTGTACATGGTCTCAAACTAACTTAAATTACAACCATAAGTGTTTATGAAAGCTTAAGTACTAAACTACTCATCACTGCTACGCCATCTCATTCGCACCATCTGTACCTTAAACAGAACGTCATGAGCCGAGGCTCATTAACATACTACTCTAACATCGTAAAAGCATTTCTAATCATTTTATTAGCAAACAAGGAGGAGAGATATAGTTAAACTATTTCATAAACATAGCATTTAATCATAATTATAATCATTATCATAATCATTTATCATGTTCATAAGCATAGTTCTTTCATTTGGTAACTTGGCGAGTACAACGGAAGGCAAAGCCACCAAGCACATAAATCCCCCATCAGAAGGCAACATATAATGTCATAGATCGTAACAGAAGGTAAAGCCACCGAGCAGATTGGTCCCCCATCAGAAGGTGGCATATATAATGCCAATAGTAACAGAAGGCAGAGCCACCGAGGACATAGTCCTCCAACAGAAGGTGGCATATAATGCCATAATGCGGGCGCCACTGATGACGTTGTCCCCCATCATAAGGTGGTGTTGCCGTCGGAAGGTACGTGCACAACCCAAGATAATAGACTATTGCCAAGAACCGTCTTTCACTTAAAGTTATTATCATGTTTCACAACTTTTAAGTATATTCATAATCATCATGATATAAAAATATTCTTTTTATGACATAACATCCTCATACTTTCATAAAGTCGTCATCATTTTATAACATTATTTCATATCATCATATTCATCATAAAACATTTCATATCCCGCAATCCATATAACAAATAATAATATCAACGTAAACATTATCGTAAAATATATTTAGAAGGGGAATGCGGGTGTTAGCAGTAGATGTTACCTCAAATCATGCGTTAGATTACTTGATTATCAGGGGAGGCTTGTAATGTTCCTTCCTTTAATCTAATTAGGAGATACTTAATGAAATTTATTACTACTTTGGACTTCTCTAATATATTTTTTCATTAGTTGTCATAGTACTTATGGCATTATCCGAACAATCTTTGTAAATATAAGAGTAACACTTAGGCGAATATAATAATAGTTTTTGAGTCATAAATAACGTTATTTTTCTTGACGTCTTTTAAATATTATATTAAGGTGGTAATAAAAATAATTAAATCTTAACTCATAATTCATGTTTAATGACTTGTAAATATGATTTTTATATTCTAATTATTTCATTCTCTATATCTTAAACTTAAGCGTATTTTACCAAGTTATTAACCTTTAATAAAACTGACAACATTATTATTGCTTATTATTACTCGTCTTATAATATTATAAGTTTGTATATGATTAATGATAAACTAAAGTCATCGCAATACTAACTTACTTCATTATCATCATAACTAATACTTAAGTAGTTGTCATGTAATATAGAATACGTTATGTTTAACTAATTCGATATTTAATAATTTAACAGGAATATAAGCTAATAAATACTAATATAAATGTGGGTCTTGTAATATTATACTAAAAATTCATATTACAAGAATTAAGGGTTCATTAGTCTAACATAATCAGTTCCATTGGTCTTTACAAAATTAGCCTAACTAGTTAACTAAGTGAATCAATTTTTAGGCCCAATAACTTTAGCGAATACTCAATTGAACTTGGGCTTGAACTTCTATAACTAATTAAAATCAAGAAACAAGAAAAACGTGAGGTATATTCATACCTCTACTCAATTAAGCACGGACGAACGAAACAACAGGTGGGCGAACTCCGGGGACAGCGGCTGTAACACCACGACTTTCACGCATTCTTATTAGATTAATTAATCAAGATTAGCAGTGGAAGACCTAGCTTAGTCGGTGCGTTACCGCTGTACTTTCCACTTAGAGAAAATACAAGGCGACATTTAACCTTATCATATAGTGACTTTACTCTGATTCTCCACTACTCTGATTCTCCACTTATTAAAGAAACACCTTAATAATTGAATATAGTTTCCTAAAAATTTCGACAGAGTTTCCTTTGTAAATTGGACAACCCTAAATGGGAAAATGTTTGGAAAACCTGTTACAAGTTCAATATAAAACATTTCCAAATCCAGAACTCAACGCTTTCGCGGAGTAGCATCAGAAGAGAATCACGAGCACTATTGCTCATCAAGTGACACTGCCACCCACCAAGTGACAGGCCACAGTAGTGACAAAACAAAACATTGACAGACACATCAGCACAACGCTGAGTAATTCCCCATAATACATTTATAACACATGCTTTAGTGTCTACGAGTTAACAACATGTTCACATCATTCATAACCGCATCACAACAACATAGCGATATTCACATAATCCATCATTATGCATCATGTTTCATGACTTTTAAGTACTTTGAGAAATCATAGCAGAGTCGTAACATCATCATAGTTCTTTCCTATCAAAGCAGAAGACATACTTTCATATCATCAGAAATTCATGAAGCTTATAGTTTGAGTCATACGATTTTGTCATAGGTCATTATCATCTTTCATTTACTTCGTTATCAGAATACTTTCACTTCACTCTATCGTGTTTTGTTTCTCACGTATCATAGTTATATTATATAATCCTAATCGTAATTATAAGACGTAATCTTAAACTCAACATAGTCATAGTCATATTCATAACGTAGTCACGATTGTACTTTCGTAACAACATAGTTATTTCATGTAATTCGTTCATAACATCACTAATCATCATATTCATAAAACATTCCATATCTCCAAATCCAAACATCGATAACAAAATGTGTGAAATCATAATCGCAATCATAATCATACTTCCGTAACATCAAAGTCATCATACTTCATAGCATTAAATCATTTAATAACATCATCTACATAGCAAATATTTCGTATCATATCATAAGCTTCATCATATCTTTCCTTCTTACTTAAGTCATATTGGTAACTTGGCGAGCACGGCAGAAGGTAAGCCACGGAGAACCTTAGTTCGCCAACAGAAGGGGCAAAACCGACTGCAGGTGCCACGGGAGACTATTGTCCCCCAACCGAAGGTGGCATAACGGAATACGAGTGCCACGGGAGATTATTATCCCCCAATAAAAGGTAGCATAGCCGTATGCGAGTGTCACGGGAGACTGTGTCCCCCAACAGAAGGTGACAAGAACCGCCGGGATGGAACATGCACGACCAACACAGAATGCCATGGGAGACTTTCGTCGCCCAACAGAAGGTGGCCATAACTCGGGTGCCATGGGAGACTTTCGTCGCCCAGCAGAAGGTGACAACACCGCCATTATGGAACGTGCATGACCAACATAACATAATACTCCTCCAAGAACCATCTTTGACTTTTCTTTATCATGTTTCGTTTCTTTTAAGTGTCTTTCAGAGATCATTACAGAGTCATAAACTTCTCATACTTCCTTATCATTTCAGAATGTTTACAACAGAGTCGTGCTTTTCGTACTTTCAGTTCGTGTCCAAATGATCATAACGTATACTTTCGCATATTCGGAAATTTGTAAGCATATCTCATAAGTTTAAATACTCTTCAGAAGCATAGCAGTCTTTTCGTACTTCGTATCGTTTAAGAGTCATTCATACTTCCAGGTTGTTTCAGAATTAAAAGGTATACTTTAGCATATTCGGAATACATAAACATATATCATAGTAAACATCTCATAACTCGTCTATCATAAGAACAAAGGTAATCTTTTCACACTTTTCGATCACTTAAGAAACAGAAGGCATACTTATTTCATATTTATTAATCATTCGAGGTGTATAGCGTTAGCTAGTCTAAACTCAATGAGAGGTCAACCCGGATAATCATAGGTTTCTAGTTATAAGTTAACTAACAAGAATTGACTTAGGCTATGTTTAGTTCACCTGAAATTTACTGATCTGAACTTATCTGATCTAATCTGATCTGAACTTATTTTTTCTGATCTGATCTAATCTGATCTGAACTGATCTGATCTGAACTAATCTTTTATAAAGCATATTATTACTAATATTATTATTGCTTTGTATTTCATTACTAGTATTACTATTACTGTCATTTTATTACTATGCACAACTTTTAATAATAATAATAATAATAATAATAATAATTATTATTATTATTATTATTATTATTATTATTATTATTATTTTATAATAATAATAATATAAATAATATTATAATAATAACAATAATAATAATAATAATAATAATAATAATAATAATAATAATAATAATAATAATAATAATAATAGCATAATTAGTTTTTTTTTAAAAGAACACATTAGTATATAAACATACAATTAAAAATAAAATACCAAGGACTCTTGGGTCCAATGGTATGGCTTCCTATCTTCCACATGGGAGACCAAGGTTCAAATCTTAGTGGAAGCATAAATTTCAATATTGTTGTGGGTGGGAGGAGGGGGTTGGGGCTTGTTGGGCCTCTGGGTGAGTGACCCTGTACGAGGGCAGCCCAGAGGAAATTCATCTTACCACGGGGTTCCCGAAAGGGGCCCAAAAAAAAGAACACAACATTTTAGGTAAAAAAAACATATTGTTCGTGGTAGACATATTGTTCATGTTCAAGGTCCGTTTATAATAAGAATTTAGGTAGTAATGAAAAGAACATATAATGATATTAAAAAAAGAATCTATACTAAAAGAGCATACAAAATCTATTTAAAGAACACATTCTAAAAATAAAAGATAGATGTTATTTTTATATTGATGACATGTTTGGATTTAACTAACAACATGTTCTTTGTTATATCAATAAATTGTTCTTTTTTATTATAAATAAACCTATAAATATATATAATCATATAATCTTGAACAAAATGGTTAAATATTCTTCTTATATCGTTGTCTTGTTCTATATAAACTTTTTTTTTAAAGATAAGTTGAAATCCTTTGTAGGGAAAATTTTGAATGTGATGCCAACACCATTAATTGGGTTATCTTATGCTACACTAGTGGAAAAAACTTATTTTGCTACATTAAAAATGCTTGGGTTGTGTAAACAACCCGAGCATTTGATAGTTTTTTTTTTAAAAAAAAGAAATTTCACTAATGCTTGGGTTTTTTAAAACAACCCGTGCATTTGACTATTTAATAAAACTTCTTTTTTTCTCTATTCTCTTTTTCCCCTATCTGGTCATTGGAATTTGCAAGTTGCAACCCATATTTGGGTTCACCCCCTTTTCTCTCTCCTATTTTCCTCACTACCTCCATTTCCTTATTTTCATTTCTCTTCATCGACTTAGGGTTTTCTCTACCTCCTCTCTTTTTCTTCCTCTCAGTCAACCACCGTCCGTTTTCTCCCTTGTAAAGCAAGTTTCAGTTTCTTCAAATTAAGCGTTATATATTATCAGCTTTCCTCGAAACAACAACCATGATTTTTTGAATCTATGGAAGACACTGCTGCAACTGCTGCTACCGCAAGAAGATTCAGTTTTCCTTTGGTGAGTTTCAACACTTTTTCTCTCTCTCTCTCTCGCTCCTCTTTCTCACTTTTCTCTGCTTCAAATGATGGTGAAAATTGCAGATTTGTGTAAGCAGGAAAGAAAAAGAGGCGCGCAGGAAAGAACAACTGATCCTGACAGAGAAGATCCTTACGATGATTTTCAGGATGTTCACCCGAAAGTTAAGCGTCATGTTGTTGAAGATGTAACCGCTGTAAAATTTGACCAGATTAACTTGATTGGTGAGTTTAAATTCAATTTATTAGGGTTTTGATTTGCGATTATCATGACTTAATGTGGAAAAACGAGTCAGAATTTTGTCATTTGTGTGTGTTTGCTGGAATTAGTGCCAAATTAGTGTTGGATTCCTGATCTCTTATCTGTGATGTGGTTGTTTTGGACTTGTACTGTCGCTTGTCATCTATTTAATCGAATTATGATTTAATCGTGTTGTTAAAGTTGCAGCCGCTGTTAAATTTGACTAGATTAACTTGATTGGTGAGTATAGGTTCGATTTAGGGTTTTGATTTTCGATTATCACGATTTATTTTGGGAAAATGAATTAGAATTTTGTCATTAGTGTGTTGTTGCCGGAATCAGTGCCAAATTCATGATCTCTTATCAGTATTGTGGTTGCTTTGACTTGTGATGTGGCTTGGTATCTTCTTTTCTTCTTATTTTACGATTGCGATTAGATAGGTTTTATATTAGCCACCTTGTTTTTGTAATTTGAGCGATTTTTCCTGCAAGCCACATGAAATATGCCTCTTTTATGAGGAGTTGTTAAGCTGATGTTGAAGAGCTTGGCATGGGTGATGATATGCTGAGAAATGTATGTGTATCTATGTTGGTGTCACGGAGTTTCTAAAGCAAGAATCAGAGTGTGCGGTTATGTTTTCCTTACATTGAAGTATATCTTGTATATAATGTGCGGGGAGCCTGGGATCACACACATTAGCATAGGTTTTCTCTGGACTTTCCTTACTTGTATGGTGTGTAAGCTGTATAGTGAAGTTTCATGCTTCCATAATCGAGTTTGATCTATATCCTTAATTGTTGAAGCAATATATTTACAGCTTGGAAAACAGGTACCTAGTGAATCCATATTTCATTCATCTCTGAGTCTGAGATATCGATTGGAGGGCAACTGGCATCTGCCAATTAAGAAAAGGCTAACAAAATGTGTTGTAAGTAGAATTTATAAGTTTGTCGTTTTGTATATTGAATTTTTTTGCTGCATATTAACAGATTGTTCCTTGTTGACTCTTATCCATAAACTTTATATCTTCATTAACAGGAAAAGAGCAGTTGCTGCTTTCGCCGTTACTTTCCACTGATTCTGGTAGATGTTTGGCATCCCTTCATTAACTCGTTCGCTGCTTTCAAATGGAAGGTAAACCTATCGTATATAAGCCTAATATATTTAGATTCTTCTCTAATAACATGCTCATCTAATATCCCTTTTTCTTCTCTTGGTTTCGGAGCATGAGCTTTTGAAGTTGCAGTTTATTGAGACTGTTTCATGTTCATTTAGAAGGTTCAGGCCGCCTGCTATGGTTAACCTTCATACATCACACACATATCTCTGTACATTTTAGAGTGTATATTAGTAAACTAGAATATAGCAGGAATTTCATGGTCAATTCAGTCAAACATTCAACAAAATATTGTGTACAGTATACACTGCATTTATGTCTTCATAAGTTGCTAACCTGATGGTCCTATAAACCCAGCTTCAGTTTTATTCTTTATTATGCCCAGCTGGAGATTGAAATTAGACAAATTATTGAGTTTTGCCTTATCTAGCATTATCTTTCGTCACACCACTCTTCATATTGTTTGCTTTAGACCAAGTAAGCCTACTCTATTTGTCTCTTCTCTTTACTTGATGCATCTGCGAGTGTTTCTAGGTAGGGAATTAGAACAGGGTGAAAGATAATAGGAATAGGGAACATTTGTAATCTTGATGGTTATAATTTGTCAATCATAGTTTGTATAGTTTATTAGCATGTACTCTTGTAGATGCCCACTGTATTTTTCCATTTCTAAGTCTTTTCTAAGCAATGCTTGTAAAGGGAGGGTTGCAGCAGATTGCTGAAAGATGACGGAGGAAAAGGTCTTGTTATTCAACCCCTTTTGCTGCAAACTCATGCCCTGCTTTTGTTTAGGTGAAGGTTAAAACTCGTGTAGATTGATTTTCTTGCTGGATTTTGGCTATAAATTGGGTTAAATTATACCGTATAAAGGAACCTTCTATGCTATTCATGAGCTATTTATGGATCATAGTGAGTGTTGATATTGATTAATTTTTGCAGAACTACAATGTTGTTTAATTGATGAAAAGGTAGTGGATGGATTTGAGGAGGTTTATGCTATTGCTTTTAGTGGCTGCTAAAAACCGACTACAAATTCTGCAACAGTGCGAGATGCCATTAAGAAATGCGCAAGAGATTTTACGGCAAAAAATCTACGCCGCCTGATGGAGAAAGCACTATTACGAAGATGATTGCAATTGATCAGCCTGAAGGTTTGATAATGTTGCTGCTGCAATTTCTTTCTAAACTTCTGGTTTTGTTGTTAGGGTTTTTGCGTATTTAAGAAGGTTTGATCATTGGTCCAAGTTTTTTTTGTTTGAAACATATTGTTAGCATTTATGCAACTTGAGGAATTTGGTAGTTGTTTTTAGCCTTTTTTTTATATGTTTGAGTTGAGGTAGCTTAGTTTAGTTGAATGAATTCTTGGGCATGGATTTTGGCTCTCTAATTAAGGTCGATGTTTGTTGCATGGGGTGTTTTCTTTTGAATTTATGCATCAACCATTGGTGAAGGATGCTTACTTCATGGTATATGAGTTCTTTGCTTGCTGTGAGAACTGTTTGCCATTTTTGCTTGATAAAGCATCTTGTTGAAGTATTTAACAAGTTAGTATCCCTATAGTTAGGGTTATTTATGCTTCTTCGCGTAAATTTTGTGCTTTCTTGTGAAAAGGGTGTTAATTTAGAGGTAAATTTTTACTTCTTATTTTTTAGAATAAAGAAAGTTATTATGAATTTACTAGGCTGTTGAAGTTCTGAAGTACGGAGTATGAACTGCCTTGCATTTTCGTGTTTCACTTGATGCAGTGAAGTTCCTAGAAGCCTATCCTCGAACAAAGCTAGTAATTGACTTCGATTGTAAGGGTTTTGATATGTGTTTCGTGATTGAAATTTATGTGGGTGCTTCTGAATTATAATTTTCTTGCTTTCATGCTGACCCTTTTCTGAATTCTTTTCCAGATCCACCCTTCTGTACTTGGAATGACCTCCTATTAGGCTTATGGTTACTGAGGATGTATTGTGGTTCATGCCTTTTTTGTTCCCTTTTAGTATTGACTTATGTTGACCCATATCTTTTCTCCTAACGCAAACTATCACTCCAACTTCTGTAACTGATATTGACTTAGTGGTCCAGCTAATTATATTTTCTCAGGCCTTTTCCCTAACAAAATCAGTTTATTTTTTTGCATTTAATGAAACAATAAAATCACTTCATGCATTTAGAAAAGAGAAACATAGCATATTGCATCCCAGAGTGTGTTAGCAACGGACGTTTTGAGATATTGTGATTTTGGGGGAGGGGGAGGGGGTGTTATATTTTTGCTTGTTAGTGGCTATGTTGCTAGAATATTTTCGTGCTTCGAGTTCTCTATTGTTTGTGTTCTTTACTTTGGTATTGGGAGGTTGAATTTCTCGATATTAGTATTGTGCACTTGAATTAGTCATGGAGGAGATATGGTATGAGATATAAAAAGGTATTGGAAGTTCGCTTTTGGGGTGGTTGATTGATTGATCGCGGAAGGCTCTCCTTAAAACTCCAAATCACACTAGGTGAGGAAATGAGCAATTAGGAAGTGTAGTATCATAGAAATGACAATTCAAATGTGTTTTTAGTCATTATGGTATAGTACAAGTTAACTTTCAATGAGTATTAGGACTGGCAGATGAGGAACTTTATTTCACACATCATTTCATCCACTGCTTAGCGCCACCATGGTATACTAACGTTGCTACATGTTATCATTTTCTCTCTCTTGCTGCAGCGCGTGTTTTTCTTCATCAGCTGCCCTGTTAAGTCTCTTTCTGGTTGTTGTTTGTGTGCTCTTGGTGTTGCCACAACATGTTGGTGGCTGCTACTGTGAAACCACTTTTGCTGCTCTGTTTAGTCTCTTGAGTCGATGTTGCTTGATTTTGTCTTTTTTTTGTGTTTCTTACTTTTTAAGTTAGTATGAGGATTTGGTGTTTGTGTGTTTATATGATAGCTGTTGTGACATTTTTATATTATTGTTTGTTCTTGTAGATCTATAATCTTACGCAGTTTCTACTTCAAGGGTTATGCTTGCCTTAACTAAGTACATAGGATCGAATGAAACATCATGTACTTTTCATGCAAAATTTGTTCTATTCATGATTGGTAGTGGCATCTCATCTCGACAGCTCATTCCCTTTTCATTGCAGATATGTCTTTATATTGTCTTCTGATCAAACCTATATGCTAACTTTCAAACCTTGGCAGTTGACTGAATTTGTGGAGCCTGTCCTGTTTCAATCTTACTCTTTAGTTTCTAGGCTTGATGACCTGTTACTCATGCTGCTCGCAAGTAGGGGTAGCAAGTCTAATTTTTTTTTTTAATTGAAAAAGCTCAAATGCTCCGGTTGTGCAGGAAAACCGGAGCAATTGTGTTAATAAATGCTCCGGTTTTTCCTTAATAACCGAAGCATTTGAGCTTTTTTTATTCGTAAAAAAGCTCAAAGGCTCCGTTTGAAAAAATAGATGCTCCGGTTTACAACCGAAGCATTCGTATGACGTCTGCTACGCGTCAAATACGGAGCATTTGTGGGCTTTTTAACCGGAGCATTTGTGGGCTTTTTAACCGGAGCATTTGAGCATTTTTCCACTAGCACTAGTGGAAAAAACGTCAAATGCTCCGGTTTTTAAAGCCATAAATGTTCTGTATTTCACCCGTAGCAGACCCACACGAGCATTTGGACATTTTACAAATGCTTCGGTTGTATTTAAAAAACCGGAGCATCTGGCGGTCAAATGCTCCGGTTGATAAGAGAAAACCGAAGCATTTGGTTGTCAAATGCTCCGGTTTTCTCAAATTAACCGAAGCATTTGATCAATATTTTTGAAAAAAAAAATTCACATTTAGACTCACATTACCACCCACTGCCAACTAGCAGCCCCACCTTACACAACCAGCTAGCAGCAGAAAAAAAAAAAAAAAAAGTAATATGTATATATATTCAGTACAATACAAATACATAAACAAAAAAATTATTAACTAATGATCAAAATAGAATCAAAGTACATGAAGTATATAATATAACTGTAATCATTGGTTCCTTAACTACATATATACAAATACATAAACAAAAAAATTATTAACTAATGATCGAAATATCAAAGTACATGAAGTATATAATATAACTATAATTATTGGTTCCTTAACTACATATATACAAATACAGGACACCATCTTAGGAGCAAAATCTTCAAAACACCATCTTAACACACCAAATAAGCCAACTTCAAAACATCATCTAAAAATAACAATTAAATTAATAGTTTGGCTAAAAAATAAAATGCAACGTAACTAATAAATTAACCAAAGAGATTAGTTTGTGTAAATTGTATCATATACTTGCTCATATAATTAAATTAATAATTAAAGGGAAAGAGGATACCAATTATAAATGTTATCCTCCCAATGAAAATCAATACATTTGGCAACCTCGGGTGACGTCAACATGCCATTCGTTGAAGCTAAAACTGCCATTATAACAGAATAATAACACTAATAAGTCCAGGACTTAGAAATATGAATAAGCACATTAACCTAATCAGTTACAAACAACAGGAAAACATGGCATTTACAATTCCAATATACTAAGACTAATTCACGCATAATAAGAAGAAAAACTAAGTAGAAACATGGACTGAGCAAGTAATTACTGGCCAAGAAATCAAATGCAAGAGAACTGTTGCCTTGGAAATTGTGTAAGCTGCCTAACATATCTTCGAGCATTGTCACTTTGTCGGAAGCTTATAGTCTTATACTGGAGTCATCAGGTCAACCTATGAGCTTCAAAGAGACAAAAGAGCCAGGAAGGCAGGAACACATTACCAATTTTGTTTCCAAATTGTGGAAGTACAAGGAGAATAAGGGAGAATCAAATAATACAAAGAAGCGCCATCAATATACAGTGATAAAACATCTAGACTGTAATTCAGGGAATTGTCAAACAGCTTCTACCTCCTGCTGTCCAAGAACTTATCTGAATTCACTGTAATACAACTAATTTTTACTGAAGTACTTTTCTGGTCAGAGAACTAATTTTTATTTATTCGAGGTTAGATAATAGCACAAAGCCTAGCGCTCTGCTCATTAATCCTCATGGCAAGTTCATCATTCAACCTTAAAATGCACGGAAGTAGACAACTGACCAGGCAAAGCTTCTCTTTGCTTCTACTGTTGCTAATTTCCTTTACAATTGTAGCAATTATCTTGATCAAATTGTAGAGACCATCACCGAGAACGAGTGCTATTGCTATGAAGACCTTGACAGATCACAAATACAATGTATTAAATTGAATTAGAAGGTACAAAAAATTGAAGGAAAACCAACAAGAATATTATTGAAGAATTTAATGAAGTATATCGCTGCCGGAGAGAAATAAGTAGTAATACAATAACGAAAACAACCAGTAGCAATGTAGCATACACCATATACACGAAAATGAAAAGGAAAAAAACAATATGGGTATATGGAGCATCTGCAATAGTATGCCTCATATGATCATATCTATAAAGTTGTCACAGGGGAATATTTGATACTGTTCAAGTGCATAGTTATTAGTAGGGGTGCTTATCGAGCGAGCCGAGCCCGAATAGCACTGGGCTCGGCTCGAGCTCGTTTAACTTTTCATGGGCTCGGCTCGGCTCGTGAGCTCGCCGAGCTTGGGGGAGCCGAGCTCGGCTCGAGCTCGTGATTAGAATTTGCGGCTCGAGCTCGGCTCGTGAGCTCGTTTAGGCTCGGATCGTGAGCTCGAATAGGCTCAAGCTCGGCTCGTGAGCTCGTTTAGGCTCGGCTCGTGAGCTCGATTGTGGCTCGAGCTCGATTGTGGCTTGTGAGCTCGTTTAATTGCTGTTACCTTTTCTTTTTATCTTTCTTCTAATATATACTTTAGTTAGTATCTTAAAAGAAATACTTAATATAATTTTTAATATATATAAATAATTTTTAATATAAAATATTTTTTTTAATATAAAATATTTTTTTAGTATAAAATAATAATCGAGCTGTTCACGAGCTTTACGAGCCGAGCTTTGCCTAGCTCGGCTCGGCTCGTTAAGTCTCGAGCCGAGCCCGAGCTCGAGCCGAGCTTCAACGAGCCGAGCTTTGACCTAGCTTTGACCGAGCCGAGCCCGAGCTGCTCGCGAGCTTGTCAGGCTCATTATCACCCCTAGTTATTAGTATCAAACTACTTCCACTTTTGTCATTTACCATCTCTTTAATAGGTCATTTTTCACTTATATCCCTTTCATAAATAAATTTGAAATCTAATCCTGTGGTTTTGGCCCCTCAAAAAAATCCATCGAAATCCAGCAAAAGGTAGCAATAATAGGACTTCAGTGTCTTGAAAAGACTATAAATCATAAAAAGTGACCTATTTAATAAGGTAGTAATCGTCAATTATTCCAAATCTTTTACTAACCAAGCAGTCATTATACCTTATATCCATAAAGTCCTTTGAAGTTGTTACTCTCAAGATCAGCTGGATACCAATCTCCAGCATGCTTCGGGATGAAGGGCCACAAAAAACCCCATGAAATAATTGCACCGAATAGGACAGAACAGTTCACTATGTGCGGATAGATAAGTCCACAACCCACATAAGGTGGACTAAAATCTAAGTAGAATCTGCAAACATATAAAGAACAAGAGGCTCACCCAACATGTCAGAAGCATGCAGAAGAAAAAAATGATGAATTGCTAAATCACATGGAAAAGACTAGCAATAGATATTGGTACATGAATTGCTTATGAGTTTTACAAGCCATTATCAGTAGAACAAACAATGACCAATGAGTAAGTGAGTAACTGAATTAAACAATAAAACTAAATCACATAGAACACATGCAAACACTACAACATGAATTAAATCAAACATTGATGTAAACAACAGATCCATACACTACAACATGTGCTAAATAAAAAACTAATATATAAAGAACACATAACATGGGCCAAACAATACATCAATAGCAGATCAACAACAGATGAACAAGAGATCAACAAAGGAACATTTCATAATCAACATGACATGCAAATTTTGGACAATAACGTAACGAGACCAGCCTTGGCAATGGTCACTGTCTGTTGTTCCATGACTTACTCTGGAAACATAAGCTTCTCCTCTAATAGGAGATTGACATTCTAAATCGAAACAAGTTTAAAGAAACAGAATATATATAGCACAACTTCATCCGATAAAAGCTTAATGACTTTGATCACAATCCAATTAATAGAAGGTAGTAGACTTGGAAAGTTTCTCGCCAATAACTCCAGCATCACATGCTAATTTAAATCAATACAAGTATGCAACTTCTCATTATAGCATTCCATGCACCAACGAAATTTAATATAAACAAAGTACAAATAGATTTTTTAGTCATTTTTTACTAACATGAAGAAGTACTCAAATTATAACAAGACCAAGTACTCCCCATTTAAGTCAATAATACAAGGTTCCATGAATTACAGCATACGACATAATCATAAAGAAACACGAAAGATCTAGAATAGTCCTAACAACAACACATAGAATGTAGATAATAATAATTGGTCATAACACAACCATATATGAGCACCCAATCCGTAGTTAACTAAACCAGCAAACAAGAACAAAAGAAGACAAAATAATAAATAAAAAAACCTAAGACGAACATTGATTATCAACGGAAGAAGAAACATCCTCACTTGTTGCAACAGTAGCACGATCAGAATCGGGAGTAAGAGAGACCTCAGTGGGAGGCCTAGATTTGACAGCATCAAGCATCCACTTGTTGATTTCTTTAGAATAAACCTGAAGAATCTCGATTCCTTCATCATTGGAGGAAGCAGAAGCAATGGTGTAAGCCTCCTCTTCAATGGTTTTAGAATAAACCTGTCAAACTTGGAATCTACTGTCTCCCATAAACAATCAAAATAAATCAGTAAAAAAGAATATAAAGAAGCATCTAGTCGACGAGTACCCTTGAGGACAGAGAAACCCAAATCCAATCTTGGAGGCCCATTTACTTGGGAACCACCGCAACTGCTACTGCTGCTCGATATGATCTGAAACTCATGTGTTATATCTCTATACAACGATTGCGCCGACCTCATTGCCGAAAAAATAAGAATTTCTAAACCCTAGATTTTGGAGATCGAAAAGGTTCATAATTCACAGACAGCAATATAGAGAATTGGGGGGAAAAGGATCGAAACATCAGATCTAAAGTACGTGAGAAAAATAGTGAAACTTACCATTATAGTCATGGTGCTCGAGTCGAGCTCCGACATCGGCCGAAAATTTGGTGAGAGTGAGCCTAGCAGCAGGTCGGACATCGTAGGAGAGGAGCGAGAGTGAGCCCAGCAGGCGAGAGAGCAGCGAGAGTGAGAAAGGGGAGATGAGAAAGATCGAGAGTGAAGAGGGTAAGAGAGAGAAAGATAACCAGTTTGATGGAAAGGGAGAGGGAGAGAGAGAACTGAGAGGCGGAAGAGAATGGGGGAGCAAGAGGGAAAATTAGAATCTTGAACTGTAGAGACTAGAGAGGATGGAGCGACAGAAAATATAAAAAAAGGACAGGATAAATGCTCCAGTCAAACGGAGCATTTGTGAAATTTTTTATTAAAATATTGAGGAATTCACTAAGTGCTACGTTTTTTAAACAAACGGAGCATTTGACAAGTAGCAAAAGAGGATTTTTCCACTAGTGTAGTGCTACTCATGTTTTATATAAACTAGTAACATATAATTTATATTATTCTACCAATATTGTTTAAAAAAATAAACATCATATACTATTGTCATGTTCGTTACACAACATAAAAAAGAACATCACATATCAAAATTATTAATTAGAACAAATATAAAAAAGAACACGTACAAATGCCAAAAGAACATTCTTCTTCTTGAACACAAATAGCTTCAAATAGTGATATCAATGACATTTATAATAATAGCAACGACGTTAATAATAATTACCAATATTAATAATTATTAAGTACAACAACGACAATAATAATAATATTTTTGAACAAATGTACTAGTAAATAGTAATATTAATAGTAATAGTAATCGTATAAAGTAATATTATTATTAATAATAATAATAATAATAATAATAATAATAACAATAATAATTATTATTATTACAATAACAATAATAGCATTAGTAATACTAATAATCATAATAATCATGATAATAATAACAATAATAATAAGTTTTTAAATATAAGCATAATCTGAACTTATCTGATCTGAACTGCACTTTTATTTTCTGATCTGATCTGATCTGGTCTGATCTGAAGTAAGTAAAAATAAGGTGAACTGAACATAGCCTTAGACTTGATAGCCCATGGTTCAGCAAATATATATCAGTTTAAGGTAAATAAATAGCGTTCGTATTATACCATAAGTTTATTCTAGATTTGCATTCTTTGTTACAACCTTCAAAGGACAGTCCTCGAATTCGATGCGCTAACTCTAATCAAATTTTAATATGAATAACACTTAAAGACATATACACGGCCTCTTTAGAATGAGTTACAACTTATATGCAGTTTACTTAGTTAACTTGCGTGATAGAATAATTGATAATCTAACCTCATTGAGTTCATTCACTTTCAAACCACTATATTATCATATAAGTCAAATTCCACTTTAGTTTGAAAGCACTTAAAGACATATTATCCTCATAAAACTTCCAATTGCTAGAACTCATAACTTATGTCCAAAACACATATAACTCACATTTGGTTATCAGATTCCAAAACTCAATTTCTTACACAAGTTTATACTTGAGTCCTTTTTAAACATCAATGAGATTTGATTGCACCAGGAACTTGCACCTTTCGAGTATTTCAACATAATCTCGAACAACAAATTATAAATTACCGCAAATAACCAACAAGGTCATCACATAACTCAATCAAACTCCCGATTGCATGACTCAACAGGCATATATTTCCAAAACTTGAAGATGCAGAGAAGAAAATAGCAAGAATCAGTACTATTCCAATCAAGTACCACCAATAATAAATCAGTCATGAACAAACAAATTAACAACACCATCATCACACTGTTTCAATCATATTTTCGAGCCAATTTCTCAATATATTCGAAATTTGCAGGGAGATCTATCATTGAAATCAAAAGAAGAAGAGAAGGGGGTGTATATACCAACAAGGGCGGCGCGGTGGCGGCACCACCGCCAGCCACGAACAACAGTAGACACGGAGGAGGGAGACAGAACAGTAGCGGCTCGACCTAACACCACCACCACGAAGAGGAGTGAGAAGATCGAGCAGGGGAGAGAAGTAGGGCGCTGCGCATCGGCGCGCGGTAGTCTGACGCGAGCAGGGGAGCTAGCATAGCAGCAGCACCGCACGGGGGGGAGGAAGCTCCGACGAGCTTTAGGAACGCCGGCGAGGAGACGGCGCAGGTGAGGAAGAGCAAAGGAAACGGGGTTTCCACGGCGAGGAGAGAGAAGGGGTTTTGGGGTTTGGGTTTTCCCACGGGAAAAGAGAAGGGAAATTTGGGGGGTCTTGGGTTTGTTTGGGTTTCTCCGCCGACAAAAAGAAGGAAGGAAAGGATGGTTTTGCTTTCCAGCTTAAGAAACCACGAGAGGAAACCGACTTGGCTTCCCTTATTGGGCATTTTTTTTTTTATATAAGGAGAGAAAACTAGGAGGTGTCTACACTTACAATAAGCTTCAAGTACAGAAATAACGAAGAAAAAAGGAGCACTAAGGAATTCGAGTAAATGCTCCGTCGCGGCATCACGCCATCTCCCCAGGCCTAAATCGGCGTCGAACCCTTCACGGGGGGCAAGACAAACACCACCGAAAATGAATAAGCTCCCAATCATCACAAGAGAAGCACAATTACTTGAGGCCACAACATCAAACAAAAACTAACCAACTAAAAAACAAGAAGTAAATAAAACAGAAAAATACATAAAAACATCAAAACCAGAGATCTACCACTCGCCGGATCCACCGCAAACACGACCACCACGAAAGAAACTCCGGCGACAAAGACTGACAGATTCAGAGACCAGCCAAAATGGGCGAAAAAGAAATCAACCCATCGTGAACGAACGCTGACCCATCGCGAACGAAATTCCGGCACCGCGAGCAACCCCATTCCGTGAACAACCCCACATCGCGAGCAACCAAACACTCACGATCCACCGCAAGCAACCCTACACCGCGAGCACTATTCCAAATTGACTGATTTTATAAATGGCAAAAGCTGATCTAGAGGCTAGAAAAACAAGAGTCCGACTGAGGACAGGAGAAAATTGGACTAGTAGACAAAACTAAGCCATAACAATGGCTAGATCTAGGAGGAAGAGAAGAGGGAGGAGGCTAGGGTTTCAATTTCTAAAGAAATTGATTTGGGGGCTAGGGTTTTTAGGGTTTGCTATTAGGGGAGCTAGGGGGTTTTCTAGAGAGAAGGCAGAGCCTCTCTCTCTAGAAATCCCTTCCAAGATGGGCTCTCCCTTATTGGGTATATGCTAATCAATAAATTTTGAATGACTAAAAACCCAAAATGATTTTAGTAATAATAATAACTTTATAAAACCAGACAAATACATATATATTACAAACACGACAAATTATTAATTCGTACTCTAAACTCAAATGAAATAAAAAATTTCGAAATATAATTAACTTGATAATTATAGTTAATGCTTAATAAAACGCTCTTATGAATCGGGGTATTACAGCGGCGGCGTGCACCAGCAGGGATAGTGGCGCGGTGTCTGTGCGGCGAAGTCCGGCGGAGGTGGTGCAGCAACACCGTGCGAGGGTGCGCAACGAGGAAAGGAAGGTGAAATGCGAGAGAGAAGAGGAGAGGAGGATGGAGCGTAGGGTAGGTGCCGGTGGTCGAAAAAGGCCGGCGGTTGGTGCAGGCAGTGATTATGTTGGTGGCAGGCGTGAGTGGTGGTACGAGCATGGTGGTGGGTGCACAGTGGCACAGCGGTGATCGACCTTAAACAGAGCAGAGAGGGAGAGGTAGTGCGATGAAAACAGAGGTTTAAGGGGAGTTACTTGGGTGGCGGTTGCCGGCGAAAACAAACCTAATTTCGGCAAGCTTATGGGTGAATTAGATGGTGGAGAATGGGTGAATTAGATGGTGGAGAATTAGGGAGAGGTACTACTACTACTCACTCTCACTGCTCTGCTGGCTGCTATCTTTGCTCTTTGCTCTTTGCTACTACTACCATCACGCTCTTTACTACTACCCTTTGCTCTTTCATCACATTACTACTACGCTCTTTGCTCCTCACTAGTACAGAATCATCGATTTGCGTCAGACCTAGGACCATCATTTGTGTCGGACATCGGTCCGACGACACAGGTCGCGACGCAAATCGGGGACATGATCTGCGTCGGATGAGGAAACGACACAGATGCAGTGCTATTTGCGTCGGACTTACGTGATGTTCGACGCACATGACTCGTGAGCCCCAGCCATTTATTAAGCTATTTGCGTCACATGTAGCACTATGTGCGACGCAAATCATGTATTTTTTATTTTAAAAAAAATGAATCTGCGACACATGTAGCACTATGTGCGACGTAAATCATGCTTTTTTATTAAAAAAAAATGAATATGCGTCACATGTATCACTATGTGCGACGCAAATCATGCATTTTTTATTAAAAAAAATGAATCTGCGTCCTTTTACAAACATCATGATCTCAAACAAATGAAAAACTTAAATTTACAGCATGTATTGCAAAATCTGCGTCGTTTACAAACACAAATTGTATTGCAAAAAAATCCAAACATCATCAGTTTACAAAAAAAAACTAAAAAAAAATACATGATTTACAGAAAATCAAAAAGAGAAAATTACAGAAAATCAAAAAAGAAAATTACAGAAAAATCATAAAAGAGAAAATTACAGAATTACAGATACTACTTAGAACCAACTTGTAACTATGTATAGTTGAATTACAGAAAATCAAAAAGAGAAGTTGAAGTTTGATTACAGAAAATCAAAAAGAACACGAAGAAAAAAAGAGAAAAAACAACAAGAACCAAAGTAGCATCAATAAAAAGTTGAGGACCTTGCGATCGATACAGAGAGAGGTTCTTACTTTGCGATCTGGTTCGAAGCACCAAAAAGAAGGTATCACCGACTCGTGTCTCCTTCTTCTCACCGGAAAATTGCTGCTTCGTGAGGGCTTGAGTTATACCTCCAAAAATTAGAATAAATTTCTCTATAAACATGAAGCAACTGCAAGAATAACAAGAGAAGTAGAGAACACCAACTCAACAGAACAATGGCAACAACGATGGAATTCCGGCGACTGAAATGAATGGGTCAGCAGCTCCTCCGACGAAGCTGCATCAACACCAACAGAACTCGTGGCAGCAGCAATCACGAAGCAAAGGAGAGAAAAAATTGAGAGACTGAACGAAAGCGAAGCATTCGCGTGCAAACTGCAGTGGTGGTGGCGCCGGAAGGGCGGCAAAATGCCACCGGAATTACCACCGACGGAGAGCCGCAGCATCAAGCCCGATCTCCACGCAGCAGACTTGAAGAAAGAGAAAGTTGGGCGAGAGGGAATCAGGAGTGAGGAGGATTTGAGGGTTTTGGGTTTCTTCAATTCTTGGTGAGAGAGATGAGGCGAACCGGGTTGAGAGAGATGAGGGAGATCTAGGTTTAGAGATGGAAACGGCTGAGAGGCAAAGTGAGAGTTAAAGTGGGTTTTTTATATTGTGAGCCCATCTGCGTCGCACATCCAGCCCATTCGACGTAATTTTCAGTTTTTTTTGGTTATTTAATCCTTATTCGCCCAACTCATCTGCGTCGGATGGGCCTCTACGTCCGACGCAAATCGCCTGATACAAGGATTTGCATCGCACAATAGGCGCGTTCAAAGCAAATCTGCTTTAATCATGTGCGTCAGATGTATATGGTCACGCGACGCAAATCCTCTTACCATTCATTTGCTGTGGGTATTTGCGTCAAACATTGAGTATAATCCGACGCAAATCGTCTGCTCCTGACCATTTTCGTCAGTTCTTCATGCATACGACGCAAATAAGCAGACGCAAATTATCATTTTTCTACTAGTGTGCACTCTTTTGCTCACGCTCACGCTCTTTGCTACTACTACTACTACTACTACTAATGCTTTACTACTACTACTGCGTGCTCTTTGCTACTACTCTGCTAACTCTTGCCCGCTACTGCTACTACTGATTGTTGCTATGCTACTTATTGCTCTTTCTACTCTTGCTACTCTTTGTTACTATGCTGCTTGCTACTCCTACTCTTTGCTATTACTCTTTTGCTCTCTGCTGCTACTACTACTACTACTACTACTCATTTCTGCTACTACTACTCACGCTGCGCTCTTGCTACTGCCCTTCGCTGCACGCTCTTTTCGCTATGCTTCTCTTTGCTACTACTCTTGCTCATGCTACTTGCTCTTTTGTATTGCTACTACTACGCTATACTACTACTACTAATCTGTTCTTGCTCTACTACTCATGCTCTTTGCTACTACTCTCTTGGCTACTACTACTCCTGCTTCTACTACTCATTTGCTACTCTTTTGCTCCTACTAACAGCTATTATCACGCTACTACTACTACTGCTAATGCTCAGCTCTTTTGTCTTTGCTCAGCTCTTCAGCTCTTGCTACTTGCTACTATTGCTCTTTTACTCTCTTGCTCTTCTTGCTACTCCTCTGCTGCTACTACTACTCCTACTACTACTACTACTGCTCCTACTCCTACTCCTACTACTAGTACTACTACTCGTACTACAACTATCAAGCATTATCTGTCAACTCTTTCTCTGCTTTGCTACTCTTACGTTACTATTGCTGCTATTGCTACTACTACTACTATCGCTACCGCTACTACAACTATTGCTACTACTACTGCTGCTTTGCTCACATTACTACTGCTACTACTACTAACAGCTCTTGCTCTGTTTGCTACTATTGATCTGCTACTACTCATGTTGCTACTCCTACTACTACTACTACTACTACTACTACTACTAGTACTGCTGGCCTTGCTACTACTACAACCGCTGGCTGCGACTACTACCGTTGTTCTTTGCGACTCACATCCGCTACTAATCTTTGCTACTTCTCTCGCTACTTCTCACGCTGCGGATGCTACTCTGCTACTCCTATCGCTCTCTCTTGCTCCTACTACTCAGCTATTGCTACCGCTACTCTATCTGGCCACGCACTTTACTACTACTACTACCTTGTTCTCGCTACAACTACCGCTGCTTCTCTTGTTCATTGCTGCTATTATTCCGATGCTCATCGCTCTGCTACTCATTTGCTATTCTTTGCTAATGTTGCTGCCATCGTCACCACTCCATCGTTGCGCTACTCTCGCTACTACTAGTACTCCACGCTCTCGCTCTGCTGCTATTGTTACTACTGCTGCTACTACTAATGCTCATCACTCTTTGCTACTAATACTATTGCTACTACTACTAATACTACGCTCTGCACTGCGATACTACTTTTGCTACTACTAATGCTCTCGCTCGCTACCAATACTACTGCTACTACTAGTGCTACTGCTACTAATACTACTGCTGGTGGCCGATTTTTGATTGTTTTAAGATTATTTTTTTATCCTATGGCAAAAAAAAACAGATTTTCTAAATACCCTTTAAAGTTAATTATCAAGAATAATAATATTAAAATATTGAAAATACAATTAATTTTCATGAATAATTAATTGGGCATTAAAATTGGGCTTGGATAGA
Source organism: Beta corolliflora (assembly GCA_947648045.1). Classification (NCBI taxonomy): domain Eukaryota; kingdom Viridiplantae; phylum Streptophyta; class Magnoliopsida; order Caryophyllales; family Amaranthaceae; genus Beta; species Beta corolliflora. The sequence continues at coordinate 1,604,052 of CANSZD010000729.1, read as the reverse complement.
CTTTATATTTTCGAAAAGTTTTTGGGCTTAGCTTTATTCATTGTTCTTCCTTTGGACCGAATTAATCAGGACGACGGTATGTTTCATCATTGGGTACTAAATGGGAGACACTATTTTGTGTCTACAGAAGCCCCCACTTTGAATGAGGATCAGGAAACCGAAAGTCAAAGTATGCGGTGTCGGGACAGAGACAATTCTTAACGCTCTGTAGTTTAGAACTGATCTATATGTCGCCAGTTTCTACAAAACAAAGTTAGTATGCACGACGATAACTACAAGCAATTTGATCATCTGCAGGAGAAGATGTTAGCAGAAGGGTGCAAACAACTCTGATAATGCACATAATAATGCAAATAATGCAAAGTTAGACTCTATAAGGATGCATGAGACGCTATGCAAGGATCAGGGTTATGCAAGCTTAGGTAGAGATGAAATGTCATGTAAGTTCAGGGTTATGCAAGGTTAGGAGGTCTGGATAGGTACAACGAGATGGATTAAATTAGGAAGATATAGATAGGTCGACTTTCGAAAACTATTTCGGTAATGAATAGGGGTCCACAAGTAAGATCCGTAGATTACAACTCTGTGGGAAGCCCCCACTTTGGGTAAGCTTGTCTTGAATCAGGCACTTGGAGCCTAGATTAGTATATAGTTGATTTGAGTTAAGCATTCATAATTCTTCACTGGGGATTCTTCTTTGGTGAGTTGACATAGGCAAATTCAGATATTGCCATAGACCATGGAATTGTCGGAGAGTCCTTCAGGGACAAGGAGAGTTTAGTTTGAAAAATAAAAGGGTTTAATTTGTGACTCATATAATAGGTAGGAAAAGGCTTTGACGTGGCTAGATTCAGACTCGAGTCTATGTCGGAATCTAGAAAGCATATGCTTCAGAATTCTAGAAAGTCAAATCATTAGGCCTTGATTAATTTATTTTATTGAAGCGGTCGGACCTCGAGATGAGGATTCCTACGTATCCTTCCGGAAACAGACCATTTGTAGTTCTTGATTTGATTTCTTTTTTTTTGTGCCCTAACTTTTTCCTAGGCCGCCCTTTCGTGTTTTCGACCTAGCAAGCTTGGACATACCTTGAAAAAGGAGTTAGGGTTGCTTAAAGGTTGAAAGGTTTGGAGTTTTGATGAAGGCTTAATTGGTTAGGCTGAGGTAAGGATCGTGGATTTGGATTATATAGGTTAATGTCTTGATGGATTGAAGGATTTTGGAATGAGGGGTTAAACTTGTGTGCAATCTCCCGAGCTTGAATTGACTTTTTCTTTTGCTTTTGCATTGTATAGTGCATAATCTTTTTCTTTTTGCTTTTTTCGCACTTTGAAATTTTTTTCTTTCTTTTATTTTTGCCTGACATTGATTTTTTTTTTATTTAGTGAGGCTTGCACACAAGTTTATGCGGTTTTGGGTATTGGAAGGCTTGTTGGATATTTTGTGGAGCTTTGATTTAAAATTATATTTTTTTTGTTAAGGATTAGGAGATGATGGTTTAAGGGATTTTTTATTCTAGGTAGCATGAAGATGTATTATGGATGATGGCTCATGGGAGGTGGCTTATGCAAGGTGATGGGTTTTTGGAGATGATGGAGGGAAGAGGAAAATAACTCTTTTTCCAAAGTATGTCTATTTTTTTCATTTTTTTCGGTGTTTTTTTTAATTAATCAAGGTCATTTAGGTGATTTAAGTTTCATCATTGAACTAGAAGCATAAATAAAATGACAGAAGGCCAATGAAAAATAAAAATAAAAATAAAATGAAACAAAAATGGAAAGACTATAATAAATGAAGTTCTATAGTGACATAGACTCGATGGGCAAGGACATAAATGGCTTAGGGTGAGAACTCTCACACTCATCCTAGGAAACCAGAAATAAAAGACTAAGCCTTTGGATTGGGATACACTGCCACGAGATTGTTGACGATGCAGATTCTCGTCGTAGGAAGTATTAGTAGTATATCGTCATCGACCAGTAACGATACATTGTTTTGAATTTTTTTGTCGATGAGTGACTTGCTTCAAGGATAGTTTATGCGTGGGTTTGTTGTTGGATTTGTGGGCTTATGTGTGATATACTGTAAATTTGAGGAGTTCTATTGGTTTGAATTTTCAAAATTTATGAGTCTGGTAATGATTGTACCAGGCCACAAATTTTAAGAGTTTATGCGTGGGTTTGTTGTTAGATCTTTTCTTTGTATAAGTTTGTTTTGTGTTATTACTTATTTTTTATTCAAGTGAGCACGTGTTCTTTCCCTTTCATTTCTTTTTTTCCCCTTTTTTTCCACGGGAAATGGATCAACATTTAATAATAAAAAAAACATAGTGGGGCCTATGACATTTTTACCTGTTGGGAAGGTCATCAAAGGAAGGAGACCAATATGGGAAGAGAGCATGACAACTTGGAATTATTCTCGGATAAAAGAAACATGAGATTAATGGTAGAAGATGGCCCAAACTTGGGAATATTTTTGACAATTTTTCCTTTTTTTCTTAGGGATGGAACCTGACAGGATAGATATGATTCGGAATATTTGTTAGGATCAGGGATAAGATGGGAGGAGGTAAACATGCATGACGACTCTAACTCTACCATGATCACTTTTCTAGATGTACTTCTTATGATAGACTCAACTTTAGGTGATTTGCATGAAAAGATCGATTATTATCTTTGAATTAAGTGAGTTTTGTTTGAAAAAGATGACTTAAAAGTGATCACGAACGATGATGCAAATCATAGATCGAAACACGGCAAATAAACTGACGAAAACTAACCTCGAAAGTCTGAACAGCTTGCGCCACACGCAAAAATTTCACTAGCCACGCAACGTTTCGTACGCCAAGCAAAGCTTTCGCGCACTACGCAAAGTATGCGCGACACGCAATGTATTGTGCGCCACGCAATGGTTACACGCCACACAATCTGGTGCGCCACGCGTGGTTTGCGTTGACACAAGCTTGGTGCATTTGGCGCATCAGTTTATTCGTCATTTTTCGAAGATTTCTAGCCTAATTCGAAGGGAAATTCGACAAGAAAGCATGTTGAACTTAGCGAACAAGCTATCAATAATATCATAAAGGCAAGAAATAGTATGCAGTTCTCATCCTAGAGTCAAGATATATGTTTAATACTATGGTTAGACTTTAGTTAAGGCTGAAAAGGGTCCATGACTAAGAGATTGATCCCACGCTTCGTACCGTTGCTTAAAAAGGTGGCCACGTGTAAGACACACTCCAGTTCTCAAGTTAGATACAAGAGAACAATGTCATGGTTGGGTAGGTTTGCTTATGACTAAGATCCAACACTATCGCTCTGGAAGCTTTCGGAAGGACACAACACAAACCTCTCGGGGGTTGCCTCACGCATAGCTAATGAGGCAGGGAAGATTGTCCTTATAGTGGATTAAATCAGTAGTCATGCATATGCAAAACAATATGTTATCCAAAGACATAAAACAAGTATGAATCGTATTTTTCAAGTTTCACCCACTCATTAAATATAAAACTTAAATTCTCCCAGTGAAGTCGCCAAATTGTAGGTGTGTTTTTATTGCCTACACGGGATGAACACGTATTCTTCTACCTCATTGTAAATGTTTTATTGAAAAATATTTTGAAATGGAGAAGTCGTCAACAAGTCTTTAAAGGAAGACTCGTAAACCTATTTGGATATTCGGAAATCGTAGAGACAACTTAGGGACTTATCCAATGTAGATTTCTCCATCATGACTCCATAGATGATCAATCAACCATAGATTGAGTTCGGGGCTGAAGGTATGAATAAGATCAACAATCAAATTCGCCCATTGATGACCTCTACTTAATATGGATTCATGTCAATCAGTTTTATGCAATTAAACAACCAAGCAACATTTTAATGCAATGTATAATTAATCTATGTTGGTTCATTAAACAAACAAAAGACTGATTTTTGGTGACATGTTATTAAGCAATCAAATTACTGAGATCCTAACAGGTTGTCTAAATTATCTAAATTTAATGTTGCAACAGTTCTTTAGGTCTTGATTAGCAATAATAAGCATGTGAGGTTGTGAAAGCATTATATGATACAACATGCATATGAATAATAATCAATATAGAAAAGAAATAAAAATAAAGAAAAGAGTAAACATTAGAATGTACAGAATAGCGTTAATTACTTCAAGATCTACGTTGTGACAAGTAAATTGTTAGTACAGCAGAAATTAAATTGAAATTGACTCTCAGGAATTATACCTTTATCGCCTGGGTCTTATGCAAGGATCTTTAGGATAAGCAATCTTGGAGCTTGAAATATGAAATTGGAAGGTATGGATTTGTTTTTTGAATGTGTTTCAATATACTTAAGTATGTGTAGAAGTCGTAGGAAAAAGTGTTGTGAAAAGTCGTTCGAAAAAACGAGCTATTTATAATCAAAGGAAACTGAAGACGAAGCGAAAAAATAAAGAAAAAATGTGCATGTAAAGCATATCATGTGCGCTTGATGCACAACATTTGCGCCACACATACAGCCTCTGCGCCGGCGCACTGGCTTTCTTAGCTATTTTTTGATGGTACTAAGATTCTTTTTTATCCTTTGGTAAAATATATCCCTTGAAATCCAAAATCAGCTATCTTTAGGAATAAAAATGTGATTTTTAAAATATCCTTTAAAATTAATTATCAAGAATAATTAATATTAAAATATTGAAAATACAATTAATTATCAGGAATAATTTATTGGGCTTTAAAATTGGGCTTGGATAGACTTTATATTTTCGAAACGCTTTTGGGCTTAGCTTGTTTAATTGTTCTTCCTTTGGACCGGAACATTTAGGACGACGGTTTATTTCATGATTGGGTACTAAATGGAGAGTTACGATTTTGTGTCTACAATGGTAAAACAGAATCCATGATAACCATCCTAAACCCTAACCACCATAAAACCTAACTTCACTCCAGTCCTAAGGCCAGTAATGCATAGCTCTCTCCCATTAAATACTCAACCACTTCAACACGCCCTTGCATCAATTTATCCACTCATTCCATGCATTTTTTCCTCCATTTTCTATTTCTTGATCCAAAGCGTCTTCAATTTCTCCTCTACTTCTTCAAATCGCAATTCAAGCTCAGAAAATGCTGTGACTTGCTCCAGGAAATTGGCTTACAAATGTTTGCTTTAAATCACTTTTTCACATAAAACATTCACATTTTGTAGGCTCCTGAAATCAGAGTCACCAATATATTGTCGTAACGTTTTCTATATTACACACCTAATGCAAAAAAAGCAACTGAATTACAATTTCCGGTGATTAGCTAAATATAAAGGATTGAAATATAAATATGAGTAAGAAGATACTCACATGCTATTTTGAGCACCCATAGAATATCTTCCCACTATTTTCTCCTCTTTTTACAGTCCTCACCTTTGCAGGATCGTCACATTGGCATACTAGAGAAACATCTCTTGTAGCAAGTCTTGAATTGATTGAGCCAGATCCAATTGAATTTTGTGCTGTCATGGGTGAACGTGAGGAAGAAAGAGAGCTTTAGGGAAGGTTTTGGAATAAGGATGAAGGAAATGTGTAACTGACCTTAGTTAGTTCAAGGGGTCGGTTGAGTAAAATAAAACAACACATGTTTCAACGGTAACAAGCACCTGATAGGGTTAACCTTCTATTACAAGTCAATTACCTACATGGACCAAAATTGGAAAAAATGATGCATAGATGGGACTAATCAGAAATAATCCCTATTTAAGACTAAAAATGGCGGAACATAATTGGCATTGTTCCTATCAATTGTAACAGGTCAATGATGGCAACGACAACGGAAATGGTGACGTCAATGCCCATTAGTATCACCACGAACAGAGGAGAGAGGACAGATAATTGACTACGCCACGAGAGAGGTAGAAGGGCCCGACAGCAGCGTTGGGGCTCCGACGAGCAGGAACAGACGACAGCGGAGGGTTGGGGCCCAAGCAGCAGAAGAGGAAAGAGAGAAGAGAGAAAGTCGGGGTTGAGGGTTTGGGGTTGGGTGAGAGAGAGAGCCACAGAGAGGGAGATGGGAAGCCACGAGATAGAGACGGTTTAAGGGGGTATTTGGGTTATCTAATTGAACGACAAGGGGAAAAACAAGGATGAAAATCGACTTCAATTTCCATATTGGCCAAATGCCACTCAACTAATTTTTAGTACTTAAAACCCAAAATAAATTTAATAATTATAACTTCATTAAAAATAATTTAACAAAGATATTACAAACATAAAAAATCAAGATTCATATTCTAACTCAATTAAAATAAGAATTTTCGGTACATAATTAAATTAGTAATTACTTATAATTATCATTTAGTGAATGCTTTTAAAAAATACACCTGTTACAACTATATAATTATTTAAGAAAGAGATTATGCATCAAAGATATACAAAATATATTAACAACTACTAATTAACAAAATATTCTGAATATAAATTTTGTTCCCTAACAATGTTAATATAGCTGTAAGAAAAAGTCTAAATTTGAACAATTAATCATGTTGAACCCAAAGAAAATTTCAAGTTTTAGACCAGATTTTCAAGGATTTCAAATTTAGATTTCCAAAGAAAATAGTATAAAATTAAAAAGTACATGCAAACTAGAGATAGGAAATTAGAGGAGTGAAAGTTCCTTGACTTACAAAATAGATTAAAAAGAAGAACTTACTGTAAACACAAAATCGTGTCTCCTCATTGAGTAGCCAATGATGAAACATACCGTCATCCTCATTGGTCTGGTCCAAAGGAAGAGCAATCGAACAAGCTAAGTCCAAAAGCATTTCGAAAATATAAAGTCTATTTATTAAATCCAAGCCCAATTTTAAAGGCTCAATTAATTAATCCTGATAATTAATTGCATCTTTAATATTGTAATATTAAGGATTTTTTTATTCTTACCACCTTTTAAAATCCCAACTTTTAAGATAACCTCCTTATAAGTTCATTTTTTTAAATAACCACCTTATATAACCTAAATCTCTTTAAATACATACCAATTGACATATTTCGTCCAACAAATCGGTCTTAAAGAAGGGTTAAAACCTTATAAACAGTCTAATGAATCGTCAATTGGTAGGTATTTAGAAGGATTTAGATCATATAAGGTGGTTATATAAAAAAAATAAACATATAAGGTGGTTATTTTGAAAACCTTGATTTTATAAGGTGGTTAAAGTCAAAAAATTCTAATATTAATTATTCTTGATAATTACTTTTATAAAGGATATTTCGAAAATCAGATTTATATTCCTAATATAGCTGATTTTGGATCTCAAAGGAAAGATTTTATCAAAGGATAAAAAAATTTTAAAATAAAAAAAAAAAAACTGGCCAGAAAGCAAGTGCGCTTGATGCACAATTTTATTTTATCTTTTCGCTCCATTTTCGGTTTTCTTTGCCTATAGATACCTCGTTTCGTCGAACGGCTTTTAACAATGCTCTCCTACGCCTTAATACCTCGACATCCCTAATAGCAAACACTCAAACTCATATTCAAACACATTCAAATACATTCAAACCATTCAAACACATTCATACCTTCGAATTTCTCATTTCAAGATTCAAGATTGCTCATGGCGACAAAGGTATAATTCCTGAGGGTCAATTTCAATTTAATTCATTTTTTACTAATAATTTACTTGTCACAATGTAGATCTTGAACGAATTGACGCTCTCTTGTACATTCTTTCCTAAATCTTCTCTTTTTACTTATTGTCCTTAGTATTCATATGTATGATTGTATGTTTTGATGCTTTTATCACCTTACGTTATTATTATTGCTAATGAAAGACCTAAAGAACTGTTCTAACGCCTAATCAGATAATATGGACAACTTGCTAGGAACCCAGTAATATGATTGTTAAATAACATGTCACCTAAAAATAAGTCCTTTTTGTGTTTATTGAACCAACGTCGACTAATTATTATATTGCATTAAAATATTACGTGGTTATTTATTTGCATAAATATAGATATGAATCGATATAAGGTAGAGGCCATTAATGGGCGAATTTTATTCCTGATCTTATTCGTACCCTCACCCCTGAACTCAATCTATGGTTCATTGACCATTAATGGAGTCATGATGGGGAAATCTACATTGGATAAGTTCCTAAGTTGTCCCTACAATTTCCCAATATCCAATTAGGTTTATGAGTCTTTAAGGGGATTTTGCCTCGAATGAAAGAACAAAAATGGATTCATGAAGGTTTAATTACTGAATCACTTCCTAATGGTATGTTCTGGGTTCGTTCAGATAATGAAGATCTGATTCTAGGTTATGTTTCAGGAAGGATACGACGTAGTTCTATACGAATCCTGCCGGGAGATAGAGTTAAGATTGAAGTAAGCAGTTATGATTCAACCAGAGGTCGTATAATTTATAGACTCCGCAACAAGGATTCGGACGATTAGGCAGTTTTTCAACTTCAACACTCCTTTCTACATGAATACAATTCGAGATTCAAAATATCAAGAAACTTATTTTCTTCCAAGAAATAAATTAAAAATTAAAACAAGGAATAACAAATATGAAAATAAGGGCTTCCGTTCGTAAAATTTAAAGACTTATTGGTGACTTCTCTCTATTTCAAAACACTTTTCAATAGAACCTTTACAATGAGGTAGTCAACTACGCACTCACACCGCGTAGGTGAATAAAATCACGCCTATAATTTGGCAACTTTATTGGGGAGGATTTTTAAAAAAAATCAATTTTTTAAATGAGTGGGTGAAACTCAAAAAATACGATTAATACTCGTTTTATGCTTTAACTAACATTACAGTTCTGCATATGCATGTGATAAGTGCATAATTGAGTATGTTTTTTATTTCCTTATTTTGGTCTTTTATGTCATTGTTTGGTCAGTGTTTTAGGTATTTAGATTACTTTTAATAATGTTAGATCATATATTGCCTTTGCTAAAATTTAGTATAAATTGCACTAATTAGTTTTTTTTATTTGCATTAGGCTATTATGGAGTTAACAAAGACTAACAATGTCTTACATCACAAGACAATCAAGGAAAATAAATAAAGGAAGAAACAAAATAAAAGAAAAGGATGAAACAAAGAGAAACGTAGCACTAGCAGCAAAGAGTAAAAACACCACAGTTTTCTTTTCTTGGGCCATGAAGTCAAACGACTCAAATAACCCAAATTCATCTCTTTCTCTAACCTACTATGTGATCAACACAAGCAACCAGGGAGCTTCTATTAACTTTCTTCTTTATGTGCATCATAAGAATGGAAGGAAAGCAAATTACCTTTTTCTCTTTCACACTAAAAATTCTACAAAATCAGTCCCAAATTGTCATTCGACGAATTTTGGGAAATTTCTCATGGTCTTTGTTTCGGCGTGAATTGTGTATAAATTGGAATCTCTTCTTCCAATTTAGGGTCACGCATGTATAGTAAGAAAAGAAGGAGAGTACTACAAGGGAGTTTTGTGAAGCCGTGGTAGCGGAATCGGAAGTTCAACTGAGCAAGAAGACTGCTATTCACGGAGGTTTGATTCATCGGCGAATACTCAGTGAGCTTAAGTGATATTCTCCTATTGTTGTTTCTCTTAATTTTGTTATTAGAATTCTCAATTCAATGAGTTTGTAGTTGGATGATTTTTGTATTAGTCGTATGATTTTAGATTAATATATGAACTCATGGTTTGGTTTAATTTTCCAATTACATTAAATTTCAGTTTCACAATCGTAATTTAGGCATGATTTGCTATCTTTTTGTGTTTAGGTTACGATTGAATGCTAAGTGTATAATTGGGCCTAGTTTAAATTATATACTATTGGTAGTACTAATATTAATTTATTCATGCGAATGGTCTGAATTAAGGTTAGAATGTAATTTGATAATATTCATGTTAAACTTCCATGGGCTTAATTTGAATATGATTAATAAAGTCCTGCTCCACATGCTTCTAGATTTAGCCTTTGTAGGTTGTGATCATACTTACGTTGTAGAGTCTAGTTTAGAGTTAGTATCGGCCTAGTTCAATACTAATTATTAATATGAAGGATAGGGAGATTTTGCTATCTTAATCTCTACAATTAATTGGTTATACCAATCTTGAGTTTAGTAGTTATATTGAGAAGCATGGCTAGTTGCTTAAGTCTATTGTGGTGGATATTTTCCGACTTGCTTGTCATCACTTGTAGATAGTAGATTAGTCTTACTTTGACGCAGTTCTATTAGTTAGTATTATCTTACCCCCCACATCTATGTAAATAAGTAAATTGTTATATAATCTCGCTCATTTGTGTGAATAGTATTTTTCTTAGTTAAACTTTGAGTTTAGGAAATTTAGTAATCTCTCCGAGGGATCGACCCTTTCTTACCCTTTTCTACTTGTTAATATTATTGAGGTCTAAGAATAGGTTTTTAATTTTATACGGTAATCGACACTTATTAAATTTTGGCGACATTGCCAGGGAGATTATTATTTTTTTTATTCCTAATGTCATAAATTTAACTAATCTTACATTTATAGTACATAGTGGTTAATATTTGAGAGTAGCTGAACTAATATAATCTTAGCATTGTGACTCAAGTCATTATTAGAATGCGCAGCCTGCTAGTTTAGTTGACATTTTACAGTGCATTATATAAACATATCAATGTCATGTTTGCATAGAATTTTTTTTTTTGCGTGATGTCAGGCCCGTAGCAAGGGGTGTGCAAAGTGCCCCTTTGCACAGGGCCCCAATCTAAAAAAAAAATTGTTTAAATTTGGAGGGCCCAAAGGAAAGTCTAGCCCACTGCGTTGTCGCTTCATTATTCACGCCTTCTTCCTCAGACTTCACGCTTCAATCCTCAAACTTCACGCTTCAATCTTCAGACTTTCCTACTCGTACATCACGCCACTAATTAAGCAACTTTCCTCAAACTCCTCCCTCTATCTTGATTCACCTTCCTCAATCTTCAAGTCTTTCAATCTTCTTTGATTCTTATCAATTCTTTCTCGATTTTTTTCGGCTGTTCATCAATTCTCTCTATTATCTATGGAAAGTTGGGGTTTTTTTTTCTCTCTCTAACGGGAAAAAATTTATTTTTACCCAATTTGAGATTGTCATTCATTATCAATGGCAAGCAACAATTAATTTTGATTTCTCCTAATTTCTTCATATCAAACGGCTAATTTTTAAGAGGTCTATATAAAGGAGGAAATTTGAAGGTTCTTAATCATCTACTTCCCAATTCTCAATCGGGTTCATTGAAGTAAGTAGTATTTTGATTTTGATTTTTCTGCAATTATGCGTGCTTATGCTTGATTTTGATTTAATTTTGAATTCGATTTTTTTTTTTGCAATTAATTTTGTGTTCAATTATGTGGAATATCCGAATATGGTTGATTTAATTTTGATTATTGTTCTGCAATTACTTCTGATTTTTTTATTTTTTTTATTATTTTTCTGCAATTATAAATCTCTGTTACATTATTATTATTTTTTCTACAATTATAAATCTAGAATCACTCTGTTACATTATTTTTTCTGATTTTTCTGCAATTATAAATCTCAAATCACTCTCGTCTCTCGAATTACTTCTGTTTTTTATTTTTATTATTATATTTGTGGGATTACTTCTCGAATCACTACCAAAATTCTGACTCTAGTCTCTAGCAGTGGCAAGAAATCCTTTCTTTTACTGGGGAAAAAAGATGCAGTTAAAGACTTTCACTGAGGCATTTCGTCGAACAACTAAGATGCATTAGCAATGAAAGACCCCCCCCCAAGTGAGATGAATTTGTAAAAATTACTTATGACCCACCTCAAAACGACAAGTTTAATATAACTTGTAAATGATGCATACAAAAACTGATTTTTTGATCATGAATGAATTTCAAGACGTTTTGTATTGCTGTTCATCTTATTTTTGTAACTTATGCCATTTTTGTAGAATGCAACTGATTTTTTATTTATAATGCTTCATAATGTTTATTTTGTTTTTTAATTTGTTATCTTAATAATCTTTTAATTTTCTGTGTTGAAGGTTAATTTTGTTTGAACGGAGTTGATTTCGAGGTTGGAGAAATTTAATCAGAGGATGTTATTGATATAAACTTCATCTCTCCAGGTTATATCAATCCATTTGGAACTCATATTTAATTGTTAAATTACTGAAATCTTCTATGATTTTATAAATAATGGCCCCTAATACTAGAAAATATGATTCTGGATATGAAAAGCGTAAGAAAAGGAAAAAAATGGAATTGTTGATTGAGTCTCAAAAAGGATCTCTTGATAAATTCATCATCAAAGAATCACAAGTTACTAATGATAATGTTGAAAATGAAAATGTTCATGTTCATGTTGAAAATGAAAATGTTGATGTTCATGTTGAATCTCCAATAAATCTTGAAAATGATATTGATGTTGAACATGTCCATGATGTGCCTATTGTGAATAATGATGTCAATGATATGCATAACGGTAATCCTAGTGTTGATAATGTGCCTAATGATAATCCTACTTTTGGTAATGTGCCTAATGATACTCCTCATGTTGATGATGGGCCAATTGAGAATGATAATGTCAATGGTGAAAATGTTGATAATATGCATAATGACAATGTCGATCCATGTGAGCCTAGTTATATGCCTGATATATATGATCCAAGAGTTTGGGATGGTCTCAATTCTAAAATGATTGATCTATTAGTGCAAAGGGGACCTAAAAGAGATTATTCTATTGTGAAAGGTCCTAAAGATAAATTCTCTAGGCGATTTACCGCTAATTTATATACTAGAGTTTTATCAAATGGTGAGAAATGTGATAGGGATTGGCTTGTTTATTCAAAAGAGCTTGATAGAGTTTTTTGTTTTTGCTGCAAATTATTTAAAAAAGGAATTGGTAGGGGTCAATTAACAAATGAAGGCTTTTCTGATTGGGGTCATATTGGCATAAGACTTAAAGAACATGAGACAAGCATGGATCATGTTAAAAATATGACCACTTGGTATGAGTTGCGTCTAAGATTTCAAAAGAATCAAACTATTAATAAGACAACTCAAAGATTAATTGAGAAAGAAAAGGATCATTGGAAAAAAGTGTTGCAAAGAATTATTTCAGTTGTCAAATTTTTGGCTAAACATAATTTAGCATTCCGTGGTTCTAATGGGAAACTCTACCAAAAAAGTAATGGTAATTTTTTGGGCTTCATTGAGATGTTGGCAGAGTTTGACCCAATTGTCCAAGAACATGTCAAGCGTATTACTAATAATGAGACTCAATATCATTATCTTGGTCATACCATCCAAAATGAGTTGATACTTTTACTCGGTTCCGTAATTAAAGCGAAATTATTAAGCAAATTAAACAAGCAAAATACTTTTCGGTGATACTTGATTGTACTCCGATGTTAGCCATCAAGAACAAATGACTTTGATATTGAGATATGTCAATGTTTACGCAAATCTGTTTGCATTGAGGAATCTTTCTTAGGATTTTTGAATGTAAATGATACAACTGGACAAGAGCTTTTTGATGTTTTAATAAATGAGTTGAAAAATCTTGATCTTGATGTAATGGATGTGAGAGGCCAAGGTTATGATAATGGGTCAAATATGAAAGGCAAACATCAAGGAGTTCAAAAGAAATTGTTGGATTTGAATTCTAGAGCTTTTTATACATCTTGTGGTTGTCATAGCCTAAACTTGACATTATGTGACTTGGCCAACTCATGTAGTAAAGCTAGAGATTTTTTTGGAGTCATTCAACGCATATATACAATTTTGCAGCTTCTACTAAGAGATGGCAAATTTTGAAAGACAATGTGAAAAAAAGAACTCCTAAATCTCTACATGTACTCGTTGGGAGAGTCGGTTAGAAAGTGTTGAGGCTATTAGATTCCAAATGTCAGACTTACGAGAAGCTTTACTTGAAGTAGGTGATTGTGATAATGATTCCAAAATAAAAAGTGAAGCTAAATCCTTAGCAAATAATGAGCTTGGTGATTTTGAGTTTTTGATGCAACAATAATTTGGTATGACATATTATGTGCAATTAATTCGGTAAGCAAGCTTTTACAATCAAAGGATATGCAAATTGATGTGGCTATGAGAAAAATAAGGGGTTTGATTTTTTTTTTGAGAAGTATAGAGAGAATGGTTTTGAAGATGCCTTGGATAGTGCTAAAAAACTTGCAGTGGAAATGGATATTGATCCTATCTTTCCTCAAAGGCATGAAATTCGAAGAAAAAAACATTTTGATGAAAATCCAAGCACATCATCAAATGCTCCATTATCTGCACAAGAATCCTTTAGAGTTAATTACTTTCTTTACATTGTTGATCAAGCAATCAGCTCTCTTAATAAGAGGTTTGAGCAATTTGAGGAATATGAAAGTATATTTGGTTTCTTATTCACTTATCATAATTTGAATTCATTGGATGATTTGAGTTTAAAGTCTTCATATATTAAAGTTGAAAATGCACTGAAATCTAATGATCAATCTGATATTGATGGGAATGAATTATTTGTGGAGTTGAAGTTGGTTAGGGAAATTTTGTCCGACGACATAGAGGGACCTCTTGACATTTTGAACTTAGTGAAAGATTTGTATTGGTGTCCTAATGCAAGTGTTGCTTATAGAATTTTGTTGACTATTCCTGTAACTGTTGCATCTGCGGAAAGAAGTTTCTCAAAGTTGAAGCTATTGAAGTCATATCTTCGTTCAACAATGTTACAAGAGAGACTTAATGGATTGGCGTTGATAGCAATTGAGAATGATCTTTTGGAGAAAGTAGAACATGAAGATTTAATTGATAATTTTGCTTCAAAGAATGCTACGAGAACCGCACTTTTTAGATAGAAGGTTGTTATAAAGTTTAATTTGTATTGATTTACTATTATTGATTTGAATAAAAATTTGAATATTTTGGTGTTTAAAAAAGATGTTTGTTATGTTGAAAATGAATATATATATGTATAGGGCCCAATTTCGATTTTAGAACAGGGCCCCATAAATCACTAAGACGGCCCTGCGTGATGTTAGCTTGGATTATATTTGTCACCCTAGTTCTCTGCTATAGTTGTACGGTTGTACCATTTAGTGCTTGATTTTATAGTCTCTAAATAAGATTTGAAAGGTAAATATACAACTAATGTGGCTGCATCTGAAACTGTCATGTAAGATGATAGAATTACTCCTTAAGGAGGCTTAGGTATTTCATTAACAATATATACCAAGAGTACAAGTAAACCTACTTGACTTAATTACATACTTAACTTATATACATGACTCTAAAGAAGGATACAAAATATCTTTACATATATTTACTCTAATACACCCCCACAGTTGGAGCGGGAGGAGGACGGATGCTTAAATAGATCGAAAATCCGTAAACAAGGGTTGAGGAAGACCCTTGGTAAAGATATCAACAAACTAAGAAGAAGAAGGGACATGAAGTACACATATATGACCAAGAGCAACTTTCTCCCGTACAAAATGAATGTCCATTTCCACATGCTTAGTCCGCTGATGTTGTACCGGGTTGTGAGACATGTAAACAACACTAATAGTATCACAGTAGACCACAGTAGCTCGCTTTAACGAACAATGAAGTTCAAGTAACAGGTTACGGATGGATGTCGTCTCAGCAACAACATTGGCAACCCCGCGATACTTTGCCTCTGCACTAAATCGAGATAAGGTAGCTTGCCACTTAGACGACCAAGAAATAAGATTATCACCGAGAAACACACAATATCCTAAAGTAGAGCGGCATGTATCAGGACACCTGCCCCAGTCAGCATCAGTATAAGAGACAAGACCCGTAGCAGGAGCAGAGGAGAAGTGCATGCCATAATCAAGAGTGCCCTTAAGATATCGGATGATACGCTTAAGGGCATGAAAATGAGGCTCGTGCAGAGCATGCATAAATAAACACACCTGCTGGACTGCATAAGAGATATCGGGAGGAGTAAACGTAAGGTACTGAAGAGCCCCTGTAAGCTGACAATAAAGAGTAGGATCATCAAAGAGCTTCCCACTAGTGGCACTAAGCTTAGACTTAGTATCAACAGGAGTAGCAGCTGACTTGCAAGAAGTCATATCAGCACGCGCAAGAATCTCCCTAGCATACTTACGCTGACAAAGAAACATATTATCCTTGGTACGAGAGACTGAAATACCAAGGAAATAAGACATAGGACCAAGATCCTTCATAGCGAACTCAAAGCTAAGAAGAGCAATGATACGGGCTCGAAGAGCATCAGACGAGCAAGTAAGAATAATGTCATCCACATAAATAAGAAGATGAGCAGTATCCGATCCCCTGTTGAAGATAAACGGAGAAGTATCACAGTTGTTGTTCACAAAACCTAAGGAGAGAAGATATGTCGAAAACCGCTGATACCAAGCCCGAGGGGCTTGTTTCAACCCATAAAGGGACTTACGAAGAAGACACACATGCTTAGGTTTGTCAGGATCAACAAACCCGAGAGGCTGATGCATGTAAACAGTCTCTTGGAGATCACCATAAATAAAAGCCTTCTTCACATCCAACTGATGAATAGACCACTGCCGAGAAACTGCTAAGCTCAAAACAGTACAAATCGTAGTAGGCCGGACAACCGGACTAAAAGTGTCACCACAATCCACACCCACCTCATGACTTTTACCATTAGCCACCAAATGAGCCTTATACCGTTCAAAAACCCCATCACATTTCTCTTTGTGAGTAAAATCCCATAAACAACGAACAACATTCACATTCGGAGGTCGAGGAACCAAATCCCAAGTATGAGTGTCAATCATGGCATTATATTCATCACACATAGCCTTACACCAGTTGGGGTCGTCAAGGGCACGTAAATGGGACCTAGGAATTGGAGAAATGGAAGTAGGGGAAGTACTAACAAGAGCGTGGCTAGCATATTTAGGATTAGGCTTGTAAACACCGGATTGGGCCCGGGTTTTCATGGAGTGGCCTGGCTAGGATGTGTGAGACACGGGTGCAGCAGGTGCTAAGGAAGGCCTGCTGAGAGATGGGCCTGGAAAAGAAGAAGCAATGCTGTGAGAGGAGAAATCCAGCGAGGAAAAAGTGGGGGAAGGCCCACGCGGAGGGGAAGGCCCAGGAGCCGTGCCCAGCTCACCCGCATGGCCAGAACGAGGAGAAGGGGTCTGTTGGGCCCGTTGGACTGACCAAGGAGGGGGAGGGTCTAATGGGGCTAGGAGGATTTTGTGGCTGGACTAAGGCAGGAGAGATGGCCCAAATTAAGGGAGGAGAGGAATTGGGCTCCAGGTCAGGAACAAGGAACTCAAAATCAAAATTTTGGTATAATTACATGAGTTAGGAAAAGAGAACTCATCAAAAATTACATGACGCGAAATAATGACTTTTTGAGTGGCAAGATCAAGACACCTATAACCTCGATGAGAAGAAGGATAACCAAGAAATATGCATGGAGTGGAACGAGCACTCATTTTATGAGGAGAAGTAGAAGAAAGATTAGGATAACAAAGACACCCAAAAGTACGAACATGATCATAAGAAGGGGCCTTGTTAAAAAGAATATGCACCGGAGTGAGGTTATCAAGAAGGCGAGTAGGACGGATATTTAATAAATAAACCGCCATATGTAATGACTCAACCCTGAAAGAGGGAGGAAGAGAAGCATGAAATAAGAGAGAACGACAAATATCATTAATAGTCCTAATCATACGTTCCGCCTTGCCATTTTGAGAAGACGCATGAGGACAAGAGTGTCGCCAAATCATGCCATGAGTAAGAGAAAACAAAGTGAATGGGACATTATCATATTCACAACCATTATCACATTGTAAAGATTTAATAGAAATTCCAAATTGAGTCTTGACATAAGCATGAAATCGCACAAATGTGGGAAAAACATCTGATTTATGTTTGAGAGGAAACACCCATAAATAATGGGAATAGTCATCATGAAAAAGTAAATAATAACGAAAACATGTATGACTATTAAGAGGATAAGTATATAAATCGGTATGAATAATATCAAATGGAGCATCAGTCTTAGTCAATGAGATAGAAAATGAAAGACGACAATGTTTGCCTAATTGACAACCATGACAAACAGAAAGAGTTTTCTTATCATTACACTGAATAAATTTATTGGTCCTAAGAAAACTAAGAACTTGATCTCCGGCCAGGATGTCCCAAATGGTTGTGCCAAACTTAAGAAGAAATAGTAGCAAAAGCAGAAGATGAAGAGGATGATGGAGTAGAAGAGACTGGATAAAGATTTCCCACACTATTGCACCTGGTCAATATTTTCCCCGTCTGAAGGTCCTTCACAGAAAAACCAAAAGGGTCAAATTCAGCAGAGACAGAGTTATCAGATGTGATTTGACGAACAGAAACAATAATTTTAATGATTTTAGGAGCATAGAGAATATTTTTGAGAGTGAGAGGGGATAAGGAAGAAGGAAGAAAATACGTGCCCGAACCCTTAACTGGTATTTTAGAACCATCACCAACCATAATATGTGAATTGAAATTACGGCAATTGACAATAGATGAATTCATACCTGAATTATTCATGAGATGAGACGTAGCACCGGTGTCCTTACACCAATTTGAGTCCGGAGATTGAAGAGATAATGCATTAAAGAAGATGGACAACTCTGTGGGCTGAAAACTTCCAGGAGTCAAGAGGGCCTGTTGTTGGGCCGCATTAGGAGGAACAGGCGCTGGGCCCAAGACACCCTGCTGCTGGGTTTAGGCGGCATTCCATTGAACAGGAGGTTGGGTAGGATATGGGCATGGGGGAAATACATGCGCTGAGCCCAAGGATGAGCCCAAGTAGGAAAAAACAATTGTTGTGGGCCTTGGTGAGATGTATTCTCACGTTGATTATGATGCCCATCCCCTTTATTTTTGTTTTTCCCTCCCTTGTACTTGTTATTGCCATACCCTTATTACTGTTATGCGAACGATTACCACCACCACCTTGTGCCGGCTGGGCAGGTTTTTGACCACCACCATCACCGACCAACAACACCGTATTAGTGGAGGCGATAGTAGTTTCAGTTTTCTCCCGACAAACCCGGTCCAATTCAAGCATAGACTAAGCCTTGTCAAAGGAAGATGGGTAGATTGTTGTATAAGAGTTGCGACCATACAATAATCGGAATTTAATTTCCCAACCAATTGAAGAACCAATCGTTCCTCAGAAATAGGGTGATCAATAGCAGCAAGTTGAGTAGAAATTATTTTAAGGGCTTGACAATAATCAGCAAGAGAAGAAAATTAGGAAAGATAAATATTACCAAATTGATCTCAAGGTGCACCACACGCGTACCTTTATTGTCTTGGAAAATATTGCAAAGACGTGCCCATGCTTCCATGGCAGTGGACTTGTCGTCCAAGATTTTGTGAAGAAGGTCAGTAGAAATGGTGCCATACATCCATTGACACACGATAGCATCCAAACGATCCCACAAATCAGCATCAATATCCGCGGGTTTCTTGACTTTCGGATCAATATGGTCGAGAACATTATAGACCTTTGCGGTGTTGCGGAAGAGCGTGGCCCAAGGGGTATATTGAACCTTGTCAACGTTAAGAACCAAGGGGATTAAAGCCTTCACATTCGTAATGCTTAAAGCGGGGTGATAGACATGGGTGACCGGAGGAGGAGGAGTAGCATCCCCGATCATGATGGATGAGAAAGAGAGAAGAAGAATAGGAAGATGGCGCCGAGAAACCGAGGAAGAAAGCCGGCAGCCTAGAAGGACAAGAAAGGCTCTAATACCATGATAAATTTGACATGACTGAAAAATGGGCTTGGGCAACCCAATAAGGAAGAGGAGAGTTCGGTCAACATACAAGCTCAAAGGAGGTTCCTGATAAGAGGTTTTTAGTGTGTCGTTAAGGCACTAAAAACCGCTTCCCAAACAATATTTGTAGTCCTAACAAGCAATTACTAAGAGAATAGTAAGGGCAAGTCAAGGGTCGATCCACAGGGAAATTGGGATTGATTAGAGTCTATCTAGTCTAGACTACCTAATTGAAAGGTATTTGGGGGTTTAAAAGATGTTTGGTAACAATTAAGACTATCTATAGCTAGAACAAGCAAAAATCACGAGTTTAAATATCAAATAAAGACACTAGAGTTAAGGCTACTAGTATGAATAAGAACGGATGATGATTGTTAATGCGATTGTGAAGCAACAAAGACGATTATGCAAGGTTTAGTTCTCCTCTAAAATACTTGAGTCCTCTCTCGAATGGTCCTCAAGAGTAATCGCTTAATCTATCAACTAAATCCTCTCTCGAATGGTCTTTAGTTAATTGATTAAAAGATTCGATAAGTTTGGAAAACCCCTAATGAAGGATCCCCTTAATTTCCACCCAATATCTTGGTATAGAAATTAAGTTGATTCTTGGGGATGATAAAAGAGTTCAAAATCCGATTTAAGAACATTTGAAATCAAAATACCAAAGTATAAATGTGATCAATATCTATCCTAAGGTCTCAAAACACCAATATCAATGCATAAACTTCTCCATACATCACAATCACATCAACAACATTTTTAAAACCCTAATTCATACTTTCACCCTAACCCTAGATATGAAACTACTCACTAATCATGGAGTTTAAGCAATTAAACAATGAATCTATGACTAATCTAAGGTTAAACATGATTAAGAAATTATTAAACTAATAGAAATCGCAATTATTAAACTAAGAGAATGAAGATCTTAAATAATATGAGAACATAAACAAACACCAAGAGAATGAAATAAAAACTAAAACTTTGAATTGAATTGAATGAAAAAGTACCTTGAATGTATTGGAAATCACAAACTATGATCAACAATTCTCAAATCTCAATCAAACTAAAGTGTTTTCTCTCTAATACAAAACCCTAGAATATTGTGTAGAAACTAGAATAAAGCGTAAGTCCTTTTTCCTCTCGAAAAGAGGGTTTAATGATCGAATGTTTTCTTTTCCGGATCGTGAGGTGCGGGCGCACCAAAAAGGAGGTGCGGGCGCACCTTGCTCGGATGCGGGCGCGCACCGGACCAGTGCGGGCGCACACTGAGTCTTACATCTCGAGGTGGAATTCTCTTCGTCAAATGATGCGCACCGAGATGAAGGTGCGGGCGCACCCAATTTAAGGTGCGGGCGCACCAATGTAGTCATTTTTGTGCTCCGAGTGGTCGATGGTGCGGGCGCACCGGTGGCTTGTGCGGGCGCACCATCGTGTGCGGGGCATACCAAGCGCACCTCGGGCTACCTTTCGGCCTCTAGCTCGATCCCTTACGCCATGTCTCGCATTTCTCGACCCCAGAAAAGGGCAATACACGCAATAGAAACACGAACAAACATGGTGAAAGCATATGTGCTAGAAATTCGATCGAAATAGATCGAAAATCTAGCAAAATGTCACTATGACCAAGTATGATCACGTGAATGAAATAGAAGGGAAAAGTGAGGAGAAAGAAGGAAGAAAAGGAGGAAAAGGGAGCTAAAACAAGCCAAAAGAAGGTAATAAAGTGCGTTAGAAACGCACTTATCAAACTCCCCCAAGCTTAGCGCTTTGCTTGTCCTCAAGTAAACCAAGAATGAGAGTGAAGGAGAGAAAAAAAAAAAAAAAAAAAAAGAATAAAAAGAAAAGGGAAACATGCAACAACCTAACCTATATGCTCTAAATGCAAGGTTACAAACATGACATGTAAGCTAAATGAGTTCATATCAAGATTTAGGAGACCAACCAAACACAAGAGGGAAGATGATTAGGAAGCACAAGAGTGACTCTAAGGTCTCGATCCACCGATCAACCGAGTCTCTTTGAAAGAAAGCTTTCCCGAGAATGATTTCTCACTCTTCTCCACTTCCAAGACCCAAGTTTGACTCCTCCCTAGGGATGCTCAACCATAATTGCTCGCCTCTACCATGTTTTGATGACCCTCATCATGACTTGCACAAAATCTCACCCGCCACTACTAAATAGATCGAGTCCAATCTAGGAGTCAACGGGGGCTTTGTTAAGGTTGTAACGGGGCTAGGTTAGGGGTGTGGATCATATTCTAGGAATGTGGTGCAAAAAGGGTAAGTGGAGTACAAACTAGGGGTAAATACTCCCCAAGCTAGTCCTAACACTATTCTCGATTAAAGAACTCTCACACATATCCTTGAATTTCACTTGTTTCTTTTTCACTTTGTGAACTTTTTCCTTTTTCTCATCAATTTGATCTTTCTTTCTTTTCATTTTCAATAATAAACCAAAGCGGACAATAAGAACTTTCTTTCTTTTATATCTTTTGTCTTTCATTTTCACAAAATTTTTCAACTTTTACCATCATACAAGCACATTAACTCTCTTTCACCAAGACTTAATATCAAAACCACTTAACTCGACAAAAACTACACATGTACTCCACTTTGGGGAAAGTTTGGCCATGACTCATTATGTGGGTTAAGCAAAAATAGGATAGAAAGGCTCGAGATGGGTTGAAGCGAATATCATGCGGGTATTCAAGCTTTTGGCTCTGTAGCTCCTATTACTAGCAAAAGAAACGCCCTAAATCATTCTCCTAGAGGCTCGTCTTATGTAATCTTGGGGAGCTAAAATGCAAGTCACGAAGTTAGGCGATCGATGGTGAGGGTTGTGAGTGAGTCTTACGAGGTTCGTGGCCCTTCTTCGGGGTTCATCGCATAAGGGATAAGGCGATCAAGCAACCAACTCGCCTTAGTTTCAAAAAGACTCTACCAAAAGTTACCGATCTCAAAGATCACCTAAAGTCACAACGGGGCTTCCAAAATCATCAAGTCTAATATAAGGAAGGTCTTCCAATCAAGTCATGAACTCTTTAGCCACAAATCATGCATGCAACCAAGCTATCCTAATGCATAATTTTTTTTTTTTTTTTTTTTTTAATTTTTAAAAAAAAAAACAAAAAAGGGATAAGACAAAAGAAACTACCAAAGCACGTTGTACATGTGAAGAGAAGTCGGCGGGGGTGGAGGATGTCGATACCACAACGAAACAATCACCAATACCAGCCGAAAACCAATGAGACCCCCAACTTCCTAGCAGTCTACGACCCAGAAACTCCCTAAGATATAGACATACAAGCAAGTCCCCCAGCTTAAGCAAAACTCCGCTCGGAGTGGCAAAAGGAGGGAGAGGGAGGGGGGTTAGGAAAATTTCTAATAGTTCCCACCATCCCCCATCGGGAGGGGGGTGAGGGGGAAATACCCACCGAGAGGACCCATCATAGTAAGATGGGTAGTGGGGGTAAGGACGGAATGAAGGCTCCTCAAATGGCCCTTCTCGAGGGTCGAAAGAAGGGGGGTAGTGGGGATGGTTAGGGAAGGGAGGCTCATGTCCGGAGTGGACATTGGCGAGGTGAGTGCGCCCGGCCACCCGAGACACATGGTCCCGGTCGGTGCGGATCCGGCAAGAGTAGCCGTAACCGCATGGTGATTGGCCTCTGAGAGGCTCGCATCTGCGCTAAAGCTGCCATGTGAGCCCATGTCGAAAGATTGAGAGGAAGAAGCTTCGGCCACCTCACTCTCGGGAATGCGGTGGTCGGGCCTCGGACCTCTCGGAACGCGGGGAGCGATCTCCATAGGCATGGGCTCGGGGATAGCCCGTGGGATGTCATGGGCGGGGGGACCCGCCAACGGTTTTCGACGTTAGGCTGGGGAGGTCCCCAAACGAAGTCGGGCCCTATATGACAGTAAGGTCGCCCCCCAAGCGACCGGATGCGGTTTTCCTTTTTATAATTGCGCGAAATTTCATCTGCTTCATAGCTGGCACCATCAATCTGTTGGGCGGCCAACAGTAGGCATCTTTGGCTTCCAAGCGAGCGAGTCATCGATCAAGTCAAGGTAAGATGCTAGCCCGGGTGACCATGCCACCTACAAAGAATCTCCCCGGTCCACCGTTGTACCCCAGAATTTCTGCGATCGGTTGAGGAGGAGAGCGACAAAGTTAATGCGGGCTCTATGGTGAGCCCCGTCGGTGGCCAACCGAGAGAACCGGCGGCTCGTCCTTCCGCATGGCTTGCCCGACTTCTGTTTAGGAAAGATGGTGTAAACCAACATCCTATGGAAGTATCGGAGAAGCAAGGTGGATGATCTCAGACGCTTTGGACGAGTTCGTTCGAAACGAAAGTAAATGCCGTTGGTGATCTTTGCCCACCACTCTTGCTCATTATATCCACTGCCGATGACGCTCAAAGGGGCATCGCGGGGGCTCGAGGGTCCATCCCAAACGCCTCACGAGGTCGTCAAAAGACGGTGCTCTTGTTTGATTAAACATGCGAAATTGAATAGTTAGAGCACTGTCACATTACTTACGTTCAACGTACTCAAAAACTCGAGAGTGAGTTGATCGTAAGTAGGTTCACGAATATCGAGGAAGTCCGATAACCTGAGCATTAGTCGCCATCTCCCTTATCATCGACTCGATGTTAAGGTAGTTGCGAGTAGTGAGGTCATAGAACTTAGTGGGGCGAAACGTGCGCTCGGAAAGTTGTTGGAAAATTTGTTTATGAGCGGCGTTTGGAAACTTTAGAGCATAAAGGGGAGGGGGATGCGAGCTAGACGAAGGTCCTTGTGAAGAGGACCCCGTCTTTGCTCGCTTAGACTCGGATGAGCCTTCACCACCACTTCTTCCCATGGTGAAAAAGAATATATGTTTGGCAAAAAGGGAAGGAGAAGGGATGATCTGCTGCAAAGACACAACCACAAAGCGGACTCTCTGCACAAAGAAACACGCAAAAGAAAAAAAAACAAAAACACACAAAAAGAAAAATCAAACCACACAAAAGGGAAAACACAAAAAAAAAAAAAAAAAAAGAAAAATAAAAACTAAGCCTAAGATCTACCGGCTAGCCATCCACAATTAGTAGCAACAAAGTTGCTAGCAATCAAGAGTTTCACCACTCAAAAGAGACTTTCAAGCCAATTTCGCCAAACCAACCACAATTATGCACATAAAGCAACAACACCTCACAATTTCAGCAATGTAGTTCTCACAAAAGTAAGAATATTATGAATTTATCACAAACCACAAAAATTGCATATGTTCACCACATCACCAAACACAAAAATGACAAAAGTTCATGAACAATCAAAAGAAATTAGGAAAAAAAAAAAAAAAAAAAGCATGCAATCGAAAAGAAAACATACTAGAAGTCCAATTTAGTAGATTATTGATGAAAAAGCAAAGATTAGAAGGGAGTTACCAACATGGAGATGAAAATCCCCAATTTTGAAACCCTAGAAATCGAATCCTTGCAAAACCCCCAATTTTTGTGCTTTGAATGTTGTAGAGAAGATGGTGATGAAGATTTTGGGGAGATTTGCCCTTGAAGTCGCCCAGGAAAAGGGTGTAAAGTCGCCGGATCTAGAGAGGAGGAAGAGAGAGAGAAAGAGAGTGAGTGTGAGAGAGAGTTTGAAAATGTGAGGAAAAGAGGAGAGAGAGGCCGAAAATATTGCCCGGCCCGATTTGGTGCGGGCGCACCTCTCCACAGGTGCGGGCGCACCCAACCGAAAATTTTTCAAAAATACGATTCTTTGCGGGCGCACCAACGGGGAGGTGCGGGCGCACCTCTCCTTCTCTGTTTTTCAAAAAATATTTCGTAGGCTTTGGTGCGGGCGCACCACGTCGAGGTGCGGGCGCACCAAAGTCTCTTGTTTTTGTCAAACTCGGTCGACGAAGTGGTGCGGGCGCACATGGGCTAGGTGCGGGCGCACCAAAGTCTTACTTTTTTTCCGAAAATCGTGTGCAAAATTTGGTGCGGGCGCACATTGAGCAGTGCGGGAGCACCTAACCCGTCCGATGTGTACATATTTCGTCTCCAAAACACTCAATTCACTCAACTTCTCATAAAAATTCAGATGTTCCAATGTACCTCTCATGGTGGTGATAAATCAAAACCGTAACTAACAAAGGAAAAATAAAAGAAATGAAAGAGAGGAAAGAAGAGAAACGGGTTGCCTCCCAGTGTAGCGCTTGTTTTAAGTCATTAGCTTGACTAAAAAGGATACATCCATCATGAGAGTTGCTCGGGTGAGCGAAGAATCAAGCAACCAATGGAGCCGACAGCATGCGAATCATGGTAGAGCTTTAAACGTTGACCGTTCACCCGAAATGGACCGTTCTCACCCATAACCTCATAAGCCCCATAAGGAGTAGTCTTCAACACGGAGAAGGGACCCGACCACTTTGACTTTAACTTTCGGGGAAAAGCTTTAGTCTTGAGTTGAACAACAAGACTTTGTCCCCAATCCAGGAATCTCGTTGTTGAATCCGGTTGTCGTGCCATTTCTTCGTTTGCTCTTTGTATAGTCTAGAACTCTCATAAGCGTCAAAACGAAATTCCTCCGAGTTCTACTAGCCTTTCTTTTCGAGCTTCTCCCGCCAAGTGTAGATCCATGTTGAGCTCCTTAGCGCCCACCAAGCCTTGTGCTCAAGCTCAGCCGAGAAATGACATGCCTTGCCATACACAAGGCGATAGGGAGTGGTGCCTATGGGCGTCTTGAAAGCCGTGCGAAGAGCCCAAAGAGCGTCATCAAGTTTCAAAGACCAATCCTTTCGTGTCCTATTGACCACACGCTCAAGAACATTTTTAACCTCTCGATTCGAAACCTCAACTTGGCCTTGTGTTTGGGGGTGGTAAGGAAGACCTACTTTGTGATTCACCCCGTATTTCTTCAATAAGGCTTCTAATTGCTTTTTGGCGAAGTGTGAACCACCATCAGCGATCAATCGATACACGGGGCACCCCAAATCGAGGGAAGATGATCTTCTTGAAGCTTGGTGACTACCTTATGGTCATTGGTGGGAGAGGCAATGGCTTCCACCCATTTGGTCACGTAGTCGACCGCAACAAGAATATATACATTCCCACGGGAAAGGAACGAATGGGCCCATAAAATCGACCCCCGGACATCAAACGGCTCAGCCTCGAGAATGTTCCGTTTGAGGCATCTCGTGTCGCTTTGTGATGCCACCACTCCGTTGACATCTATCACAAGCCACCACAAATGTTCGGGCATCCTTATGCAATGTTGGCCGAGAACATACCACATTGGAGCACCTTAGCAACAGTTTTGCTTGCTCCACCATGTCCTCCACATGCCAAAGTATGGCGATGATGCAAAACCGAGGCCATCTCATGATTAGGAACACACCTCCTAAACATGCCATCGGCACACTTCTTAAAAAGGAGCGGGTCATCCCGGTAGAACCTCGAAACTTCTTTAAAGAACCGCTTCCTTTGTTGGGAAGTAAAACCATGAGGTTGATCCCACGAAGCCGGATAATTTGCATAATCGGCGAACCATGGAACCTCATTGTTCATAATGGCGAACAAGGCTTCTTCTCTCAAATCGTCCTCGATAGGAATCTTCTCCAGATTGTCGGGAGGGGAGGCGTGAAAGATGGTCGGCTACCACATTCTCCGTCCCCTTCTTCTCTTTCATCTCAAAATCAAACTCTGAAGAAGCAACACCCACCTAATGAGCCTTAGGCTTAGCATCCTTCTTACTCATCAAATACTCGGACCGCGAGAATGATCCGTATACACCACTGCCTTATTACATGTCAAGTAGGAACGGAACTTGTCAAAAGCAAATACCACGGCCAACATTTCCTTTTCAGTAGTTGCATAGTTTCGTTGAGCATCATCCGAGTCCTACTTGCATAGGCTATCACATGTAGCCTCCCTTCCCTTGCGTTGCCCAAGAACAACTCCCACTTTGAAAAGTCACTAGCATCGCACATTAGTTCAAAGGCAAGCTCCATCCGGAGCTTGCACAATGGGGTGGAAGTAAGGGCTTTCTTAAGAGTTTCAAAAGCCTTAGTACAAGACTCATCAAACGCAAAATCAACATCTTTAAAGTAGATTCGTCAATGGTTTGGCTATTTGAGAGAAATCCTTGATGAAACGTCGGTAAAAACCAAGCATGTCCAAGGAAAGCACGAACTCCCGTCACCGAGTTCGGTGGCGGGAAGCTTCTCGATAACCGAAACCTTTGCTGGATCTACTTGATACCCTTTTCGACACTTTATGCCCAAGTACAATGCCTTCCTCGACCATAAAGTGACACTTTTCCCAATTCGGTACAAGGTTCGTCTCTTGACACCTTTTTAACACAAACTCAAGATTAACCGAGACATGTATCAAAAGACGAACCACACACACTAAAGTCGTCCATGAAGACTTCAATGGAATCTTCTAGCATATCGAGAGAAGATTGCTTGTCATACACCTACGAAAAGTGGATGGGGCATTACACAAACCAAAGGGCATCCTTCGATATGCAAATGTCCCATACGGACAAGTAAAGGTGGTTTTCTCTTGGTCATCCGGATGAATGGGGATTTGAAAGAATCCGGAATAACCATCAAGAAAACGAAGTGTGAATGACGAGCGAAGCCTCTCCAACATTTGGTCAATGAAGGGAAGGGGGAAATGATCTTTCCGGGTGGATTTGTTCGGATTCTCGTAATCAATCTGAGACTCTCCACCCGGTGTGAGTCCTAGTTGAGATTGTTTCTCCATTCTCATTCTCAACTATAGTCATGCCTCCTTTTTTTGGAACCACGTGAATCGGGCTCACCCACTTGCTATACGAGATAGCATAAATGATTCCGCGTCACGTAGTTTCAAGATCTCCTTTTAACAACCTCTTTGAGGTTGGGATTGAGCCTTCTACGATGCTCGATGGAGGAGGCATTACTATCGATGAGATGGATACGATGCATAGCAAGAGAAGGGCTTATCCCCTTAAGGTCATCAATCGAATACCCAATGACATCCTTATATTTTTGCAAAATTCCAATCGGTTTGATATAGAAATGTCATCAAGACTCGAATTGACAATAACGGGATAAGTACATGCATCATCAAGAAAAACATATCTAAGAGAGGAGGGAAGGGGTTTGAACTCTACCTTGGGAGGAGGCTTAGAACACTCCTCTTTTTCGGTGGATGATGCAACTAGAACCTCAAACGCCTCATATTGCGTGTCCTCTTCCATGTCCAAGTTAAGGGTGTCGGAAAGTGCGGCATACAAATCGCTCCCGAGAATCATCCACACTCATGGTGTCCTCCCACCTCATCTTCCACTAGGCTTACCCGGCAAATTTTCTCCATCATAGGCCTCTTCGGTGTCTTAGAGAACTCGAACACCACCCGCTCATTAGCTACCTCAACCGTGATTGTGTCGTTTTTGCGGTTTATCACGGCACCCAAAGTCTTCGAGCTTCTCTTCCCGAGAATAAGAGGAGTCTCGGGATCTTCCTCCATATCCATCACCACAAAGTCGCATGGTACAAACACATGCCCGACTTGAATCGGTATATCCTCCAACTCACCACAAGGGACTCTCACGGTGCGGTGCGCGATTGAATCGTTTTGCGCGTAGGATGAAGAAGAAATTTCAGGTGCTTTGCAATAGAAAGAGGCATCAATTGACACTCCCGGATCGGCCGGTGCACCCTTAGGTTCTAAGTCACCTATCTTCACCGGCAAGGTGAAACTCCCGGGATCTCTTTGCTTCTTGGGCATAGTTCGTTGCACAAGAGCACTCACTTGGTAAGGTAGGGAGATAAGCTCATCTTCGAGTTTGCGCTTATTGGAGAGGATCTCTTTCAAGAATTTAGCATAAGTCGGCATTTGAGACATAGCCTCAAGGAATGGAATGTTGATTTGCAGGCTCTTCATCACATTCAGAAATTTAGTGAACTTGTCACTCAACTTTCTCTCTACCAACTTGTGAGGATAGGGAGCCTGGGAGGCACATAGGATTTGGTTGGTGGAGGTGATGGCAATGTGTTTTTGTCACCAACTTGAACATGTGACTCATCCTTCTCCTCAGCGTCCTCTTTCTCGGTTTCCTCGGCTCCATCCTCCTTCTCAACAATCTCGGCTTCTCCGTCCCGCTCTAACTCCCCATTCGGCATCTTAGGACCCGCATAACTTGTTCCCGACCTCAAATGAATGGCTTTGGCTTGATGGAGGTTGGGGTTAGGAATGGGTTGGCTCGGAAGTTGATTTGTGGGGGTGGAGGGATTCTTCTCGGCTACTTGGGCAATTTGGGTTTCAAGCATTTTGTTGTGGGCTTGTAGCTCTTGAAACCTTTGCTCATGGTTTTGGAGAATTTGGTTCATGGATTGGAGTTGTTGGAGAATTTGGAGAGAGGTGGGATCGGAAGATGGTGTAGGTTCGGGATTTTGTTTGGGGAAAGGAAGGTTGGAGGGAGGTTTTGGGTTGTTGGTCCTTTGATGTGGAGCTTGGTATGTGTTTGACCCTTGTGAGGAGGAACCACCTTGGTTATAGTTTTGGTTTTGGTTATACCCTTGCGCAAACCCTTGGTTGTGAGCTTGGTTGTACCCTTGTTGAGGTTGATTCCATCCTTGTTGAGGTTGGTTGAATCCTTGGGTGTAGTTTTGTTGAGGTTGTCTCCAACCTCCTTGTTGATTGTTCCTATACCCTTGATTCCCCGATATCCATCTCCTCTTGCATTGATTGCCGCCACATGCTCCGAATGGGTACCTCCACAATAAGAAGTATCATGGTTAGTACCACCACAAATATCACAAGAAAAAGAGTTTACTTGTGAAGGAGTAGACGATGCAAGATTGATCTTGGAGAGCTTCTTATCGAGTTGGTCCATCTTAGCTTGAATTTGATCCATGGGATCAATTTCAAACTTTCCGCTCTTCTTAGGTTGAGCACCTCTTCGTCTTCCACCCCATGAGTAGTTCTTGATCACCTCCTCGATTGTGGACTCAAGTTGTTCTTGCGGGATCTTAGATAGTTGACCTCCCGCTCCAGCATCAAGATTGGCCCGTGAAATCGGATCAAGACCATCATAGAAGAATCGCATTAGTAGATTCTTGTTGAACTCATGGTGTGGGCATGAACGGATCATCTCCTTGAACCGCTCCCAAGCTTCGGCAAGTGTCTCATCGTTCTCTTGCTCAAATGAGGAGATCTTCCTCCTTATGTCCGTGATCTTCCACTCCGGGAAGTATTTCTTCAAGAATGCCATCGTGACTTCTTCCCATGTAGTGAGGGAATTAGCAGGCAAGCTCTTGAGCCATGACTTTGCTTTTCCGGTAAGAGAGGACCGGAACAGGTGCATCTTGATGTAGTCAGGAGAGACATCATTAGTGGTTATCATGGCACAGATCTCGAGAAACCTGTCGAGATGGTCTAGAGGATCTTCATCTAACCCCCCACAAAACTGCTCTGCTTTCACCATCCGAGTATGCGAGGGTGAATGCTGAAATTTGTAGTGGTGGTAGGGGAGTCGAATTCCACCTTGAAGAACATAGGAACCCGATTTCCGAAATCCCTAAACGATTGTGGATTTTCTTCACCCATTTCGATTCAACTTCACTTGATGTACTTGAGATTGGTGAAGAAGGCTCGGAACCCAAAGTCAGATTTCCCAAATTCTTCCGAAGCTTTCGCAACGTACGGTCGATTTCAAGATCTAGAGGCAATGTGGGTGAACCGTGAGTTCTTCTTCTCATGTAACACAACAAAGCTAAGCGAGAGGATTAGCAAATAACAACCACGATTAAAAAGAAAATAAAAGAAGAATCAACTAAGCAAACTAAACTAAAATATACTTCATTCAATAGCACAGCTTCCCCGGCAACGGCGCCATTTTGATAAGAGGTTTTTAGTGTGTCGTTAAGGCACTAAAAACCGCTTCCCAAACAATATTTGTAGTCCTAACAAGCAATTACTAAGAGAATAGTAAGGGCAAGTCAAGGGTCGATCCACAGGGAAATTGGGATTGATTAGAGTCTATCTAGTCTAGACTACCTAATTGAAAGGTATTTGGGGGTTTAAAAGATGTTTGGTAACAATTAAGACTATCTATAGCTAGAAACAAGCAAAAATCACGAGTTTAAATATCAAATAAAGACACTAGAGTTAAGGCTACTAGTATGAATAAGAACGGATGATGATTGTTAATGCGATTGTGAAGCAACAAAGACGATTATGCAAGGTTTAGTTCTCCTCTAAAAATACTTGAGTCCTCTCTCGAATGGTCCTCAAGAGTAATCGCTTAATCTATCAACTAAATCCTCTCTCGAATGGTCTTTAGTTAATTGATTAAAAGATTCGATAAGTTTGGAAAACCCCTAATGAAGGATCCCCTTAATTTCCACCCAATATCTTGGTATAGAAATTAAGTTGATTCTTGGGGATGATAAAAGAGTTCAAAATCCGATTTAAGAACATTTGAAATCAAAATACCAAAGTATAAATGTGATCAATATCTATCCTAAGGTCTCAAAACACCAAGATCAATGCATAAACTTCTCCATACATCACAATCACATCAACAACATTTTTAAAACCCTAATTCATACTTTCACCCTAACCCTAGATATGAAACTACTCACTAATCATGGAGTTTAAGCAATTAAACAATGAATCTATGACTAATCTAAGGTTAAACATGATTAAGAAATTATTAAACTAATAGAAATCGCAATTATTAAACTAAGAGAATGAAGATCTTAAATAATATGAGAACATAAACAAACACCAAGAGAATGAAATAAAAACTAAAACTTTGAATTGAATTGAATGAAAAAGTACCTTGAATGTATTGGAAATCACAAACTATGATCAACAATTCTCAAATCTCAATCAAACTAAAGTGTTTTCTCTCTAATACAAAACCCTAGAATATTGTGTAGAAACTAGAATAAAGCGTAAGTCCTTTTTTCCTCTCGAAAAGAGGGTTTAATGATCGAATGTTTTCTTTCCGGATCGTGAGGTGCGGGCGCACCAAAAGGAGGTGCGGGCGCACCTTGCTCAGAGTGCGGGCGCACCAGACTTCAGGTGCGGGCGCACCTGAGTCTCTCGTCTCGAGGTGGAATTCTCTTCGTCAAATGATGCGCACCAGATGAAGGTGCGGGCGCACCCAATTTAAGGTGCGGGCGCACCCAATTTAAGGTGCGGGCGCACCAATGTAGTCTGTTTTGTGCTCCAGAATTGGTCGATGGTGCGGGCGCACCAGTGGCTTGTGCGGGCGCACCATCGTGTGCGGGGCATACCAAGCGCACCTCAGGCTACCTTTCAGCCTCTAGCTCGATCCCTTACGCCATGTCTCGCATTTCTCGACCCCGAAAAGGGCAATACCTGCAATAGAAACACGAACAAACATGGTGAAAGCATATGTGCTAGAAATTCGATCGAAATAGATCGAAAATCTAGCAAAATGTCACTATGACCAAGTATGATCACGTGAATGAAATAGAAGGGAAAAGTGAGGAGAAAGAAGGAAGAAAAGGAGGAAAAGGGAGCTAAAACAAGCCAAAAGAAGGTAATAAAGTGCGTTAGAAACGCACTTATCAGTTCCATATTAAAACCAATTGGCAATAGTAGGAGTAGCTCCTCTAGCTTATATTGTGGCACTTTCTCTCCTCTTTCTCCAATGTGAGACAACTCACATGTGCACAACATATATTGGGTTCAACACTCCCCCTCACATGTGAGTGTCCTTAGAATTATAGCATACTGGTAAAGTACATAATAGTAATCCTCATTGGGAATGATCGCCCAATAGAGGTTCCAGTTGCTTGACAAATGCCCAATATAAAAGGCCCAACAACCTGGGCTCTGATACCATGTAAGATGATAGAATTACTCCTTAAGGAGGCTTAGGTATATCATTAACAATATATACCAAGAGTACAAGTAAACCTACTTGACTTAAGTACATACTTAACATATATACATAACTCTAAAGAAGGATACAAAATATCTTTACATATATTTACTCAAATATGTCTTTTGCTTGTTAGTAGTTTTGCTAAGTCATTTTCAGAATCATGCCTATAACTGTAAGAACAGAACATGAAGTACTATGTCAAAGATCTGACTTATTAGTTTTAGATTGCTTAGTATGTTTGTTTTCATTGTCAACGAGACAAGTCATTTGTGTGTGCTCTGCCCTTTGTGTGATGTTACCTGTAACATTTTCTTTTGTTTTGCTTCTTATCTCTAAATATCAGTTAACTTACTAATTCAAGGTTATAGTTCTTGTTTCCATTATGACTTAGAACAATTGATTTGTCTCTGATAAGTTAATAATATTTCATAAATTAGATGCATTTTTATGTCTCATTTAGCTTATTTTAGAGCATTTAGGACTAACTCTTGCATTATTTTAGCTCTTTCTAGTTCCATGTCACTTCACGAGGTATTATGTTGTGTTTGAGCTACTTTTCAGGTTAATCGAACATCTTCAATCTCTCGTGGGCCGTTGGAGTTTGCTTTTGGACATGGACATGGGCTGAAGCAGGTGAACACGGACGTGTCATATTTGACACGTCTGTGTCGTTTCGCTGGACTTCAAGCAGTGGCTACTAGAAGCGTGTTTTCAAGGTGACACGTCTGTGTCATATTCGACAACACGTCTGTGTCATATTCGACACGTCCGTGTCACCCGTTTTTCTAGAAGTCATAATGCTCCTGATTGCAGCTCTCCAGGACAACACGTTCGTGTCATTTATTACACGTCCGTGTTGCCCCATTTTTCAAAACAAGTAGCGTTTGCTCTTGCGATTGTTTTTGTAATATCATGTCGACATGTCCGTGTCATATTTGACATGTCTGTGTCGATATGCTTTCCGACGGGATTTAATTAAGTTGTTCTATTAATTTAGGAAACTATAAATACCCTTTTAGAAGTTTTATTTCGGCACCTAGGTTTTATTATTCAGTTTTTAGAGAGCTTTGAGAGTAAACTCCATTGTTAAACTTTGAGATCTAGAATTTGGCTATCTTGGATTATTTTCATTGAAGTAAAAGACTAAGTTTTCTAATTCTCTCTTTATTTATTATCATGCTTATTTATTTATTACTCAATTGTTTTGTTATTGAAACCATGAGTGAGTAGTTCCATAATCTAGGGTTAAGGGCCTGTTCTCTTCGGCATAGAACAACTGAACTGAACTTATTGCAACTGAAATGAACTGAACTGAACTGAACTGAACTGAACTAAATTGAATTGAACTGAACTGAACTGAATTAAATTATAACTAATAGTAATGATAATAATTTAGCTAACATTAATTAATAAATATAAATCAATAAATAAATAATAGTAATAATAATATATATATATAATATAATATAATATAATATAATTGATGATAATAATAGTTTTTAATAATATAATATTATTTAATTAATAATAAATTCATAATAATAACTTATTAATAATAATAAGTTATTAAATAAAATAATAATAAGCTATTAAATAATAATAATAATAAATTATTAAATAATAATTATAAATTATCTAATAATAATGATAAAATAATAACTAGTTATCGCTTTCTAGTTAGGGTTTGACTAAACCTAGATTTAATTAGTTTTACGAACAAAACTATCTTACTCCTCTCTCCTACTAGTAACGTATAAAGAGAGAAAAAACCTAGAGGAATTGTTTCCCTCTTCCTCTAGAAATTGCGACATCTTCTGTTTTATGAAACCCCAGAAAAAAAAAATAGACGTTACTCATCAATTATAGGAGAGAGAAAGAAGCATTGCATAGACGTTGTTGAATTCTTTTTACAATTCTTCATTGTAATTTGTAAGTTTAATATGTACTTTTTCATCTTAAATTACATTTTTGGAATTGGGTTTTCATTAATGTTGATGGAATGTTTGGTATTTCATTTAAGTTTTAGTCTTTATTGTACAGTCAAAGTTGCAAGAACTGATTTTTTTCACTGTGATTATTGAGTTTTTGGTTGTGGTGAAAGATGGGGTTTACTTGATCATATGATTAGTTAGTGTCATCAAACTTTAATGTTTTTTGTAGGAGAGAATGTAGTTATTGATAGTAGATTTGAGCTGATGGTGTGTTTTGATGTATATTGAGTGAAACATTAATAGAAGCAGAAAATGTTGTGGTTTCGTTTGATTAATTATCCCATTATCACATTATGTGGTAGTTCCCTTTTCATCTTTTTTTCCTTAGAAAAGATAACTCACAAAGTACTTCTATAACAATGATGTAATCTACTGGTAACTTACATTGTTGTTTCGTGAACTGTGAAATAGTTAGAGTGAGATGGGTAGCAGCAAGAGAAAGGAGTATGTTGTGGAACACAAGTTTGACGTTATTGTGGTGGGAGGTGGGATCATGGGGAGCTGCACAACCTATCAAACATCAACGAGGAGGTACTCTACACTATTATTGGAACAGTTCAATTTGCTACGCAATAGGGGATCTTCCCATAAAGAGTCTCGAACCCTCCGAGTCACCTACCTTGAGCCTTACTACTCTTCCATGGTCCTAGAATCCTCTAAGTTATGGGAAGAAGCTCAGTCTCAAATTGGGTGTAGAGTCTTGTACCCCACCAACCAGCTCGACATTGGTCAAGCTAGTGATCGGTCTCTCCAGGCCGCCATTCATAGCTGTCAGTCCAACTCTATTGAGTTTCGGGTGCTTGATCATGTACAAGTGTCTCAGGAGTTCTCTGGAGGGGTATCGGTGGTAGTGCCAAAGGACTGGATCGGATTGGGGTTGTCAGTGGAGGGGTTGGTGTAATCAAGCCTACCAAAGCTGTGTCCATGTTTCAAACCTTAGCCTTTCATAATGGCGTCATTCTGAAAGACAACATGAAGGTTACCAACATAAGCATAGACTTTATTTGTTTTATGAAAGACAACATACACTACTACATTAAAGGGAAAAGGCAACGCATGAAAACCGTTGCAATAGACCCAAAAGTCGTTGCAGTAGACCTATTGCAACGGTTTTGAACCGTCGCATTTGAAGGCGTTGCAATAGGTCTAATGCAACGACTTTTGGGACCTATTGCAACGGCTTGATGAACCGTTGCTCTAGACCACACTTTTATGCAACGGTTGTGTAAGTCATTGGTTTTATGTAGATTATGCAACGATTAGGCTATTGCAACGGCCATTAGCAAGTAGCTATTGCAACGCCTATTACTCCAAGCTATTGTACCGCCTATATATATGTGTGTGTGTGTGTGTGTGTGTGTGTGTGTGTGTGTGTGTGTGTGTGTGTGTGTGTGTGTGAAGATTAATAGTTGCTCCAAATGCTCAAAATAGTTGTCATGTACTGAAAATTTTTAAACTAATGAATTTATAAGAGTACTACAATCTCATGACTAGATTCTTACTAATATAAACAAAATGTATTAAATCAAACCAAACTAAATAATTGTACTGTTTAGTGTACCACGAAATATTTCTAGCATATACATATCCTAATTTCCTTCTAAATACTGCCTAAAAGCACCATATTGCAATATACAGCTAGCTAGATTCGGCCACCAATAGCGTATATACTGAAACATCTATGTTTGATCTCCTCCATTGGCTCATTGTTCACCTAATAATTCAAACATGGTAAATAGTTAGAAAACACTAAAATCGAAAATGGAGTTGACATAACAATAAAAAAGTTACGGAGTAAAAGTGCACATATATAGAATAAACTAGTGGAAAATAGATTAAGGTGAGTCAAAAATTGAGTCCATTATAATGGTCTAATTACATGAACAATAAAGTTGTATACTTGTAGTTGTAGTGCTCGACTCCCTGCTGTACAAGACTTATCTAAGGAAGCCAACCACCACTCTTGCATGACAATTTCACCACCCTCATTTAATTCGTAGGACAAATTACTGATTTAGCCAAATGAGTCCGATGAGTCATGTCTGTGTTCGTCGTCTCTATCTTAACACTAAACAGTGATATGAATCTTTTTGTTCAATAATCTAACGTGTTTCTGCCCCCTGTTTTAGCCCAGTGCATTTTGTTAAAAAAAATCCACTATCTTAATGGGCGGACTCCCTTTGTGGTGCTGTTCATGATAACCTCAGGAGTCGGGATAATGTGGTTTTGTTACTTATCTCCTATGATGCTTCAATTCATGGATGAAACTGATGAAATATGAGACATTTGAAGCCTGTATAACATACATGAACTTTTCAAGAAACTTCTGCCATAGCCTATTTAAGACGAAGTCACCAAATTATCCATCTAAATCTAACCAGAATAAGTATTTAAGCAATCAAAAACTTCTCTCCTGGCACGAAACATGTAGACGACACTGGGAAACCTCATGTCTCAGAGGTTTCCGTGCTTCATAACTTATATTTGTATTTGACTTTCGACCTTTATATCTCTAACATCTTGACTTATTCTGTCAAAATGGTTCTAGTTGGCAGACATATATATCATTATCAGGACGTTGTATTTTGTTGTAGATATTCAAAACGTTGAGTGCACATTATATACCACTGCATTGTGCACTCTTATCCTCTGGAACGACAATTAAGATATTTATCTTTCCACTTCTCCAGCTTACTCACTGCATTTGTGAAGGGGTTTGAGTCTAATACATCTATTGTGTTAGTTCTGGTTTGGACTTAGTATGGATTATGGATGACTTGAGGTTAGCTCTACTGCAAAAAAAAAAATTCCTTCATATTGAGAATGGGAGACATAATGAGGGTAGATAAATGGTGATCTCAATATTTTTCAAGACAACATGTAGTGGCAACTTTGTGCCCTTTGTGATGGCAAACATGTCTAGATAGAAAACAAAATCAAAATATTTATATATATAGTTTTTACCCTTAGTTTCCCTTCATTTCTCCTGCAGCTATGTG
This sequence comes from Beta corolliflora, assembly GCA_947648045.1. Lineage (NCBI taxonomy): Eukaryota > Viridiplantae > Streptophyta > Magnoliopsida > Caryophyllales > Amaranthaceae > Beta > Beta corolliflora. Next base: position 1,565,376 of record CANSZD010000729.1, on the reverse strand, counting down.
AGGATGTCTTGCAACTGAAGATTTTGCCTAATTGAGCGAGTAGGTGAATATGGTGTTAGTGTGGAGTTACTTTTTATTTTTATTTTTTATACTTTAACAGGATACAGGTTTCATCATGCTCAAAGATTGATAGCGTTGAGCTACTGATGGAGAATATACTGTATTATAAGAGTGCACAATGCAGTGGTATCATTGGAACCAGCAAGAAATTTAATACATAATCTAAAACTTAACAACTGCTGGAAACTACGCAGTTAGAAATATCCACAAATATAGGCAACTGCAAGGAGAGAACATGCACTTATGTCTAGTTCAGAGAGAAGTGAGAGGATAATACCTTCATTCGCCAAGTGTGTGCCATCTAAGAAATGAGATATCTACGTTTGATCTCCTCCATTTGGCTCATTTTCTATCCCTAATGGAAACAGAAGATCCACTATTTTAGCTTCAAAATGTGATGAGCTAGACCCAAATAAGCCCTGAACTGTCTATACTTCTATCTAATGTAAATTGACGGACAGTTTTGGGGAAGCAGCCTAAGCATGCGTACATCCAACCCCTAATCCTAGACGGGAAACTATGTACAAGATATTGTCAATGTTGCATGATTGCATCCCAAAGCTACATATATTACACTTCTGTCCACATTCGATGCAAAGCACAACAATGTGGAAAAGAAAGAGTACCAAACTAGCATAGTACATGCTCATAAAGGAAAGTGTGAGGGGTAGCAACTCATGAAACTAGCATAGTACATGCTCATAAAGGATTCTGAAATCACGTGAGTCTCTCATGGATTCTGAAACACGGGGTGCTTTATGGAGCCCTTCTAATAGATGTAAAAGCAACTTTGTTTCTTTCTTCAGCTATCTAGAACAACACTAGCATTCTTGTATAAAACTTGTAGAGAAGGGATTTGCAAAGCTTGTGGGTACCGTATCACTAAATTGCTAAACAATTAGAAAGTATGTTCCTGATAGCCACTTAAAAGATAAGAAATAGCTATGTGTCAGAGAATTTAGAACAATAATTAAACTGCAGAAGACTGAATCAGACAAAGCTGTACGCTAAAGATTCTTAGATTATAGGTAAAACATCCTTGCAAATTTTTACGGCTTGATTAATTGGCGTGAGTCGTAGGAATCAGACAAACCAGACCAACCAACTCTAGTCACCACTGTCCACAAACATGGATTAACTCATTTACAGAATACTGAAGTTACCAGAGAGAGAGATCATATATCCAAGAGTAATGCTAAATGGAGAACAGTTCACGAGTGAACATGTAAGCGGGTAATTTGGTAAATTTACTTAGTGTTCTCCATTTAACTTTTTTGTATATCGAATTCATTCAAATGCAAAATTGACATCTTATAGGGGATCACTGATAAACAAGAAGATGCAAATTAGTTTGAAAATTCAAGCATACAATTCTTTTGAAGAACATACCTTTTGAAGCTCGCTATGTCCCGAAATTTCCCCTCTTTGATGGGTTTTCTTCAATTTCGACTCTTTGCTGTTTTTTCGTGAATAATTTGCCTCTTGCTGGGTTATGTTGAACAATTTCCCCTCTATGTTTATATCCTATTACCATGGAACAAAACCATAACTGTAAAATTGAAGAAGTCACCATCACTAAATTGAATAATTTCCATAATTCACGAAATTAAAGAACGCGCCTTTATTTTGAAGCTCGATTGCGTTTTGGTCCTTTTGAAAAATTTCCAGAATTCACGAAATACAAGAACGCACCTTTTAAAGCTCGATTGGTGATTCAAAAATTCGCCTAATTGCTGGGTTTTCTTGAGGAAGAATTTCGCCTACTTGATGTGTTGAGGATTTGAGGAGTAATATTGCATATATTCGTCAATTCTGGAATAATATTGAAAGAAATCTCGAGCCAAGTCTTCCTGTTGCTAGATAATCGCAATTCGCACAGTTGAAAGATTTGGCAAATATTCTTAGGGTTTTTCGATCAGTTATCTCAGTCAATGGAAATTTTTCTTTTGTTGCTTGTTTTACGAAAGTTTAGGAGGTTTTTTTAAAAGGTTTAAAATTTTCATGGAAAAAAAATTAGAGGGAAAGAGATATAATTGCGGGAATTTTGATCTCTACAGATAACTACATATCGTTGCCATAGATAATGCGTCTACTGCAACGACCGTATCATAACGTTGTTGTAATTCCATCTAATGCAACGACCATCACCAAATCGTTGCTATAGACCAACCTAATGCAACGGTTACTGTAAAGTCGTTGCAATAGCTCAATCCATGAATCTAAATTGACATAGACCGTTGCAATAGATATTCCTATTGCAACGGTACAAAAAACAACTGTCGCATTAGCTAATTTTAGCTATTGCCTTTGATTAAAAATGTAGTAGTGACATGACGCTCCACCTGATGATATTCATGATATTCAAACCCACAAGAATGAAAGCAAGTCTCCCATTATCGCTATTGATACTAAAAAGCATAAAAGCAGTGAGACTAGTAGCATTCCCAAGAAAAGTACAAGAGCTGATGATATTGATACATGTCTTGATATTATGAGGAAATCCTCTGTGAGAACCTCCTAAACCCATAAATAGATTTGATGAAGTTTATGATATCTTGGAGTCCATAGGGATTGCTACAAAGTATGGGGATGAATTTGTTGTGGATATTCTTAATAGCTTTCGCAGTACTCCGGGTGCCATCGATCTTTTCATCTCTTTGCGTAATGATAACGACATACTTCATTTCTTGAGGAAGCATTGTGCACTTTCAGATGATGTCTATAGGCCAGAGATGGCTATGGATGATGATAATATGTTCTATGAATGAGATGGTTGCGAAGGATAATCTAGTTAAAATAGTGTGACTTTATGGTGGATTGCTTCTAAGTTAGAACTTTTAGTTATTTTATGTTTATGAGGATTTTATATGTGGAACTTATTATGGAACTTATTGTGGAAGTTTTAGTTATTATCGTATTTTATATGTTTGTCTAAATCAAATCGCATTAAATGTGTATGTGCCTATGTAGAATGGATGAAGATTTGGTGCAACAAAGTTTGACGCGTATAGCATTGCATGAGCTGAGGAGATTGACAACGCAAGTTGAACGGATGCCTTTGCATTCGGGGGGAGAACCGGGGCATCATTTCATACATAGGATGTTGACATGCCATCGTAAGTTGTGTAAAGAACAATTTCGGCTAAGTTGAGAAATATTTATAAGTCTTGCTAATATCCTTAGAGAACAACAACTCCTAGTAGATAGTAGATATATAAGCATTGAAGAGCAACTTGGGTTAGGTTTGTACATGCTGGCTAAACCTGTTCGTGATACGGCTGAAAGATTTCAACACTCAACAATCAACATCAACTATTGCGAAGTATTTCAAAAAGGTATTACAAGCAATGTTTGATGCATGAATTCCCCCTAATTCCAATTTAATGTGATTAATTGTCCTTGATTGAATTGTGTTTATTTTCATTATCATACTAGGGATAGGTGATGTTGAATTGATTCCTTATGTCTTGTTTTCAATGGGAATTGAATCTAGATGGATTTGTTGATTCAATCAAGAGTATGAATATCTCCATGGGAATAAGTAGATAGTATTACTAGCACTAGAGGAAAAAAGGCAAAGGGTTGCGCAGAAAGGGATGCGTTTATCTGAAAAACGCACCCCTTAATATTAAGGGTTGCGGTTAGCCATAGAGGTGTTCATAACCGGTTACCCGGCTTTTCGGGTACCCGAAAATGCGGGCACTTGAAAAGTCGGCCCATGACCCGACCCGGGAAAGTCGGGTACCCGGTTTTCCCAGGTCGGGTCATAGGGTACCCAGTTCGTTTTTTTTTTTTTTTTTTTTTTTGCTAAAAGCCTAAACTGCCAACGGTAGCTAACACTTGTAAGTTGAAACATGAAACTGCCCACTGCCACCATAAATTCATGCACCTATTTTGATGATGACAAAAATTAAAAGGCCATTAATTTATTGCCGAGTGCCACTGCCTTATCATTATATGCAGTTTTAACATTTCCATTTCTATTCTCTATGCTCACAGAAATCCTACGATTTTTACAATCTGACAAAAATATTAACACTTATCATTATATGCAGAACATGGGACAGCTTCTAAATAAAAGATAATTACATTACATATCTTAAACTTAAACTTAAAAACATAAAGGATTATTGACGAAAAAGGATTCATACAACAATATGAAGGAAATCAAGACATCAGAAAATGACGGAGTATAAAAGAAATTAAAGCAAGGAGTAGTATGAAATTAAAGCAATTAAAAGAAATTAAAGCAAGGACTAAAGAGTATGAAATTAAGAAAAGCATTACCTCAATGAAAGAGAATGACGGAGTGGTGGACCGGACGGAGCGCGGGCGTGCGCGGCGGTGCTCGAGCCTCGACGTAGTCGCCGGTCGGTGCGAGTGACGGAGTGAGGACTGACGGAGTGCGACTGCGAGTGACTGAGTGACCGAGTGAGGAGTGAGGACTGCGAGTTTTAGACTTTTAGGGTTTCTGCCTTTCTGGTTGAAGTTGAAGTAGTAGAACTGTAGAAGCGTTTTTTGTGACTTTGTTCAAATAATTTTGGGCCAAATATTCAAAAACAGTGTTGCTGGTCCGCCTGGTCCAAATAATTATACCGGGTACCCGCGAACGTCTTAGGTGCGGCCCAGTACCCGACCCGATTTTTCTTGTTTTTCCGGGTCGGAAACCCGGCCCAATAAAATTACAAAATCAGAAAAAATACCCGACATTTTTTTGCCGGGTCGGCGGGTCAAGGGACCGGGTCAAGCGGGTCGGGTTTTTTTGAACACCCCTAGTTAGCCAAACAACAGCAGCCTTCTTTTTTTTTTTTTAATCGCATCTTTAATTTCCTCACTAACACAGTAACACTGAACATACTAACCCTCTTGCTCTCCCTCTCTCACTCCCAGCCCTAATCCTTTCAAAATTTTCACCGATTCTTCTACCCTTTCCCTAATTCTTTCAAATTATTTTCGATTCGCTGAAATTTCTGGTCGAAGAAGATGAATTTGAAGCCATTAAAGCCCGAGCTTCTCCCTCAGCCGCGCCTACTTCCCTCACTCTTCTCCTCCTTCATTTTCGTCGCGCGACCACCGGTGTTGCAGTGGTTGTTCATCATCGCGATGTCGGCTCGCCGGAGATCGGCACTGCTGTTGATTAAGCTCTTTTCTCTCTTTCCTCTGTTCGTTGTGCTGCTATGTTATGGCAGTGCTGCTGTTCTTCCCCTGCAGTTGCTCGCACACCGCCGTCGCAAGCCGGCACCGCTGTCATCTTCCTCCTCCCGCTCTATTTTGGTGGTGTATTCTCGTTTGGTTAGGTTTTCTTTCCGTATTTCTTCGATTAATTGGTAAGTCGACTAAATTTTCTTTTCTAATTTTTCTAATTGTTAGGTTTTCATTCCGTATTTATCCCTAAACATTTTTTTAATAAAGGCCCACTTTGCTTCTGATTCAGGTGAATGTATTATGTAGTAGTATCTCTTTTCTCTTTCTTTCTTCTACTTTATTAAATTCAACTTCTTCTTCTTCTTCTTTATTGGATTGTATCTCAACAACTCTTTTGATTTATCAGCATTTCATTGTGTTTGATTTGATGTGTGTATGTTTCTGTTTCTTCTAGATTTGAATGCTTTTAGTCAAGAATTTTAGTTTTTGTCTTTTTTTTTTCTAATGTCCCTACGTTGTGTTTGTTGCTAAATTTGGGTTTGTTTTGTTTTGGTTTGTTTTAATTACAGGAGGGCCAGGCCGAAGAAATATTTTGTGGGTTTTTTCTGCTGAGCTGTTTTCTGATAAGTTTTGGACAGTTGATGCTTAAATTAGTTAGTCTTGTATCATGGGTTATTCTTATTTGTTGCTAAAAATGTTGTTTTTTTATGGTAGTGTGTGTTTATTTGGGTAAATTTTTGAAATTTATGGTTTGTTTTGTGCAAGGGAGTTGATTATAATTGTGGATTTGGGTGGATTAATGGATACGTCATTAATGGGATGGAGTGATTGAACTTGGAAGTGGGGTTCAGGAATGTGTTGGTATTACTGTGGTGGAATAGGTGGGTGGCAATTGCTTTGGTTTGAGTGATAATTGAAGGAGATTTTGGTGGTAGTGTTGGATTTAAGGAAAATGTGGCACTTATGGATTTCTTCTCTTAATTTGGAAATCTTTTGGGATCTTGGGTGATTATTATTTTGATCATGACTAGGCTTGTTCGCAATAGGATTCTCAAAGATACCAATGGTGATATTAGTGACGATCTGCGCAACCACATACATTTGACAAACTGTATTCATTTGAAAAATCGCATGCATAAGCATAGTCCTATGTTGCATGATAGGATTATAGTTCAGAAAATCAAAGAACTTAGTGAGGAGCTAGAATTGGGTAATCGAATGGATTTGTCCATGCATTTCACTGGCACGTGTATGTAAGGTTTGTTTTCATTTCAGATTCTGTATATTAAAAGGTTGTATTCTGTATCAGCACTGCGGTAGGTAGAGCTTTGTACCTGATCTTCCTCAGGGGAGGGGGTAGGGGAGAGTGGGGGACTTAACTGCTGGTTTTTGAGGTGTACTACATAGTAAATTTTGCTTCTCTAGTTCTCTGTGCAGGACTAAACCAGAATATTTTGAGTTTTGGCAAGGGCAACCTTTTCGCATGCATGACAGGTGGGTCCTGCTCCTTTTTTTTTATATAGATCACTTAGTGCAAAGTGATGCAAATGAAACTGGTCCTTATTGTTTTGGCTAAGAAGCCCATAGGTTGTACGCCAGCCATACGTAGCTTGAACTGTGGCCGTCTCTTTTTAATTTTTGTGGTAGTTAGCAGTATGGGCTTTGAGTAGTTATCAACTTGTTGCTTCTTTAAATTACTAGTTCATCTAAATCCAATTGTCATTGTCGTCAACAATTAAAATCTGTAGTATCATACTAAAAGTGAATTGTTAGAAACAACTCTAGAACACTTTTTATCTTGGTCAAGAACTACCTTATATGTATTCTTGTTCTTTCCAGCTTACATCTATCTCTCTCTCGTCTGTGTGTGTTTGTAGCATTAAAGTTTTGCCTTTGTTTTTAGTGGTATGTGTGTAAATGCGAAACTTAACATCTCTCTCTTTCATGTTTGACAGATTGTTATAAGATTGAAGACTGAGTGCACCAAAAAGGGATTTAAGAGGGTTCAGGACTAAATGATACATAGTTTGTAACTTTCTCTATATTTGTATAAAACATAATTTGCAACGAAAAATGATAATTATATATATATATATATATATATATATATATATATATATATATATATATATATATATATATATATATATATATATATATATATATAACTGTTTGGGGATCATTTAGGACTAAAAATGCAAAAAAGAAAAAAAAAATCTTTTTTTTGAGTCACAAACCGCAACCGCAACCCTTCACAATTATTAAGGGCTGCTACGCCAAGGGTTGCGGTAAAAAAACGCATCCCTTAGGCCATTTTTGACCGCAGCCCTTGGCCTTTTTTTCTCTAGTATAGGAATTTATATTGTGATGCTTTCTTTAATGTCTCTTTTCTTGCATAATTCCATGGGAATAGGTATGAATGCCTGATTAGAGTAGCCATTGGTACTCGAGAGAGGTCTTTGGTTTTTTGAGGGTGCATTACTCCTTTTGGACTATTGATTGTGTTATTCGGGATGGGAATTATTCATGTATTGCTCGTGCTGGTGGAGATACTTTATTCTAGATGCCTTTATTAATTGAGTTTATCTCGTGTGTTATTGTTACTTACAATTTTCACCATTGTTGTGTGTCACGTGTTTAGTTAGATTGAGTCAAGATATCTAGTATTGATACCGTTTGTCTCTGTGGATTCGACCTTGACTTTCCCTGTTACATAGTTAGGAGGAGTAGTTAGGAATTATCTTTGTTAGGTGCGCGACACGCCTATTAAATTTCGGCGCCGTTGCCAGGAACTAACGGTATAAGATTAGTTTATCTTTGATTTATTTAGCTAAACATATTTTTGTCTGATCATTGTTACTCTTTGTGTTGTTTGATTTTTTTTTCCTCTTTCAGTCTTTTTGTTACATGCGCACTCGTAGCAAGGGTTCAAAAGATCTAGTTACTCTTGATCGCGAGATTTAAGCCACAACAAGGACATTAGGAGATCAACACTAGTGGAAAAAAACCTTAAATGTCACAAACAAACTGATATGTTCTCCCAAAACCGGATCAGTTTATTTAAATTTTTTGGGCGCAAATTTTTGGTCTACTAAACTGATCTGGTTTGGAGGAGAACCAGATCAGTTTTGTCCACCAAAGCGGTTCAGTTTAGTAGGCCAAAAATCATAAAGCCCAGTTGCTTCTGGTCCAACGTTTCCCCATCCCCTAATAAATTAGACGCACTTTATTAACCCTAAAATTGTCTAACACTCTCTCACCTATCCATCTCCCTCCTATCTCCCTCCTACCTCCTCCCTCCTCTCTCCTAGACTCCTACCTCACACAAACCCTAATACCCCCATTCTCCATCTCTCACTTGCCAAACCCTACCCCCAACAGACCAACACCTCCAACGGCTAGCCCCCATTCTCCCCCTACATCCTCTCTCTTCATCCTTCTCTCGACGTCCCTACATCTGCGCTTCAATCAACCACCGCGCCGACGATTCTCGCCGATTTCCTCTTCAACCACCGCGCCGACGATTCTCGCACTCCTCGTCCTCATCCTTGCTAGATTCGTCGCACTCCTCTTCAACGCCGGTTACCTCTTCAACCACCGCGCCAAGATTCTCGCCAGTTTCCTCATCAACTAAAACCAACCTCGTTACCTCGCCATTAACGAACATCTACCGACGTTTATGTAGGGTTTTTGGGTTATTTTTTTATTTTAATTAATTTTTGGATCTAGATTGTAATTTCTGAATTTTTATTTTCATTGTAATTTTGAGTTTTTTTTATCTGTTGTTTCAGTTTATTTTTGTTTCTTATTTTTGTTTTTTATTTTTTTGGATCTGGGAATGTAATTTCTACCCATCGATTGATTTTTTTTACATTTTTGTCTAAGTTTTGGTTTGATTTTTTCGTTATATTCCTGAATAAATTTTGTTTCTTACTTTCGTTTGATCTGGGGTTTCTCGTTATTTTTGTTATTTTCGTTTTTTAATTTTATTATAATAATTGTTGTATGTTTGCTTGCCATCTAACTTTAATTATTTGTATTCTGTTTTTTATTTTATTTTATTTTATGCATATATGTTAATTAATGTGTGAAAATATCCAAAGCTTTTATTTTTATTGCACTGAATCATTTGATTTGTGGCCTACTCGTGTACCTGTAAGCTGTAGCCTGCTTTTTTTTTGTGACACATATTTCTTTACTGATGCGGTTTGGTGGAGAAAACCGGATCAGTTTGTGACAAACTGGTTCGGTTTTCTCCATCAAACCGCAACAGTAGTAACTGGTCCGTCTTAAACCGGATTAGTTGGAATTTGTCAACTGCTGCGAGCCCAACTGATCCGGTCCAATTCCAGATCAGTTAAGCCCATTTTGACTAGATTAGTTGGGCTTTTTTCCACTAGTGCAAAGAAGAAAATAACAACAAGAATCAATAATGGGAGACGAAACACCACCAAAGTCTCTAGGGAGTATGTTATGCCCGATGAGACCACCACCACCATTACCAGGCCACCACTGCAACACACTTCGAGCTCAAGCCATAATTTATTCAGTTCATTTCACAAGACTTGTGTAATACCCCGATTTTTAAGAGCGTTTTAATTAAGCGTTATTTGTAATTATAAAGTTAATTATGTTTTGAAAATTCTTATTTTATTTGAGCTTGGAATATTTGCAGTGTTTGTAATATATTTTGTTTTATGAGATAATTATTATTAATTATCTTTTTTTTTGGATTTTAAATAACCAAAGTCGATTTTCCTTCTTTCCATTTATGTTTGTCGGTTTAAGGAGGAAACAAAACCCCTAAATTCTCTCTCTCTATCGTTATATCTCACTCCCAAAGAAACCCCAACCCATTTCTCTCTCTCCTCCCCGTGAGAAACCCCAGAGCCCAAAACCCTCACCCTTCTCTTTCGCTCACTCCGTCATCTTCCTCCCTCCTCCTCTCGCCGGCGACTCCGCGCGGTAGCCCTGGACGTCGCACCGCACGCGCAGCCCCCCTCGCACGGGTGCTGCTTGCTCCCGTGCCACCGCGGAGCTACCGTTGCCTGCGTGCTTTGTGTTGCCGCCGGCCTCGTCGATACTCGTCTCTCGCCTTGTGCTCGCCGCCGCACGGTGGTGTTGTTGCCTTCATCTTTTTCCTTGTGTTGATGCCTTAGCTTGGTACTACACCCCTTCTCTTCTTCTTTTGATTTCAATGATAGATCTCCCTGCAAATTTCGAATACATTGAGAGACTAGCTCTGAAAATATGATTGAAATAGTATGATGGTGGTGTTGATAAATTTGGTTGTTCATAATTGAAAGGATTTAGATTGATTGATTATATGGGTGTAATTGTGATGATGTTGAATTTATCGTTGCTTGTGAATTGGTGATCCGAATATAGAAGTGTTGTTTTTTTTTTATATATTAGATGAATGAGGTGTTGTTAATTGGTTGTATGGAAAAACTAAACTGAAGTGGGCATTGAGACAAGTGACGACCTTAGATATGGTTTTGATTGATTTGAAGAATGATTCTAATCATGAGTTCTTAACTCGCTTTAATGAACTTGTTCATGTTAGTGCGACAATGGTTATCTTACTAACGCAAACGAATGAAGAACTAAAAGTAGTTAACGGTATGCGTTTAGCTAGTGAGTTTATTTATTGACTTAACTTTTAGGGAGCGATGGTAATTATGGAATATAAACATTGTAATAAACTAAGAATTCTCTTGTAATGAATTGATAGTTTCTTGTTACAATGAATTGATGAAAAGAATTAGTTTTATCGATTAGAGTTGAAAAGGATTGACTAATCATTGTTAATGTTATGGAAATGAATAAGGTAGTTTAATTAGTTATGAACTAGTTTAATGCTACTCTATTTGGAATTAGACTCCAATTTGTGTATCTATAAATCATTTTAGGCAAATTAGTAAAGTATGATTTGTGATAATGTTCACTAAGAGAACCTTGTATGGAGTTCGAATCATTAAGATGAAAACAAGTTATCAATTACATTTAAGAAGTCTTAGTGATATGGTTTAATTGATCTTTATTAATGTTTGTTATGAGTATAAGTGGTCCAACTGAAGGTAGTTTGTTATGAGTAGTGGTAATTTATAATCAACTATTTAAGATACTATTACGAACGACATGAATGAACCTTAAACTAGCGTACGTTTAATGAACTATGGATTTCTAAGTTAAAGTTAACTCTCGTTAGATAACCTCTAACAAGAGACCTCGTGATTATTCCGGTTAATCTTTTATTGGGTTTAAAGTAGTTTATACATTGAATGACTCATCGTTAAAGAACAAGTATGTCTTATGTTTCTTGAAATGAACTCAAAGTACGTATAAGTGACTTATATGTATTATGAATGGCGAAATGTGAATTATATACTAAGAAATGATATATGTGAAACCTAGATGTTATCAAAAGAGTCTTATGCTATGTTCGTAAATGATCCTGAAACTATGAGAAGACTATGATGACATTTCTCCTATGTATGCTAGAAAGTACCTAAAGTTATGAGATATAATTATAATATCCGATTATGCAAAGGTATATGTTATGAATATGATTATGAATATGTCATGCATATGATTACTTTCCATGATTATGATTACGATGATGTAATGTAATCATGGTTATGTTATGATGATGATTACGTATCATGATTACGATTACCATGAGGTAATGTGATTATGAATATGTTTGCTTATGATTACGTTCCATGATTATGATTACAATGATGTAATGTAATTATGGTTACGTTATGATGATGATTACGTATCATGATTACGATTACCATGAGGTAATGTGATTATGATTCGTAAAAAGAACGAAACATGATAAAGCTAAGTGGAAGAACCGTGCTCTGGCAAGATTACGTTTATGTCGGGTCGTGCATGTACCTTCCGCGGGTCGCCCACCTTCCGTCTATGGGGCATATGTCCATGGGTGGTTCCGTGTTATGTTTTGGGCATTAAGTACCACCTTCTGAAATGTGGGGGCCAAGGTCCTCGGGTGGTAGCCTCCCGTTTTATGAAAATGAAAATCGGGTCTTGCACGTACCTTCTGGCGGGTCAGTCACCTTCTACTTATTGGGGTGATTCCGTGTTGTTTTGGGCATTATGAACCACCTTCTGAAATGTGGGGGCCAAGGTCCTCGGGTGGTAGCCTTCCGTTTACGAAAATGAAAAATGGGGAGACATCCCTTCCGTACACTTGCCAAGTTACCAATATGATTAAGTAAAGTGAAAAGATAATGATGAAGCTTATGATATGAAACGAAATATCTATTATGTAGATGATTTTATGATTTAATGCTATCAAGTATGGTGAATTTGATGTTACGAAAATATGATTATGATTGCGATTATGTTTTATGATTTCACACATTATGTTATCGATGTTTGGATTAGGAAATGTGGAATGTTTTACGAATATGATGATTAGATGTTATGAACGAATTCTATGAAATAACTATGTTATTAAGATAGTACGATCATTACTAGTTAAGTAAATGAAAGATGATGATGATTCATGATATCCTGTATGACTTGAAGTATATGTTTATGAATGTTTATTGTCTAATGATATGAAAGTATGTCTTCTGCTTTGATAAGAAAGAACTATGATGATGTTACGACTCTGCTATGATTTCTGAAAGTACTTAAAGGTCATGAAACATGATGAATGATAATGGATTATGTGAATGTTGCTATGTTGTTGTGATACGGTTATGAATGATGTGAACGTGTTGATTTCGTGAGAGTCGTAGACACCAAAGCATGTTTTAAGAATGTATTATGGGTTAGTACTCAGCGTTGTGCTGATGTGTATGTCAATGTTTTGTTTTGTCACTACTGTGGCCTGTCACTTGGTGGGTGGCAGTGCTACAATAGTTCCAGGTTGAAGTTCTGGAGCATCTGTTCCAAGGTAGAAGCAGTTACTTGCTAAGAGTTCGGTTATGATTGTTTTACAGTTCTTTGGAGGCAAGGACGTTCCATTTTGTAATAGATAATAAATAATGGTTTAGTTTCATTTCTAGTTCTGGTTGAGCAATAGTGCTCCTGATTTTCTTTAGCTGGTACTCCGCGAAAGCGTTGAGTTTTGGGATTTGGTATATTTTATTTGTAACAGGTTTTTCAAACATTTTCCCATTTTGGGTTGTCCAATTTACAAAGGAAACTCTGCCGAAATTTTCAGAAAATATTAATCTATTATATAAGTGTTTATTTAAAGAGTGACAAATCAAAGTATTGTCCATGTAAGTTAATGTTAAATGTCGCCTTGTATTTTCCCCTAGTGGAAAGTACGGCGGTAACGCGCCGGCTAAGCTAAGCCTTCCGCTGCAAAAGTTCGGGGCGTTACAACTTGTAAGCGTGAACACCAATATAGAGCCCTACTAGTCATTTGGGTAGCTTTCTAGAGAAGTGTAATACATTGAAACTAACAAATGTTTCTGATGACCTGATTCGATATTGTGCTTTTCCTATTTCTCTTAGGGATGAAGCAAAAGAATGGTTGAAAGAAGAAGAGGTGAAAAAGATCACCACATGGCCAGAACTGAAAAAGGCTTTTATCTACAAATTCTTCCCTCCTATGAGAACTTCAAAATTTAGAAAAGAGATATCTAGTTTTCAGCAACATGAATTGGAGTCTTTCTATGAGGCATGACAGAGATAAAAGGCTTTACAGCGGCAGTGCCCACACCACGGTATTCCTGAGTGGTTATTGATTCAGACATTCTATAATGATCTTAAACATGATGTTCGAAGCTCTATTGATGCCGCATCCGGCGGTACTTTCATGGCCAAAACTCTTAAAGCTGCTAAGCCATTGTTGGCAGATATGTCTGCCGATAATTATTTGAATTATTGGATTGTGTGTAGTGGAGCCTCTAAAAGGGGATGTACGTATGAGGCTGATGGTATTGCTACTTTGACTAACACTGTGCAGGTTTTGGCAGCCAAGGTTGACCAATTGAGTAGCAGATCAATAGACCTGTTTGTGAGATATGTGAAGTCCAGAGTCACTCATTGACACGTCCGTGTTGTTTCGCTAGACTTCAAGCAATGGCTACTGGAAGCATGTTCGTGTCATATTTGACACGGCCGTTTCACCCGTTTTTCCAGAAGTCAGAATGCTCCTGATTGCAGCTCTCCAGGATAACACGTCCGTTTCATTTACGATACGTCCATGTTGCCCCATTTTTTCCATAACCAGTAGCGTTTGCTTTTGCGACTGTTTTTGTAAAATCAGGTCGAACGTCTGTGTCATATTTGACACGTCCGTGTCGATCTACTTTCCGACAAGATTTAATTCAGTTGTTCTATTAATTTAGGAAACTATAAGTTTTATTTCGGCACTTAGGTTTTATTATTCAGTTTCTAGAGAGCTTTGAGAGTAAACTCCATCATTAAACTTTGAGATCTACAATTTGGCTACCTTGGATTATTTTCATTGAAGTAAAAGAATAAGTTTCCTAATTCTCTCTTTATTTATTATCATGCATATTTATTTATTACTCAATTGTTTGTTATTACAACCATGAGTGAGTTGTTCCATAATCTAGTGTTAAGTTGAACCCTAGCAATATTTGATGCATGAATTCACCCCTACTCCCAATTTAATGTGATTAATTTTCCTTACTTGATTGAATTGTGTTTATTTTCATTATCATACTAGGGATATGTAATATTGAATTGATTCCTTATGTCTTGTTTTCAATGGAATTGAATCTAGATGGATTTGTTGATTCAATCAAGAGTATGAATATCTCTATGGGAATAAGTAGATAGGATTACTAGGAATTTATGTTGTGATGCTTTGTTTAATGTCTCTTTTCTTGCATGATTCCATGAAAATAGGTATAAATGCTTGATTAGTGTAGCCATTGGTACTCAAGAGAGGTCTTTGGTATTTTTAGGGTGCATTACTCCTTTTGGACTATTTATTGTGTTATTCGGGATGGGAACTATTCATGTATTGCTCATGCTAGTAGGGATACTTAATTCTAGATGCCTTTATTAATTGAGTTTATCTCGTGTGTTATTGTTAATTGCAATAGTTAGTATTGGTATTAGTTAGCATTCATTTTCACCATTGTTGTTGGTCCCGTACGTGTTTAGTTAGACTGAGTCAATATATCTAGTGTTTGATACCGTTTGTCTCTGCGAATTCGACCTGGACTTGCCCTGCTACATAATTAGGAGGAGTAGTTAGGAATTATCTTTGTTAGGTGCGCGACACGCCTATCAGTCTCACCTTGTCCTTTTTGTTAAAGCTTTCTCTTATCTATGTATGAACCTAGTTTGATAAAGACCTCTGTCTTTTATAATTGTCATGCACTTTAGGATTAGAAGTCAGATATTATAATTGAACAAAAAAAAAAAGAGGAGATGATCTTAAATGAGTACATGTCATTATGTAGATAGTTCCTATTATATACTTCCTAGAATAAGTAGTCAATATAGTATGTGCTCACTGTCTTACATGCTTGAATATGTAGGTATTATCCTCTAATGGTTTGGTTGGAACTAACATGATTATCATCATATTTACACAATAGTTCTGTTATACAATTGTTGCACGTTAGAAAATCATGTCATATGCATATTTTTATGGTTACATACCTTCCTTTAAGACTTTATGATTAGATGCTATAAGATATATCATGATTTGAGTTAGTCTTGCGTGGACCTGGTCCACAATAATATTATTGTGAATCAAATCCACTTATATAATATAATGACCCTTTTTTTCCATATAGTAACCTTAAAAAATATTAAGTTACACTATACAGTTACTATATACCATAGTGGCCATTTTTTTTAATATAGTCACTCTTTCTCACATTAGTCTATCATAAAGAAATTTTCAGTTTGTGACATAGTAACCTTTCTTTTCACGTAGTCAAACTTTACAATCTATATCTATTTTTTTTATATAGTGACCCTTTTTTTTCATAAATATCATGAATTAGTATTAGGTCCACACTAATTTAGTGTAGACCAAGTCCATATAAGTTTTTTACTCATGATTTATGTCTATAACTTATTTTGGGGATGGGACAAAGATATCTTCATCTCTTCATCTTATGTCTCCACATCATCAGTTGCTTCAACATAAAACCCTAGCATACTTTTCCCCAATTTCTAGGGTTTTCCCTTCCGAAATTCAATTTCAAGTTCGTGATCCCCAGGTTCGATCCGTTCGTCAAAGCAATCACAAGGTCAAACGGGTCAGGAAAATCCGACATTTTGGACTCCATTTGCAGAAGTTCGAGCCTCAACTCTTCGGGATGACGCTGGTTTCTACTCCGTCTCTCTCTCCTACTACTTCAAGAATCACAGGTGTTCTTGCTTTACTCATTTTTGTCTTATTTCTTTCGTATTTAGTAATTTTGTTCATTTATTACTTCAAATTAATTTTGGTTCTTGAGTTGTTTGATCTTTGATTTTGTTTATATTATGTCCGCGCTTGTTTTGTGGAACTGCTGGATTTTGTCTTATTTTTGTGTGTTTATTTTAGTTTGTACAGTTATTAATAATTTACTTTATGTGATGTTTGGAGTATGGAGTTTTTTGGAGATTTGTTTTAAAGTGCTGATTTGGTTTGTTATGGTTTGGATTAATTGAATTTGTTGTAGACAGTGTTCTTTTGAAAGGTTTGTTGTGGGATTTACTTTGGGGATATATGGGTTGAATTTTAGGTTATGGGGTTATAAATTTATGGCGACTTTTGTTTTTGTATTGAAGTTGGGGAGAAGTTTTTTTATAAAGAGTTGTATTTGTAGTGACTTTTAAGTGGATGCTATGTTAGGTGGTGTTCATGATGACTGATGGCTTGAAATTTTATGTGTAGGATTTTTATGAGGATTTGTTTGAGGAACTAAGCAAGTATGGGGAGATTGAAAGTCTCAACATCTGTGACACTTTTGCTGACCACATGGTATTGGTTTCTATTACCATACTGTTGATGAAGCCTCATTTAAAAGTTTAAATAGTTGTAATTAAGCACTAACTCTGGTTTCCTACCTTTCTTAAAAAACTAAAAAATGGCGTGCAGGTGGGCAATGTTTATGTGCAGTTCAGAGAGGAAGAACATGTTGGCGAGGCACTACGAAACTTGAGTGGAAGCTTTTATGCTGGTTTGTTTTTTCAATTTCTTTTTTCTGAAAGAAATCATGCATCATGTTTATGCTTTAATGGCCTTGGTTTATAGTTACATATATAATGAATTAGGAAGCTTTTGTACTATATTAGTTTCTGTTGCTGTTATACTTCTTTACTATACTCAATGCTAAAGGAAGGGTTGTATAGTATAGTGTGGTCTGACTGGTGGCAGTAAGAGAGGAAGTTAGCAATGCTTGAGGGAACTACTTGCATAAGGCAACTATGACAGATAGTTATTTATAACAATTTAACAAAGAATATTTCTAATATCATACACATAATATAGCGCCTTATATTTAAACAGTGACTCTGATTAATCTAGCCTCCTATTCAACTTTCTGAACTCTGATGGCATTGTATAACATGATGTAGGTCGTCCAATCATTGTCGATTTTTCTCCTGTAACGGACTTCAGAGAAGCAACCTGCAGACAGTATGCGAAAATGTGTGCAATCGTGGAGGTTACTGCAACTTTATGCATTTTAAAAAAACTAGCAGGTGATTACTTGTGCTATTATCCTCTCTACTTATTTGCTTGTATTGTTAGCTCACAGTAACATGCTGTTCTGAATTTTTACATCAATTTCAGGGAGCTTAGGGGACAGTTGTTTGGAAGGTACAGAAGGAGGCATAGCCGTAGTAGAAATTGCAGTCCTCAAGCACATCGGGGGCATGGAGACCGTCCCCGTGGTGGCCGTGGTTATGGTAGAAGACATGATGATAGAAATCAGCGGTACCATGACAAGGGAAGAAGGCCTAGAAGCCGTAGTCCTGGGCATAGAGGACGAAGCAGAAGCCCTCCCGGCAGGAGGGACAGGAGTCCAGTGAGGGAGAATAGTGAGGAGAGAAGAGCAAAGATTGCACAATGGAACAGGGAAAAGTAACAGGCAGACACTGGTCATAATGATGTTAATCATGGCGTCACTGAACCATGCAAATGGATTTCAGGATAATGGGGAGGATTACTATGACGGTATGACCATCCTCAGCAGTAACTGGATGAAGTGGACAAGCAGACTTTATTCACTACTTCTGGTATGCATTACCTACCCACATTTGTATGATAGAAGTATGTCTCTTCCTGGGACTAGGAATAGCTTATCTTACCCTTTTTAAACAGCCCAATAGAAGATTATAGCTTACCACCCATTTTCCACTGTGCAGGTGGAGTACAGGTTCATTGCTGAATGATATAAGTAGAATCTTTTTCCAACTTTTGAAATGGTAAAGAAAAGATGTCTTTACAATTGAAAATAAAGCAGGAACTTCCATCCCCTTACTGTACCCATATTCCTCTGTCTAAGCCATCAGTTAGTAGAGCTGACAGTGGGCTGGGCCTGGCCAGGCTCCTGGCCCAGATATGATGCGAAAAGCTTATGGTTTTGAGAGGCCACCATATGTGTGCATGTTTTTTTTACAAAAAAATGATTTTCTTAAGTTAATGAATTTGAACAAAATAATCACCGATAAATATGAAAATTTGTGTAAATGAACATCAAAAATAGCTGCAGCATTGTATTTTTCGTAAGCTTCAAAATATTTTTATATTTACTAGCATTTAATTTTTTTCCCATTAAAAAGTTTGGAGTATTTCCGTTAATTTATTATTTTCTTTGTTGTCCATGGGTGTTGTTGCATGTTGAAGATTTGATGCTATGCTTCACTTTGCTGTACTGAAGGTTGTGGGTGAGAGTGTTGCTCGTCCGTTTATAACTATGGGAGTTTTAACAATAGTGATGTGGAGCAGCAGGTTAGTTAATTATGTTGTTCCTTGATGATTTTGTTTGTTGTTTCGGCGTGTTTAATCTAGAATTCTTGATGCTTGAGTTTAGTGGAATTTGCATGTTTGAAGATCTTAACCATATTTGATGTTCGGATGTATTTTTCCGTTGGATCTTCCATATTTGAGCAAGAATTAAGAACAAATAAATTTATTTGGAACTAATTATCACTTAATTCAGGGAAGTTCATCATTCTTCTAGCATGATCTTGCATATTAGCGAATGCCTTTGGAATGTTCATCATTCAGGGAAATTCATCATTCTACTTCATCTCTTTTGTTCTTCTGATTTTTCTCTTTAAAATTCATGCTCTACAAATACAAAATTTCTACAATTTTAGAATTACGCAATGTCACTTCGTGAAGCAAGTTGAGAAAAAAAAAATTACAAGTTGATCAATATTTTTGATGGTTTTTTATATCTGCTTTTGTTAACTGCTTTTGCTAAAGTACTTCACCATTCGGACAACAATTGTTCATCTTTTTAGAGAAAATGAGAGTCATGAGCATATTATCTCAAAATCAAAATATCATAAACCAAGCTGTAATATAATATTACATGGCTACATGCAAGAATAGCTTATGATATATATTCCTACTTCTCATCATTCCATCAAACACTTCCAATTTTTGTCACTGATTTACTGTTTTGATTTCAAGAATTTTTACCAGGTACCTACCTTATTAGATTGTGCTCCTACATATAAGTGATGAATCCAGACGATACAGTGAGAGGTCATAGTGTAACACTAGCATAAGTCATCACTGGAAAGCAAGCCCCTCATCCCGCCCACGAGTCTGGCTTAGTTTCACCCCCCTCGTGCTGATCAATCCCCTCGTAATGAGGATGAGGTCCCTGAGCCCAAGATTAGTCATTCTATTATACTTTTCTGTTGATTTACAATCTTGATTTTCTTCTCTCTTCTTTTCTTAAAAATTTGTGCAAAAAACAAGTGGTGCAACTTAAAAATAGGGGAAGCATAAAGTTACATATATAATCAGTAAACATAACCGAATAAATTAAATGAACACGATAAATTATCCAATCTGCAACTTAGTTTTGTTCACGAAAAATATGTGGAATATGGTTTAACAAAAGGTCGCCCAAAGCCTCCGAATATCTTTCGATAAGCCAACGAATTTACGAAGAATAATATGTCAATATACATACTTTGTATATACTTTGCTATATTAGTATTTAGTATAAGAGTATATATTTTTCGTTTATTATATTATATATAGCACCGTCGGTGCCCAAATTATGTTTTCCTACACTGGAATCTTGTGCTACCACTGTTTCTAAATTCTAATATATATTATATTCTTTTTAGCACATTCAAATAGTATATGAACGGATAATACACCCCAAGTTTTCCTACTCAACTCTTTTACCTTAACTATTACTATAGTATAATTTATTACTCTTTTTGCTATTGTTAGGATCCATATGATCAAGAGCCAAAGGACTTGAGGAGTAGAGGGTTATGCTTAGTTCCATTGTCATGCACATTACACATGGGAAGTGACAACAGAGCTGATTATTGGGCTCCGACACTGGATGGTGGTTTAGGTAGTCGACGGGGTTAGGCTTCCGGTGATCGACGGTACATTGAAGCTTCAGCGAATCGATATAACATCATTAGCAGTCAATCTACCCAACAACTTTCTAGGAAGAAAATCAAGGTTGATTCCTCCTGATGCTATGTACGTAATTCTCTTGAATTGCATGCAAGTGTGCTGTAAATTAAATCTAGATGCAAGATTTAAGGGGGAAGAACGGGTTGGTGGGGTAAGTAAACCCATATCCATGAGACCTTTGAACCATTTAACAAATAATGTCTTGCAAGGTGGGTGAGAGAAGGAATGTGATTTAATTTGGGACCAAGGAGAGTGAGAAGGAATGAGAGAAGCAAATTATACTTGGAGGATGAACAGCTTATTGTTCTTGACATAGAAAATAAGACTAAGAATTATTGTTGAAACCTACTTGGTGTTCCTAACCGCCTATCTTGATTGTGGAATCTATATTAGTATTTAAATTACTTATCATTAGGAAAGGAAAGGAAATGATGAAGTGCATATTGGTGGTCAGACATTGAATCGTGTTAGTGTTGGGAATAGGAAGCAATCCACTGCTATGCTGTTGTATGTTCCAAGTTTTCTAATTATCTAGCGTCTTTCAAAGAATTACAATGTGTTTGGATACCATAATAGCAGTGATGCAAGGAAAGAGGGAAAGGGAAGGAAGTGTAGGGGTGGGGAGTGAGAAGTGAGTTATGTCTTTTCTCTTCAAATATTTCCAACTTTGGGAGGGTTTACTTTATCGAGGAAAATGAAAGTGGTTCCCTTCATTTCTGTTCCCTTCTCTTTCACCAATTCATTTTCAAATAAGGAAATCTGGTTCCATCACTTTCCCTACCATTTCTTTTTCTTCAAAAGCTCTTTTAGAACATTTATAATGTTACTTATGTTCTGTTGCATAGCTTTAGAGATGGTGTGGTTCGGTGGTTTGATCCCTGTGCTTGTACCCATTGGGCCATCCACTATTAAACCACGTAGAACAAATGCTTGTGGTCTTGTATATTTCTATGGTTATATGTTTTCATTATTAAGGTATCAAATCAATCTTTCATGCACATGTCTCGAGTGCATGTCATTTTATATCCTACATCATTAACCACTTTCTTTAAATGTGGAGCAATTGTGGAGCCAAGATCATTAACCACTTTCTTTACATCATTTTGAGGATGCATATTATGATGAATCTTGGTCTCCGTTCTGGATTCTTTTTTGATGCAAAAGAGGAAACATTTCCAAACAAAATATAAGAAACAAACAAAAAAACACAGAAAATTAAGGAGGAACTAGGTGTGCAAAAGCCAGACCTCTAACACCCCCCTGTAATATTCTACTAACAGCTAATGGAACACTATCTAAAATATGAAGCCAAATGTCCTGAGCTATGCCTTGATAGCGAACCAATTCGCCATGCGGTTGCCTTCTCAGTTCTACATGTGTATACTGTGTTCTACTATTCTAGGCTGTCTATAGTTAATATGACTCTCAGAGTGTGTCTGTCTTATCTGAAGGCTGTACCATGGTTTGGTTTAAGTAATCAATGTTTTATGATCTCTAATAATTGTCTTAAATCTGCATGCAGGCAGCTGGGTCTCGCCCTTATACTGGAAAAGTTGGAGCTGAGGATGCTGACACAGTGGATATGGCCTACAGGGTTGTTGCTGATCATATAAGAACTCTCTCCTTTGCAATTGCTGATGGTACTTGTCCAGGTATAGTCTGGGTATATGGTGCATGGTGCTTAGTGCTTAGTGCTTAGTGCTTAGTGCTTAGTGCTTAGTGCTTAGTGCTTAGTGCTTAGTGCTTAGTGCTTAGTGCTTAGTGTTTACACTGCTTACCTTTAGGACCCTATTCAGTTCATCTTAAAATTATAATATTCAGCATAAATAAGTTCAGTTTAATAAAAATAAGTTCAGTTTAGTAAAAGTAAGTTCTCTTAAGTACAAATTAGTAGATTATATAATAAAAAACAACAGAGAATCAGTAAAACTAAGTTTCGTTTGGTTAAAATTAGCTTGGATTAGTAAAAATAAGTTTATACCATAAAATGAAGTTCAGTTTAGTGAACATTAGGTGAAGTGAACAGGGTCTAGGTATCGCTGTAGCTGTGTACTGGTAATTCTTAATTTGTTTTTGAACAATCTCATTGAAGTGAGATATATAGTTATTATTTACTTCTATCTGAAAATTAGGCAAACAGCAATGATAAATGGGAGATCACAGCTATTTAGAATGTTAAAGTTTGTTATAGAATAATTGGTGGTTGACAAGCTAAAGTTGTATCACCTGATCAAAAATAACCTAAGGTCCACTAACTCGCTTAGTTTTAAAAGGCGCAAAGCGCACCGAGGCGCAAGGCGCAAGGCGAAGGCGCACGCATCCCGTAGGCGAGGCCCACCTTTGGTGCCAAAATACTTAGAAATCAAATATAGAAGCATTTTAATACTTAGAACAACATAAATATCATATTAAAAGTGCAATTGAAAAATATTTAAAAATATATTCGATCATGTAGGCGAGGCGCACCTCATAAACCTTATAAATCAATTATAAAACAAATTTTTCACTCAAAACAAATATTATTAACAAAATATTAGCTACTTGTATTGAAAAATATATAGTTAGAGTCTAGCTATTATTAAAAAAAAAATAACTGCATCAAAAGATAAGAAGAAAAGAAAAAGAGATGAGCTGCATCAAAAAATAAGAAGATAAGAAAGAAGAGATGAGCATCAGAAAAGGAGAAATGCAAAAGAAGAAAAAGACTAAAGACAAAAGAAAAGAGAAAAGAAAAATAAAAAAGAAAGAAATAGCACGTGACTTTGACTTCAGCAGTTTACTATTTCTCCCTCTTAGTTAGAGTCACACGCGCCTTGCTGCAGAAAGCGCTCGCCTGGTGCGCCTCGCGCTTTTACAAAGGCGCGCGCTTTTTGGCGCCTTTTCTCGCCTCGTGTTCCTCGCCTCGCCTGAGGTGTAAGGTGCGATTTTTTGTGCTCCTTGGGTCGCCTGGCGCCTAGGCGCGCTTTTTAAAACTAAGCTAACTCGGTAGTTAGGGAAGTCAGGTCGGGATCGACATGGAGATGGCTATAATAATATGTTTGAACTCTAATATTAAACTAACAAAGTCAGATTGAAGGAGTTGGTTTAGTAAACTAATTGAAAATTTTCAAGTCAAAAATATCAAATATGGGACAGACTAGGGAAACGATTCACTATGTATGCAATTTAGGATCTTAAGAATGAAAGAAAAAAACTCAACAAACCAATTTGGCACATGTAATTTCTCTCGAACATTTTCTTCCTCGAAGCACACTAAGTCGCTCTCGCATGGTTATAGATCGTTAAGCCTACTATTGAGAGCCTATACAAAATCCTACCTCTCATATTATAGTTTCGCAATGCAACAATAATAACAAATTTGGCCGAACTTGCATATTAACAAAAAAAACTGAATTATAAGAATAAGACGAATTCACAAGCAAACAATCAATCAATCATTCAATCCCTCGTGCATACATGAATACCCAAATCCCTAGAAATTAAACTACTCACTCATAATTAGGGAAAGCATAATCAAAGATTGGGGTGTTGGTGTTCCTCTGAAGGATCATAATGAGAGCAAATGTCCTTTGTGATCTTTGTTTCTTTGAGTAGCTTTCATTAAACTATCATGGATTCATATCATGTTGCCATTATTATTGGCTTCCTGTTCGTGTTGAATACTTAGTCTGATGCATCTGTATTGTTGTATCTTTTCAGTAAAAAACAAGATTGGTAAATCCATCCTCCAAGCCTGATAAGAGTCACATCATTGCTGCTGTTATGAAAAATCCCCTCTCAAATATTCTTAGATTTAATGTTATGTGTTATTTTGTTTTTACTTCTTCCACCATTTTAAATTTATATGTTGATATGATTGTTATTGGGAAATATCAACGCTTACAAGGCTTCTATACATTTGATAATTATTTTTACATTAAAGAACAGGAAAAAGTAAATTTAGGAACTTGAGTTTTTAGCAGATATGTACAATTGCGTATGTTATAATGAATTTACTCTTTTACTTATTACTTGATTTGATCCTAACACGTTCAATTAATATGATAGCATAGCAAGTCATCACTCATAAATATGTTTATTAGTGTAAATACATATATAGACCATTTGACAAACATTATTGTCAATCTAGGTACTTCGAGCCTAACGCGTGCAACAAGTTAGAAACAAGTTCCAATTTATTTGGAGAAGGTACCTCTGAAGTTAGGATTTTAAAAAGTAAATAGGGTCCTTCAGTGGAAGCCTTACATTCATTTTTTGGGAGTAGGCCAGAGCTTTGTTTCAAAATGCTTCGAAGACATGTGACATAACCACAAGTTAGCAACAAGTTTCAATTTAGAAGACACTTTTAAATTGATAGCTTTAAGCTTAAAACTTGCCCTTGAAACAAGCAATGGAATGTATATTGTCTGCCCATAGTATGGGAGTATGAATAAATTGTGTATGCACATTTCACACCTTTATCTATTGCTTTTCCCCCATATACTCCAAACAATAAGTACAAGCAACAATTGTTTCGAAGCAGTAACTTCAAATTCATCTTACTAATTAAATCTAGCTTAATTCGAACATCACAAATACGACATTTTGGTTATTTTCTTAATCCAAGCCACACCAAGTGCGTCATTCTCCATAGATATGGTGCTACAGTGGGACGTTATTGACATCCTGCAGTAATAAACCAAAACACCTCTTTGCAAATACTCCATGGGCATGTTGGAACCCTACAAGTTACAAGTGGCACATTTTAATTAGTAGCGGGAATTGCTAGATGAAACGGCCTACTTGTACTTTAAACAACCAATAACATGTACTCCTTTTCAGTGTTATATGGACGTTTAACCAGTTTAGTTACTTTAGTATTGTCACCCACCCAACGTGGTATGCCTAATGCAATTCAAACAAAAAATGTACTCACCGCCTATTTGAAGCCAATTGCAAAAAATGGCATCGTATTAATCACAACCAACAAATTACGAATATCACAATTACACTATTTTGGCGTGCCGCGCGTGTAGGCGCGCGGTGCAACAACTAGTTCTAAGAAAAGTTGGAACCACCTTGACTTCTTGAATAAAAATACATTCTGAAGCTGCAGTACAATACTATGTTTTATTTGGTGTGTTTTTTAATTGACAATGTCCATATATGCATGTGGTGTCACCATATACTCTATAAATAGTTGGCGAATAAGTAATTAAATTGATTCTTAGATTTTCATTATACTTGTGCTCACTACTACAAAGTTTGCTTGTATCAGTAAGTTGAATTTTGTTGTTGTGTGTCTGCAAGTTCTAGCTGCTCCTATTTATGCTTTATATGATTTTTGTAAACTGAACTTCATAACACCAATTTCTGCATCTGTCATCAGTTTAACTCTTCCGTAAACAAACTGCAAATCACTTGAACTATTTAATAGTTCTAAATTTTCTGTTTTCAGTAGATGAACACATGTCGTTGGCAACAAGAACGTCTAATTTAGCTTCTTGAATAAGAAGTATCTGACAATGATAGTATTATATGATTTGATTACAGGTTAGGCTATGAATGTGTCTGGAATAGTCCGAATTAATTTACATACATACAGCTACCTTAAACTTTAAACTTTGCCTACTAATATTCTCAAGTACGTTGTTGTCAAGCAAGGCCGTTCCTGACATTTTATTGGCCCGGGGCGAAACTAAATCTCAAAGCCTCTTATATACGGTGGTAGACAAAATTTTCGCGACTAATTAGTACATCCTCTGACAATTACACGACATAATAATTAAGTACACTATGTTTTTTCTTAAGTTGTTCAGCACACATCAAAATAAATAGTGAAAGTCATATATCTAAATAGTATTAAAGTCAAAATGGGAAATATGTTAAAATGAATAATGAGAACTTGTAAAATGAATTACTTCCTTCGTCTAAAATCACTTCTTACACTTATTAAGATACATAACTTCAAAGGATTAGTATCAATTGTTATTTTAATAAAGTAAAGGTAGATATGGGAGATATCAAAGTGGTTATTTTACTTGGAGAAGAGAGAATGGTGGTTCATGTTTGTTGAGGAAAAAAAAGATTAAAATAACAATGGAATGTATCCAAAAATAAAATTGCAAAGGGTAAGTAAGACTAATAAAAATAAAAAGTGTATAAAAAATATTGTGGGATAGAAGGTATAAAAAGAAAAAATGTAGATACAAAAATGTAAAAAGAAGTTTAATATAGAAAAGCAAACCATTGCACAAAAAAATAGAAAAGCAAACTTTCTATCCTTATGGGATTTGAACCCTTGTCTTCTACACTAACAAGTGTAAAGCAAATCACCAAGCCAAACTTCATTTTGTTTACCATGGTTGTTGTTTCTTACCTTTATTACAAGTTTTAAATCAAAACTGGGCCCCTAATATTGATGGGCCCTGGGCGGTTGCCCCTCAAAACAACCCCCAGGTCGGGCCTGTTGTCAAGTATGTTTCTTATTTAGTACACTACTTCAGGTGCATGAGTTTGGATACTATAGAAGCTAGCCCAGATAAATTACTTAACATCTTACAAGATAGACTAATCGAAAACTCAGAGATGGATGATGAAAGAACCTTGAAGGAATTGGGAGCTCCCAAGCTAGATTATGAACCTCTTTGCATTGTCTTTCCAACCTTGGAGGAACCCTTGAAGGTGAACTCAGGTTTTCTTAATCTTCTTCCCAAATTATATGGGAGCGCATGTGAGGATCCTCATAGACATTTAAAAGAATTTATAGTTGTTTGTTCAACTATGAAACCTGAAGGAATTGAGTAAAGTCATGTAATATTGCATGCTTTCCCATTTTCCCTACATGATTTAGCTAAAGATTGGTTGTATACTATGTCTTCTGGTTCCATAACGACTTGAGACGCCTTACAAAAAGCTTTTCTCGAAAAATTATTTCCTGCAAATCATATTGGATCCATAAGAAAGGAAATATGTGGAATTAGATAACATGCTTCATAATCACTTTATGTGTAACACCCCAGAATTTCAAAGCGGGAAAGAAAGAAATAATAATAGTATTATAGGACGATGGCGGAAACATCGTCTTCTGGGAATGCCACTACTAATACAAAGGTATTTAAATAACTATGTGAAGAGACCAACTTAAATAAATAATATAAATAACTAACTAATTCAGAGTATTCCAAATGAGAAAAATCTAACTAGAAGTCTAGCCCTAAAACAACTATCATTTCAATGTTCACAACTCAACCCGAGCCCAAAACCAAAGAAGATTCCCATCAACATAACCTGCAAAATATATAACAACAATCCACAATCAGTGGGGAGTAACTAGCAGTTCTCCCAGAACAAAAGAAATCAAAGCATGATTCAGACATAGATTAATAAGAAAGGAAACATAAGGTCAAGACAACTATGACATGCATCCAAAATCATAAAGCTCTCAAGTAATACAAAAGATAAAATGAATAAATTATCTCAAGGGTACTTCAATAATAATAAAAACATAGATAAATCAGTTATTGAGTCAGAAACCGAACGCCAGTGAATCGCAATTCACTTCCTAAGGTTTGTCAGATCGCAATCTCCGAGTCGGGCCTATGCGCTTACGTTCCCCCTTTCTGTGTCTAAGAATGGCCAAACTCCCGATGCGGGTAGAACACGCAGAACTCCCTGACCTCTCGGACGACAACAATTAACCCAGGTGTACCCCTAGTTCGCAAACCAGGTGGTTGGCATGTTCTTCACCGGGGACTACATCTATCCCACCGGATGTTCTTATCTCAAAATAAAATCATAAATATCATCAAAGAATCATTTATCTCAAAAATATTCGTCAAAGGGATGCCACCCGGCCTTATACCCATAATTCATCAAAATATATCTCTTCAAAATTTCTTCAAAGTAGTAACTTACAAACTTACAACAAATGTTTCAACAAAAATTACTTTGCACATCACTAAGCATCAACAATGATAATAAACTAGTTTTTACAGCACTAACAGTTCAATCAGAAATGCATCATATCAAATAAGATCACCAATTAACTCCAAGGCTTATTAAATAAATGAAACGTACACGACTAATCATTTTTACATAAACCAAACGTAAACATAATGATACTCAATAATACTCACAGTAACCTACTAAACATCAGCTTCCAAGAACATAAAAGGTCACAAATTATTTCTGATTAACAAGCCCTTAAATAATTAAAAAGAATATCCTCAAACTCATAACAAAAACACAATAATAATTATTAAACTAATAAGCACGATCAGTAAAATAACACAAAAATTATCATACGACCATTATGGCTCTACTGACATGGTACAAATTGTATTTCTAATTTTTGGACTCTAATGCAAAAACAGATAAACCAATTATATAAACATGTAAACAGTAGGCAAAAATTATTCCAAGGCATGAAATACATACTACACATATAACATGATTCACGAAAAATAATTTCAGCAATTTTAACATTCGTTCAATAATTATTTTGCAATTAAGCCAAAAACGTACAAAATACCAAATAAATCGAATAAATACTAAAACTCAGACGAAAATTATTTTTCTGTATACAATATTTATACAGCATGCCTCAAGTATATTCACGTCAAATTTCATCAATAATTTCATTCAAAAAGTATTTTAAACAATTCCTAGCATAATAATCTAATACCGAATAATACCCTAATCACTATCGTTCTAAGATAACTACTAGTTACCTGGATCGTCGGGAGGAGAGATGAGTCTAAAGAGATAGTTAAGAGTTACGCATACAATCCAATTCCTCTTCTAACCCAAAGCACAACGAACGAGAATTGTAGCAACAAGTCACTAGGTGTTTTCTTCTTGAAGTCTGATCATGATTTCCGGCGATTAAAAGATCATATTCACAATCGCTCCGGTCAAAGTGAAGATCAAGATGATATAAACGTGCTATCCAAATTTGAGAATGATCTTACGGTTAGATCTCCAGATATGGTTAATTTCGTGAAAGTGTGACAGGGAATAAAAACCGGATGACTCATCTGATTGAAACGAAAACTGCAGTCGCGTCTTTCCCTTTCTTCAAAAACAAATTGTACCACAAGCAAGATATTTCCGAGTAGATGAATTTCGACTACTCACACGCCCAATTCCGATAAGAAACGAAGGAGATACGATGCAAACAAAATGGGTGTGCAGAAATGGCCGAAAATGCGAGAAGGGAGAATGACTCTTTCTCTTCCTTTCTAAGGCTGGCGTGAAGGGAGGTTTTGAGTGCAGCAAAATAATGTGATTATTCATATCATTAAGCAAAGGTTTAATTGCATTAAGATGGGTTAATGGGGGGATGACTCTTCACCTTTTGGTGGTTACAAAGAGGGATAGAATATGCTAATACTATGCTTAATACTCCTCTAAATTTCGGACAACATAAGAAGGAAATGGGCTTGCAAATTTCGTTACGTTGGTCGACCCATAATATATACAACGCTTAAAAACTAAAATCACACGCTACTTAAATTTATAGAATTACTAAACTATATGATAAAATAAATATGCACATTATATATATAACTAATAAAATTCCTAAATAACTATATACACTTTAAATTAATAAACACAACCACATAATGCAACAACTAAATAATTATACATGTTCAAAATAGTTTAAATAATAAATTATTTTATTTTAACAAAAAATATCATTTTAATGTAAACAAACGCCAAAATAAAGAGTGAAAATTACGGGGTGTTACATTATGAATATTGGGAACGTTTTAAAAGATTATGTGCTTCATTTCCACAACATCAAATAAGTGATCAACTGTTAATTCAATATTCTTATGAAGGATTGTTGTCTAATGATAGAGGTATGATTGATGCTGCTAGTGGTGGTGCATTAGTAGACAAGACACAAACTCAAACTAGGAATTTAATTGCTTACATGGCCCAAAACACTCAACAACATAGCACTAGAAATTATGTTAAAAGAGTAAATGAAATTGACTTAAGTGGTGTTAAATCTCAATTGCAAGAAAATGCTCAACAAATTGCTACTTTGACCACTTTAGTGTCTAAAATTATTGTTGGTAATGAGTCTAAAGCTAGAGTATGTGGTATATGTTCAAATTTTTCTCATGCTACTAATGCTTGTCCTACTTTGCAAACTGAAGATGTTAATGCCTTAGGTGGTTTTTCAAGTCAAAGAACATATGATCCTTATTGTAGACACATAATAGTGTCTCCCTATTAAAGGGTCCAATGATGAAACATACCGCGGTATTAGTTGGCGCAACCCAACGGAAGAGCAATCCAAAGAACCAATCCAAAACTGTGTTTTGAAATGAAATTCTAAAGCCCAATTGATTATTCATGATGAATAATTGTATTTTAAACCCATAAAATAGTTTGAGTCCATTTAAAGTGTTTTAAAAGCCCAATTAAGTATTTATTATTTTAATAAATGTTTTTATTATCTTAGATAAATATTTTATATACAAATCAGATTTTTATTCCGTGAAATTCAATCTCCGGATTTTAGGGATAGAAAATTATCTTCAAAAGACGCGTTTAATTAAAGAACTGGAATATACTGGAATATGCGCCGGACGCGGCGGCCGCGCTCAGCGCGCCACGTGCGTCCAGCACATTGGCCGGAACGCGTCAGGCGCGCCAATGAGCGTCTGATACGTGGACTTGGGACTCACACAGAGTCCTGCGCCTGGCGCAGACCCTGTGTGAGACGCAAGTTTCTTTTTTATCTCTTTAAATACGCGTATACATGTGTACGAGTCTGATTGGGCTGGCCGCGTCAGGCACACCAGTGTGCGCTTGACGCGTGGATGTGCGCTTGACACGTAGGCCTGCGCCAGGCGCAGGTTGCCGCGTGAGGCGCACGCTCCTTTTTCCCATATATAACTGTGATTCCTCGAATCACAGACGGTTTTTCAATTTTTATTATTCACGAACACAAAAACTTACGATTATCTCCGAAATACACTTCGAATCTCTAAACACAAAATACTTTCAATACTTCAAATAATTCTCTAGTTTCTAATCATACTACATTCTTGGTTCCACGATTGCTCCGCCTAAAGATCGTTGCGCTCTTCAACCTAAGCCGCATAGGTATAATTCTTGAGGATCCTTGAATAACTCTATTATATTTATTGCCTTGAAGTTACTAACAATTTATTTCATGATATAGATCTTTAATTAATAATCGTTCTACTGTATATTCTAAAATTTCCTTCTTTTTATTTATTTTCATAAACTGTTATATACTTGCCTGATTGTTTTATTTATATTGTTATGATTGTCCTGCATATTTTTATCACCCACCTGTTATTACTGCTAAACAAGACCTAAAGAATTGTTCTAACTAATTCAGATAATTCGGACAACCTGTTAGGTACCTTGTAATATTGATTGCGTAATAACATATCACTAAAAATTAGTCTTTTATGTGTTTCGTGAACCAACCTAGACTAAATATTTTTAGGGTGTATAAATATATTATTTGATTATTCTTTGGCATAAAATATGTAATGAATCGATATTTAGTAAAGGCCAGCAATGGGCAACATGGTTCATGACTGTGTTGTACCCTCACCTCCGAACTCAATCTTTGGTTCAGTTTGACCATCTATGGAGTCTAGACGGGGAAATCTACATTGGATAAGTCCCATAATTTTTCCCTACGGTTTCCCATATCCAATTAGGTTTATGATTCTTCCTGTAAAGAATTGTTGGCGACTTCGAAAACATATTTTAATAAAACCTTAACAATGGGGTAGTCAAATCAAATACGCGCTCACACCGTGTAGGCGAAATAAAAACATGCCTACAATTTGGCGACTTCACTAGGGAGGATTTTTAAAATTTAATTTTTTTAAATGAGTGGGTGAAACTTGAAAAATACGATTCATTCTCTTTTTATGCCTTTGAATAATATACTGTTTTGCATATGCATGACTATTGTTCAGCCACCATAAGGACAATCTACCTTGCCTCATTAGCACATGTTCTATGTGTGAGGTCACCCCCGGGGCGTTTGCGCTTTGTCCTTCCAAAAAGCTTCCTGAGCAGTAGTGTTGGATCTTAGTTATATGCAAACCTACCCAACCATGGCATTGTTCTCTTGTTCCTGACTTGAGAACTGCAGCGCGTCTTACACGTGGCCACCTTTTTAAGCAGGAGTACGAAGCGTGGGATCAATCTCTTAGTCATTGACCCTTTTCAGCCTTAACCTAAACCTGACCATAGTTGAATGTAGAACTGGACTTTAGGTTGAGAACGTTTGCATCCATGTTATATGACATTTGCTTGTGATTGCAATTTTTGCCTGCTACTATCTTGTCCAATTTTCGTTGTTATTCGTTGTGTCTAAAATCGCGTCTAAATAACAAACAATAAAATCGTCAATTAACAAAAACGTCTCCTAAATCCCCAAAAAACGTGTCGAGTAGTGCGCCAAGCGCATTATGTTGCGCCTGGCGCACCACTCCCGCGCCAGACGCACGACTGTGCGTCGCGCGCAGCAATGCTGCGCGGCACACAGTCGGTGCATCGCATGCTTTTCTTTGATTTAGTCGTCGTGGTGGTCGATTCTATGTTCAGTCCTATGTTCGTTTGTTTGCATTCGCGTAGAATCATGGTCATTCTAGAGGTCCCACCTAACTCAATAAAAAATCAGATTTTTCATGCAAGGTCGAGTCTCTCCTAAAAAGTGCATCTAAAGTGGTCATTGTAGAGTTAGAGTTGTCATGCATGTTTACCTCTTCCCATTTTCTCCCTGATGTTCAACTAATCTTCCTTATCAATCCTATCCTACCATATTCAATCAATTTCAAAAACTTATATTTTTCAAAATCAATCCTACACCCTCTTCTATTCTACCTTTTTCGAAAACATTTACTAATCATCATCATACCACCTATTCAATAAAAAAAATATTTTTCAATATTAAACCATCATATTTTCCTAATAAAAGATAGAAGCAAGGGGTTCCTTTCAAAAACCAATTTCAAAAAATTCTAAGCTCATTCCAAACACCTTCATTCAATACAATCCAATCAATCCAGCCCACTTGCATTCATTTTAGGCCCATATGCATTATAGTCCATCTTGCATTCATTTTAGGCCCATATGCATTAGAGTTCATCTTGCATTCATTCTAGGCCCATATGCATTAGAGTCCATTTTGCATTCATAATAGGTCCTTCTAAACTTGAGTCCATGCATTCATATTAGGCCCGCTAGCATTAGAGTCCATCTTAGACCCATATAAGTCTAGTTCAAGTCAAATCTAAGCCCATTTGCATCTTTATGTGAACCCTAGTCTATGTCAAGCCCAGTCTAAGTCTAATCCTAGTCCAATCCTAGTCCATTTCCAATGTCAAACCCATGTGCATTTCTAAGTCTAACTTCAAACCGATATAGGACTAAGTCCAAAATTAGGTCCATATAAGGCACAACTCATTCCCAAGGTCGAATCTAGTCCATTTTCAAACCCGTATAGGACGAAGTCGAAACTATTAAGTTTAGCGAAGCTAGCATCCCTTAAAGACCATAACGGCATCCTTTGACCTAGCAAGCTAGTCATACCTTAAGACCATAACGACACCCTTTGACCTAGCGAAGCTAGTCATCCTTAAGACCATAACGGCACCCTTTGACCTAGCGAAGCAAGTCATCCCTAAGACCATAACGACACCCTTTGACCTAGCGAAGCAAGTCACCCTTTAAGACCATAACGGCACCCTTTGACCTAGCGAAGCTAGTCATCCTTAAGACCAAAACGGCACCCATTGACCTAGCGAAGCTAGTCACCCTTTAAGACCATAATGACACCCTTTAGACCTAGCGAAGCTAGTCACCCCTAAGACCATAAAGGCACCCTCCGAGTTTAGCGAAGCTACTCCTACCTTACATCTATAGCAGTCCAAATCCTCGAGTCTAGCAAAGCTAGTCTACCCTAAGTCCATAATGGCCCCTAAACCTTTGAATCTAGCGAAGCTAGTCCATATTAGATCCATCAAACCCCAAATCATCAAGTCTGGCGAAGCCAATTCCTTCCTAAGTGTAGCGAAGCTAGCATAGGCAATCCTTCTAAGTCTAGTCTAGTCTGCTTGCATAGTCCAGTCCAGTCCACATCTGCATATGCATATAGTTAGGCCCATGTCGCCATCATAACCAAAATCATACCCATTTCTAATCATTTCTCATTTTCATTTCCATTTTCATTTTTATTTCTCATTCCCATTTCTCATTTCCATTTCTCATTTCAAAAACATTATTTCTTAAAATTACGAGGTCCACTCGATTCTGTTCATGACCGGTCGAGAGATTACAACTTAGCAACGCCTAAAGGAGGACAAAATGTGAGCCTACTCTAAAGCTCATTAATCGCAACATCACTACCCCGACTTCATAAAGAATCATGAAGATTACTTTTGACCGCCTTCACCATAGAGGCGCGATCACTTCCATAGGGTCTACCGCCTTCACATTAGAGGCGCGATCACTTCCATAAGTTCTACTTCGGACCTTGCACCTCAAAGAAAATTCAGAAGGTGCAACCTACATTTCTACCGCGAATTCCAACGGAATAATTCCACCTGACATCTAGTGTCGAATACCATCAATGCGCTGCGAAACATGGTCGATGACAATATACTTATAATACTTGCTACAACGAGAATCAACATCACCAACAACCCATGAGGCAGTGCATCAACAATTCAACAGGCTTAGTCTTTTGTTTCTGGTTTCCTAGGATGAGTCAGAGAGTCCTTACCCTGAGCCATTTATGTCCTTTCCCATCGAGTCTATATCACTTTAGGACTTCATCTATTATAGCCTTTTCATTTTCATTTCGTTCTATTTTTCATTTTAATTGGCCTTCTATTATTTTATTTATGCTTCTAATTCAATGATGAAACTTAAATCACCTAATGAACTTGACTACTAATAATAATAATAATAAAAAGAGATCTGAAAAAAAAACAATAATAAAGAAAAATGAAAAAAGGATATACTTTGGATTAGGAGTTTATCCCCTCTTTCCTCCATCGTCCATAAACCATCATTCCTATTAGCCAGATAACCTTTCAAAATCAAAGCTCCACAAATATCCTGTAAACCTTCCAATACCCTAAACCAAACTTTTGTGCAAGCCTTACTACATAAAAACGATCAATGCCGGGCAAAAACAAAAAAAAGTGGAAAAGATCAAAGTGCGAAAAAAATGAAAAAAGCAAGAGCTAAAAAACGCACAAAGCAAAAAAGAAAAAGCCAAAGGCAAAGAAATATAAAGTCAAGTTAGGGGGCTTGCACACAAGTTCTATCCTTTATTCAAATCCTTCAATCTATCAAAACCTTGATCCATGTAATACAAATTCAAGATCCATATCTTAGCCCATCCAATTGAACCTTTAACATTTAAACCTTAAACCTTTCAACCTTTCATATTCAACCCTAACTCCTTTTTCAAATTATGTCCAAGCCCGCTAGATTGAAAACCCGGCCTAGGCAAAAGTTAGGGCACACAAGAATAAAAAAAAATAAAGAAAAGAATTCAGATCTAGAACGAATGGTCTGATTCCGCAAGAATACTTAGGAATTCTCATCTCGAGGTCCGATCGCTTCAATAAAATAAATTTAGTCATGGTCTAATGATTTGATTTTCTAGAATTTAGGAGCATAATCGTTCTAGATCTCGACATAGACTCGAGTCTGAACCTAGCCTCGTTAAAGCCTTTTCCCACCTATATTTATTTGAGTCACAAATTCAAACTTTTTATTTTTTCAATCCAAGCTCTCCTTTTCCCCGAAGGATTCTCCGATAATTCCATGGTTTCTGGTGATATTTGACTTTGCCTGTATCAACTCCCCAAAGAAGAATCCCCAGCGAACAACTTTCAACGTTCAAGACAGATCAACTACATTTCAATCAAGGCTCAAGGTGCCTAATTCAAGGCAAGCTCACCCAAAAGTGAGGGCTTCCTATATAAGTGGTGGTTCCTCCAAATCAAACTCCTGAAGAGTTGTAATTTACGGATCTCGTTTACGGACCCCGATTATTTACTAAAAACGATTTTCGAAAATCATTCTATCCATTTATGATCATTCTATATATTTCTCTACATATCCAGATCTCCTAACCTTGGAAAACCTTAACCTTGCATTTCATTTCATACATTCTAGTCTTGCATAACCCTAACCTTGCATGACGTGTCATCCCTTAGCTTTGCATAACCTTAATCCTTGCATTGCGTCTTGTGCATCCTTAGCGAGTCTAAGTTTGCATTATTTGCATCATTATGTGCTTTATGTGAGTCGTTTGCATCTATCTGCTAACATCTTCCTCTGCAGGTAATCAAATTGCTTGTAGTTATTGTCCTGCATACTAACTTTATTTTGCAGAGACCGGCGTATATAGATCAGTTCTAAACTGCAGAGCTTTTAGAATCGTTCTCCGTCCCGACACCATATACTTTGACTTTCGGTTTCCTGAACCTCAGTCAAAGTGGGGGCTTCTGTAGACACATAATCGTGTCTCCCCATTTAAGGGTCCAATGATGAAACATACCGCAGTATTAGTTGGCGCGATCCAACGGAAGAGCAATCCAAAGAACCAATCCAAAACTGTGTTTTGAAATGATAATTCTAAAGCCCAATTGATTATTCATGATGAATAATTGTATTTTAAGCCCATAAAATAGTTTGATTCCATTAAGTATTTATTATTTTAATAAATATTTTTATAAATGTTTTTATTATCTTTGATAAATATTTTATATACAAATCAGATTTTTATTTCGTGAAATTCAATCTCCGGATTTTAGGGATAGAAAATTATCTTCAAAAGACGCGTTTAATAAAAAGACTAGAATATACTGGAATATGCGCCGGACGCGGCGGCCGCGCTCAGCGCGCCACCTGCGTCCAACACATTGGCCATAACGCGTTAGGCGCGCCAATGAGCGCCTGTCACGTGGACTTATGACTCACACAGAGTCCTACGCCTGGCGCAGACCCTGTGTGAGACGCAAGTTTCTTTTTTATCTTTTTAAATACGCGTATACACGTGTACGAGTCTAATTGGGCTGGCCGCGTCAGGCACACCAGTGTGCGCCTGACGCGTGGACGTGCGCTTGACACGTAGGCTTGCGCCTGGCGCAGGTTGCCGCGTGAGGCGCCCGCTCCTTTTCCTATAAATACCTGTGATTCCTCGAATCACGGACGGCTTTTCCATTTTTATTATTCACGAACACAAAAACTTACGATTATCTCCGAAATACACTTCGAATCTCTAAACACAAAATACTTTCAATACTTTAAATTATTCTCTAGTTTCTGATCATACTACGTTCTTGGTTCCACGATTGCTCCGCCTAAAGATCGTTGCGCTCTTCAACCTAAGCCGCATAGGTATAATTCCTGAGGATCCTTGAATAACTCTATTGTATTTACTGCCTTGAAGTTACTAACAATTTATTTCATGATGTAGATCTTTAATTAATAATCGTTCTACTGTATATTCTAAAATTTTCTTCTTTTTATTTATTTTCATACACAGTTATATACTTGCCGGATTGTTTTATTTATATTGTTATGATTGTCCTGCATATTTTATCACCCACCTGTTATTATTGCTAAGCAAGACCTAAAGAATTGTTCTAACTAATTCAGATAATTCGGACAACCTGCTAGGTACCTTGTAATATTGATTGCGTAATAACATATCACAAAAAATTAGTCTTTTATGTGTTTCCTGAACCAGCCTAGACTAAATATTTTTAGGGTGTATAAAAATATTATTTGATTATTCTTTGGCATAAAATCTGTAATGAATCGATATTTAGTAAAGGCCGGCAATGGGCAACATGGTTCCTGACTGTGTTGTACCCTTACCCCCGAACTCAATCTTTGGTTCATTTTGGCCATCTATGGAGTCTAGACGGGGAAATCTACATTGGTTAAGTCCCACAATTTGTCCCTACGGTTTCCCATATCCAATTAGGTTTATGATTTTTCCTTTAAAGAATTGTTGGCGACTTCGAAAACATTTTTTTAATAAAACCTTAACAATGGGGTAGTCAAATCAAATATGCGCTCACACCGCGTAGGCGAAATAAAAAGACGCCTACACTCGTTAACAGACTTATAATGAAGGTTGGAAAGATCACCCAAATTTTAGGTATGGAACTAGACCACAGTTTCACAAATTAATCAACCTAGGCAATTTGGTCAGCAAAACCCTCCACCCCAATCTTCTGGCTCGTCATTAGAAGATTTAGTTAAGCAATTAACAACTCAAATAGGTCATGTCCACAACCATGGTGTCTAGTACAAAAGAAAACTAATAATCACCTTCATCACATAGATACTCAAATGGGACAAATTTATACTTCTCTAAGTAACCTAGAAACTCAAATTTCAGGTAAACTACCATCTCAACCACTTCCTAACCCAAAAGAAAATGCCAAGGCTGTGACCCTTAGGAGTGGGAAAGAGTTGGGGGAACCTAAGGTAAAAAGTCGAAAGATTGAAAAAGAGATAGAGGTTAAACCTGAAGATGAACTTAATATACGAGGAAATGGAGAGAAAGAGAGTAGAAAAGATCATGAAGGGAAGAGTAAGATTAATTCTAAAATTGATGCTTCTCGTTTTAAAGATGTGCCCCCTTTCCCGTCTAGATTTGCTAAAGGTAAGAAAGAGGCTCTTGACAAAGAAATTCTTAAGACTTTTAGGAAAGTTGAAGTTAATATTCCCTTACTTGATGCTATTAAACAGGTTCCCCGTTATGCAATATTTCTTAAGGAACTTTGTACTAACAAAAGACAAATTTAACCTTCTGAAAAGGTAAGTGTGGGAGAAAATATTTCAGCTGTGATTCAAAAGAAGCTCCCCCTAAATGTAAAGATCCTGGCATGTTTCTATTCCTTGCAAAATTGGTAATTCGAAATTTGAAAGATGCGTGCTAGATTTAGGAGCTTCAATTAATGTTATGCCCAAATCCGTCTATGATACATTAATGTGGGATCCTTGTCTAAAACTGATGTTGTTATTCAGTTAGCTGATAGGTCGAATGCATTCCCCATTGGAGTCCTAGAAGATGTACTGGTTCAAGTAAATGAATTAGTTTTTCCTGCTGATTATTATGTACTTGATATGGGTGATAGAACTGATAATGTTCCTATATTGTTGGGAAGACCTTTCTTGAAAACTTCTAAGACTAAAATTGATGTTCATGAGGGTAATTAACGATGGAATTTGACGGT
Organism: Beta corolliflora; assembly: GCA_947648045.1. NCBI lineage: Eukaryota > Viridiplantae > Streptophyta > Magnoliopsida > Caryophyllales > Amaranthaceae > Beta > Beta corolliflora. Next base: position 1,525,317 of record CANSZD010000729.1, on the reverse strand, counting down.
GAAATAATTAAGTTCAATATTTTTGATGCTATGAGATTCCCAAGTGATATCAATAAAGTTAATTCTATTGATTCTTTTGATGCTTTTGACTGGATGGCTCAGGAAGTTTTTGATAAGTGGTGTGAAAAATTATTTGAGACTGATGATTTTAATGATAACAAGGAAACCAAAATGTCGAATTCTTTAGTAGCCTTGTCTGATGTGGCTAGTCTTGATTCGCGGAATGCTAAAAAAGATAATTTTGACCTTTCTTTGCCATTGTCTGTGCCTAAACTAATCCCTTCTATTGTCAAAGCACCTCAATTAGAGTTGAAACCCCTTCCTCTAATCTGAAATATGTTTATTTAGGTGATAATGAGACTTTACTTGTGATTATCTCAAATGCTCTTAATCAATCTCAAGAAGATAAATTGATAAATGTGCTAAAACACCACAAGGAGGCTATAGGATGGACATAAGCTGACAAAAATCTACCTTGTGCATGCATAGAATTTTTCTTGAAAGAGATGCTAAACCCACTAGAGTGGCTCAACGTAGGTTAAACCCCTCCATGATAGAGGTAGTTAAAAAGGAAATCCTTAAGTGGTTAGATGCAGACGTGATTTATCCTATTTCTGATTCTCAATAGGTGAGTCTTGTTCATGTGGTCCCTAAAAAGAGTGGATTAATTATTTTTGAAAACTAAAGCAGAGCTTGTTCCAACTAGAGTGTGTAACGGATGGAGGGTATGCATTGACTATAGGAAGCTTAATCAAGCTACTAGAAAAGATCATTTCCCTTTGCCTTTTATTAACCAAATGCTAGAAAAACTTGCTGGTCAATCGTTCTATTGCTTTCTTAATGGCTATTCTGGTTATACTTAAGTACCTATAGCCCCTGAAGATCAAGATAAAACCACATTTACCTGCCCTTTTGGTACATTTGCATTTAGGAGAATGCCTTTTGGATTATGCAATGCCCCTGGAACTTTTTAGCGTTGCATGATGAGTATATTCTCTGATTTAATTGAACAAGATATGGAAGTGTTTATGGACGATTTTACTATTTTAGGTGATTCTTTTGACAGATGCCTCCATGGTTTGTCTTATGATTTGAAAAGATGCGTTGAAACTCACCTTGTGTTGAATTTTGAAAAATGTCATTTTATGGTAGAACAAGGTGTAGTGCTTGGACATATTGTAAGTGCTAAGGGCTTAGAGGTTGATAAAGCTAAAATAGATGTCATTAGTTCATAACTATATCCTGCATGCGTTCGTGAAGTTAAATCATTTTTAGGGCATGTTGGCTTCTATAGACGCTTTATTAAGAATTTCTCAAAAATTGCATCTCCCTTGTGTGTTTTGCTTGATAAAGATGCCACTTTCGACTTTAATGATGATTAATGTAAAAAGGCTTTTGATGAATTGAAAGAAAAATTGACTACCGCAACTGTGATTCGACCACCAGATTGGACTTTACCTTTTGAAATCATGTGTGACGCTAGTGATAAGACCATAGGTGACGTTTTAGGTCAAAAGAAAGATAAAGAATCTTATGTGATCCATTATGCTTCTAAATCACCTGATTCTGCCCAATGCAATTATAATGTAACTGAAAAAGAGATGTATGCTGTCATTTTTGCTTTGGAAAAGTTTAGACCTTATTACTAGGCACACATGTGATTGTTTATTCTGACCATTCGACTCTAAAGTATCTTTTGAAAAAGAGAGAATCAAAACCTCACTTGCTTAGGTGGATGCTTTTGTTACAAGAGTTTGACTTAGAAATTAAAGATAAGAAGGGTGTTGAAAATCTAGCTGCTAACCACCTCGGTAGAATTGTTCCTAGAGATGATTGGCCTTTAATGACCGAATTCTTTCCTGATGAACAACTACTATCAATGCATCATGTTGAAACTCCTTAGTATGTTGATATGGTTAATTACTAGCACATTCCCTCGTACTTTTTCTAGAGCTCAAAAAGAAAAGATTAAATCTGATTCAAAGTACTACTTTTGGGATGATCCTTACTTATGGAAATCATGCTCTGACCGAGTAATTAGGAGATGTGTAGACAAATCTGAATATGCTTCGATTCTTACTTTCCATCATTGTCTTGAAAGTGGAGGACATTTTGGTCCTCAAAGGACAGCTCATAAGGTTCTTTAATGTGGTTTATATTGGCCTACAATTTATTATAAAGATGCTTATGTGTTCTGTAAGTCTTGTGAATGTTGCTAAAAGACTGAAAATTTGTCTAAAAGGAATGAGATGCCTCAATATGGTATTTTAATTTGTGAAATCTTCGATGTATGGGGCATAGATTTTATTAGCCCTTTTCCTTCCTCTTTTGGTAAACTTTATACTGTTCTCGTTGTTGACTATGTAACTCAATGGGTAGAGGCAAAGGCTACAATAACTGATGATGCTAAAACAGTGGTGAAATTTGTTAAGAGTCGCGCTTTTAATAGATTTGGCATGCCTAAGGCTATTATAAGTGATAGAGGGACTCATTTTTGCAATAAAACATTTGGTGCTTTGCTTGGAAAATATCAGGTGACCCATAAAGTAGCTACTGCATATCACCCACAGACTAGTGGCCAAGTGAAAGTGTCTAATAGGGAAATAAAGACTATTCTAGAAAAAATGGTCAACCCAAATAGGAAAGATTGGAGTCTTCGACTAGGTGCTGCGTTATGGGCATATAAAACTGCCTATAAAACCCCCTAAGCATGTCTCCTTATAGACTTGTTTTTGGCAAACCGTGTCACTTGCTTGTAGAAATCGAACACAAATCATTTTGGGCAGTAAAGCAATGTAACCTAGACTATGATGCTGCTGGAAAATATAGAAAGTTGCAACTACTAGAATTAGAGAAATAAAGGCTAGAGTCTTATGAAAACGCTAAAATTTATAAAGAAAATACTAAGGCTTTCCATGACAAAATGATAGCTAGGAAAAGATTCCAAGTTGGACAGAAAGTCTTGTTAATTATTTAATGCTCGTTTGAGATTATTTCCTGGCAAGCTTCAATCTCGATGGCTTGGAAACTTTCTTGTGACTGAAATTTTTCCTCATGGTGATGTTATGATAAAGAGTTTGGATACTAATAAGGTTTTTAAGGTTAATGGTCACAATTTGAAACCGTTTTATGATCAAGTACAGGTCATGGGCATAGAAGAAATCTCCTTTGAGAAGCTCTAGACGAAATAGGAGTACGTCGAGCTAACGACGTGAACCAAAGGCGCTTATTGGGAGGTAACCCAAGCTACACTTTTTGCTTTGAAGTTTTTTTTTATTTACTTTAGTTATTTGACTTCTGCAATTAGAGTTCTCAGTATTCCCTCATATAGAGGCTGCTCATGCTCGATTACTTACAATATTATTGCTAATAAGGATCTGTGTGCATACAAAATTCTGTTGTGATTTCGCTAAACCGCGTATGTGCTTGTTTGCAACACTTTAATGTATTCACATGGCAGTTTTGAGTTTGTCATACTATGTTGGCATGAATTCATGGATCAACGTGCAGTAGCAAAAGAATACACCGCAGTATTTATTGAACTTCTCAACCAAGCTAGTATATACTTGGCGTTCAAGTTCGTATGCAGTTATCACATTGTGGTTCCGTGACCACTACATCACTTTCATTCCATGACCAGCTAAGTTTCTTGTTCTATCTCTTAACTTCTTCTACATTGCGGACAATGTTGATTCTAAGTGTGGGAGGAATTATGAAAATCTTCAATTTTGAGCTAGAAATTTAGCAATTGGTGAAACCTAAGGATGGACTGTGTATTGTGCTAGTAGTATGTGATTTATATGCGGAAAACAGGTTATGTTCTCCATGGTTTTAAGTCATGAAATATTGGGATATGTTCAACATTAGGGGAAGTGCTGCCGAATTTTATTTACAATTTTATTTAGTCAATAAAAAAACAAAAAAAAATGTATATTTTATTATCATTATTATAGGCTTTTATTTATATTTAAGTTAGGATTCCACTTCTTAATTTTGCAAAGGAATGACTATTAGTGAAAGTTGATAAGAACCTCTAATCTAACTGTTTCAAGGTAAAAAAAAATTGAAATCAAAGATTTTGGGAATATTATATAATTGGAAATGGATAGTCGAACTTGAGAGATTCATAATATAATTGAAGAAACAAAGTATCTTGCTTCTCATAATTAGTTAGCTAGATAGATAGAGCAAAACCTTGTGAGCTTTTGAGCCTATTAGACTGACACATTTGCGTCAGTCTCATTTTTTTCTTTCATGTGTGATAGTTCCTCAATGAAGTGTGGCTCTTGAACTTTACTTGGTACTCTTTGATACTTTTGTGACAAATGCGTATGAAGAAATGATTTAGGCGTTCTTTTCATATATTTTAGCCTCAGAGCTTTTTCTTTTATATAATATTTCCCTTTGTTTAGCCCTTTTGAGCCTTAAAATCCTTATTTCTTCGCTAACCATACATTACAAACCTGCGGCCTCCTACATGATTTACCCAAGCTCGGCTAAGGGGAGTTTCTAAATTGAGTTGTTATTGTAAGTTTGTGTTATAGTGAAGAAATATTGTGAAAATAAAAAAGGAAGAGGAAGACTGAGGTTATGAAACTGTAAAAAGAAAAGGAAGAATAAAAAAAGAGGAGTATTGTAGGCGACTTCTTTCAAAACAATTTTCAATAAAACCTTTACAGTGGAGTAGTCAAATATAATACGCGCTCACACCGCGTAGGCGAAATAAAAACACACCTACAATTTGGCGACTTCACGGGGGATTGCACTGGGGATTCTTCTTTGGGAAGTTGATATAGGCAAAGTCAAGTATCGCCAGAGACCATGGAATCATCGGAGAGTCCTTCATGGACAACGAGAGCTTGGATTGAAAAAATAAAAGGTTTGAATTTGTGACTCATATAAATGTAGGTGGGAAAAGGCTTTAACGAGGCTAGGTTCAGACTCGAGTCTATGTCGGGATCTAGAAAGAGTATGCTCCTAAATTCTAGAAAGTCAAATCATTAGACCATGACAAATTTTTTTATTGAAGCGGTTGGACCTTATGATGATTCCTACGTATCCTTGCGGAATAGTTCCGGATCTGATTTTTTTATTATATTATTAATTTTTTTTGTGCCCTAACTTTTACTTAGGCCGCCCTTTCGGGTTTTCAACCTAGCGGGCTTGGACATACCTTGGAGAAGGAGTTAGGATTGATGAAAGGATTATGAATTTGGATTATATGGATTAAAGGTTTGATGAATCGAAGGGATTTGAATGAGGGGTAGAACTTGTGTGCAAGCCCCCTAACTTGACTTTTATTTGTCTTTGGCTCTTTCTTTTTGAATCTTTTCTTTTTGTCCTGTGCGTTCTTGCTTTTTCATTTTTCCGCACTTTGAATTTTTTCACTATTTTATTTTCCTGGCATTGATTTTTTTTTTGTAGTAAGGCTTGCACACAAGTTTGGTTTAGGGTATTGGAAGGTTTGAGGGATATCTGTGGAGCTTTGGTTGATGGAGGGATTGTTTGGTTTATGATCATGGAGATGATGGTTTAAGGTTTTTTTTTATTTTTGGTTGCATGGATGAGGATGGTTTATGGATGATGGAAGGTGATGGAGGAAGAGGGAATAACACCTGATCAAAGTATGTCCATTTTTTTCATTTTTCTCTTTTTTTTTTTTTATTTCAGATCTCTTTTTATTATTGTAGTCAAGTTCATTAGGTGATTTAAGTTTCATCATTGAATTAGAAGCATAAATAAAATGATGGAAGGCCAATGAAAATGAAAATAAAATTCTTTTATTAATCAGAAATAAATAGAACAGGGCTTATTAGAAATAAAAACCTAAATGTCATAGACTCGACAAGAAAGGAAATGAAGGAGCTAGGGGAGGGACTCTCCGACTCAACCTAGAAAACTAGCGTTAAATGACTAAGCCCCGTGTTATTTAGGTGTCGCCCAAGGGGTTGCTTTGCTATTCTTGCCGAGCGGAATTGGCAATCTACCGTCTTCAACCATATCCTGCAGATGATTCTTTAAGGTCCAACACGCAGATGTTGGGTGTCCATTCCCTTGGTGGCACTTGCAGTAGGCATTTGGATCCCACCTCTTGGATCTATTTTCGGGAGCAGGATCTGGAGTAGGACCAATAGGCTGAAGTGCTCCCTTTGCATGAAGTCTAGTGAAGGCTTCTTCTAAGGACATGCCTAATGGTGTGAATGTTTTTTGAGGCTTTTGATAACCTCTATTTTCAGCAGCTGTGGCATTGACCTCATTGCTTTTGGAGCTAGAAGGGTTATTGTTACTCTTCTTGAAAGAGTTGTTGTTATTGTTACCCTTGTTCTTGTTGGCTTGTATCTCCTCCTCAATCAGCAGGCCTACCTTATAGAGCTTCGTGAAAGACTCTATGGGTTGGAACTTGATATGATCCCCATACTTCGGCTGCAGGTTACGGATCACCAGTCGGACTTGATCCTCCTGAGATGGCCTGTTAATCATTTGTGCAGCTTTATCCCTCCATCTTTTAAGGAAGGTGACGGAGTCTTCGTTGGAGTTTTGTTTGGTTAATTCCAACTCACGAAGGCCAATGGGAAGCTGAGTATTGTAGATGTATTGTTTGTGGAACTCTTCTCTGATGTAGTCCCAGTCATTCATCTTGGCTTTGTTCAGTGATCTGAACCACTTGGATGGATGTGCATCCAAGGTTAAAGGAAAGACATAAGCAAACAGTTCCTTGCTCATGCCCTTGAGAGCTATAGAGATGGAAAATGCTCTCAAGTGATCATCTGGGTCTTCGACCCCCTTGAATTTTGGGAGGTCACCCAATGTTACCTTTTTAGGGAGTTTTTCCCTTAGTTCAGGATCAATGATGTCATGGCCATGAGCCTGACCCTTAAGCGCAGGAATTGACTGGATCAATTGCTTGAGTTTTTCGAATCTCAATTCTGTGTTGGTCTTGATCGGTGGTGGAGTGTCGCCTTGCTCGTCTTTTTCAGTTAGCTTCTCCCTTAGTGCCTTAATCTCTTTGTCTTGTTCCTCAAGACGAGAGTTCATCAGCGTGAGTTGAGCCATAATGGCACTAAGCTGTTCATTAGTGTCTCCCATTTCAGATGACGATTCAGAAGAGTCGGAGGATTCGTCTGAAAAAGTGAGGATGCGCTTGACGAGTCTGGGAGTGGGTCGACCTTGTTGCCTCTCTGTCGGACGTTCCAAAGTTATAATCTCACGACCTGTCCTGAACAGAAATCGAATGGACCTCGTGAATTTTAAGAAATAATGTTTTCGAAACGAGAAATGGAAATGGAAGTGGGGAATGAAAATGGAAAATGATTTTGAAATGGAAATGGAAATGGAAATGGGAATGACAAATGATTAGGAATTGGTATGGTTATGGACTTAGTATGGGCTTGACCATGATGGAGCCATGGTCCTAACTATATGCAAACGCAGACATGGACTGGGCTGGACTATGCAAGCAGACTGGATTGGGTTTTGCTGATGATAGGAGAGACTAGACTTTGAACTTACGAGTGAGCAAGTAGGCTAGACTTTAAGGAAGACTGGACAATAAGGGAGACTAGACTCTTTACTTAAAGCAAGAAGGCTAGGAAGCTAGACTTTGAACTTACGGGTGAGCAAGCAGGCTAGACGACTAGACTTCGAAACTTACATTAGACTGAGCATGCTAGACTCAAAAATTGCCTATGTGGACTTATGGAATGCTAAACCTTGAACTTACGGGTGAGCAAGCAGGCTAGACATTAAGGAAGGCTGGACAATAACAGAGACCAAACTCTTAACTTAAGGCAAGCAGGCTAGGCAACTAGACTTTGAACTTACGGGTGAGCAAGCAGGCTAGACAACTAGACTTCGAAACTTACATTAAACTAAGCAGGCTAGACTCAAAAATTGCCTATGTGGACTAATGGAATGCTAAACCTTGAACTTACGGGTGAGCAAGCAGGCTAGACACAATATTTGCCTATGGACTTAAGGAATGCTAGACCTTGAACTTACGGGTGAGCAAGCAGGCTCGACTTTAAGGGGTGAACTTTTATAGTCCTTAGACTGAATTTTTATAGTCCGAAGACTGACTAGGGATTAGACTTAGACTGGGCTTGACATAGACTAGGGTTCACATAGAGATGCAAATGGGCCTAGCTTTGACTTGAACTAGACTTATATGGGCCTAAGATGGATTCTAATGCTAGCGAGCCTAATATGAATGCATGGACTCAAATTTTGATGGGCCTAATATGAATGCAAAATGGAATCTAATGCATATGGACCTAAAATGAATGCAAGTGAATTGGGTCGATTGGATTGGATTGGATTGAAGGTGTTTGGATTGGGCTTAGAATTTTCGAAATTCGTTTTTGAAAGGAACCCCTTGTTTTATCTTTTGTTAGGAAAAGATGATGGATTGACTTTGAAAATAATTTTTTTTTGAAATGTCGTGGTATGATGGTGATTAGTAAATGCTTTTTAAAAAAGATAGAATAGACATGGGTGTAGGATTGATTTTGAAAAGATGTAAGTTTTTTTTTTAAATTGATTGAATATGGTAGGGTAAGAATGATAGGAAAGACTTGTTGAACAGCAGGGAGGAAATGGGAAGAGGTAGACATGCATGACAACTCTAGCTCTACCATGACCCTTTAGATGCATTTTTTTTAGGACAGACTCGACCTTGCATGAAAAGACCCTTTTTGAACGTTTGATTAGGTGAGACCTCTAATTAGACCGTGTATTACGCGGATGCAGATAGCCAAACATAGGACTGAACATAGGATCGGCAATTACGACGGCTAAATTGACGAAAAGCGTGCGATGCACAGACTGCGTGCCGCACAAAGATTGCTTTGCGGCGCACGCCTGGCCGTGCGTCCGGGCGCGGAATGGTGCGCCAGGCGCCACTTAATGCGCTTGGCGCACTACTCCCCGACACGTTTTTCGGGGATTTAGGCGACAAATTGGCCGATTGATGAATTTTTCTTGTTTTTAGACACGGTTTTAGGATTGACGCATAATAATGACAATTTGACAGAATAATAGCAGACAAGAATTGCAATCACATGCAAATGTCATATAACATGGATGCAAAAGTTACAGCCTGAAGTTCAGTTCAATGTTTGAAACTATTGGTCAGGTTTAGGTTCAGTCTGAAAAGGGTCCATGACTAAGAGATTGATCCCACGCTTCGTACCCCTGCTTAAAGAGGTGGCCACGTGTAAGACGCACTCCAGTCTCAAGTCAGGAACAAGAGAACAATGCCATGGTTGGGTAGGTTTGCTTATGACTAAGATCAAACACTATCGCTCAGGAAGCTTTTTGGAAGGACAAAGCGTAAACCCCCCGGGGGTGACCTCACACATAGAACATGTGCTAATGAGGCAAGGTAGATTGTCCTTATGGTGGCTGAACAATAGCCATGCATATGCAAAACTGTATATTATTCAAAGGCATAAAAATAAGAATGAATCGTATTTTTCAAGTTTCACCCACTCATTTAAAAAAATAATTTTTTTTTTAAAAACCCTCCCAGTGGAGTCGCCAAATTGTAGGCGTGTTTTTATTTCGCCTACGCGGGATGAGAGCGTATTAGATTTGACTACTCCATTGTGAAGGTTTTATTGAAAATTCTTTTGAAAGAAGTCGCCAACAATTCTTTTTAGGAAGAATCATAAACCTAATTGGATGTGGGAAAACCGTAGGGACAAATTATCCAATGTAGATTTTCCCGTCCTGACTCCATAGATGGTCTAAATGAACCAAAGATTGAGTTCGGGGGTGAGGGTACGAATATAGTCATAATAAACCACATTCGCCCAAAGTTGGCCTCTACTAGATATCGATTAATTGCAGATTTTATGCCAGAAAATAATCATATAATGTTTTTATACACCCTAAAAATAATTAGTCTAAGTAGGTTCAAGAAACACATAAAAAGACTAATTTTAGTGACATGTTATTAGACAATCAATTTACAGGGAACCTAGCAGGTTGTCCAAATTAATCTGATTAATATTAGAACAGTTCTTTAGGTCTTTTATTAGCAAAAATAACATGTGGGTGATAAAAGCAATAAAGCAGGGACAATCATATAATATGCATATAATGATCAGGCAAGCATATAATGATGTATGAAAAATAAATAAAAAGAAAGAGAAGAGTTTAGAATATACAGTAGAGCGATTTTATATTAAAGATCTACATCATGAAATAAATGCTTAGTAACTTCAATATAAAAATAGAATTTATTCAAGGATCCTCAGGATTATACCTATGTGGCTTAGATTGAGGAGCGCAACGATCTTCAGGCGGAGCAATCATGAAACCAAGAACGCATTGATTAAGAATTGATTGAAAGTATTTGAGAATGTTTGAGTGTTTGAAGTATTTGAAGTGTATTTCGGAGTATTAAAGAGAATTTATGTGCGTGAAAATAATAATAATAATGAAAAGCCGTCCGTAATTCGGGAAAATACGGGTATTTATAGGAAAAAGGAAACTTGCGCTCCACGCAAGCCTTGCGCCAGGCGCAAGCCTACGAGGCAGGCGCAGTGCCACGCGTCAGGCGCACATTGGTGTGCCTGACGCAGCCAGCCCAATAAGAGACGCACATGTGTAAACGCGTTTTGAAAAGATAGAAAAGTATGTTGCGTCTCACACAAGACTTGCGTCTGACGCAGGACTATGTGTGAGCCACAAAATCTACGTGTCAGGCGCTCATTGGCTCGCCTGACGCGATATGGTCAATGTGCTGGACGCACGTGGCGCGCTGAGCGCAGCCCCCGCGTCCGGCGCATATTCTAGAATATTCGAGCATATTCCATTGCGCGTCTTTCGAAGATACTTTTTATCCCTAAAATTCCGGAGATGGAATTTTACCGATTAAAAATCTGATTTATTTATCAAAGATAATAAAATATTTATGAAAAATATCCATTAAAATAATAAATATTTGATTGGGTTTTTAAAATGGATTTAAAACATTTTATGGACTTGAAATACAATTAATCATCATGAACAATTAATTGGGCTTTAAAATATCATTTCGAAACACATTTTAGAATGGTTCTTTAGATTGCTCTTCCGTTGGGTCGCGCCAACTAATGCCGCGGTATGTTTCATCATTGGATCCTTAAATGGGGAGACACGATTATGTGTCTACAAGTATGAAGATCAAGGAAAAGCAACTTTGCTATGAAAATATGAAATATACATGGAAATTAAATGTTACAGTTGTATTTTTCTATTTGTGGTTGATATGGAGGATGATATAATATGAACAAAAAAATGTAGTTGAAGTATGACGCTCCATGTTTAAATGAAGTTTGTTGTGACCTAAACATCATAAGTCATGGATTTTTGCTCCCTTTAGCTTAGCTTCTAATTAACTCCACATTCCTAAATATTATTCCTACCCTTTAGTCTTTGTTTCGGCGTGAACTGTCTATAAATTGGAATCCCTTCTTCCAATTTAGGGTAATACAAGTATAGTCAGAAAATAAGGAGAGTACTACAAGGGAGTTTTGTGAAGTCGTGGTAGCGGAATCGGGAGTTCAATTGAGCGAGAAGACTGTTGTTTACGGAGGTTTGATTCATCGGCGAATACTCAGTGAGCTTAAGTGATATTCTCCTATTGTTGTTTCTCTTAATTTTGTTATTAGAATTCTCAATTCAATGAGTTTGTAGTTTGGTTGATTTTTGTATTAGTCGTATGATTTTAGATTAATTATATGAACTCAAGGTTTGGTTTAATTTTCCAATTACATTGAATTTCAGTTCCACAATCGTAATTTAGGCATGATTTGCTATCTTTTTGTGTTTAGGTTACGATTGAATGATAAGTGTATAATTGGGCCTAGTTTAAATTATATACTAATGGTAGTACTAATCTTAATTTAATCATGTGAATGGTCTGAATTAAGGTTAGAATGTAATTTGATAATATTCATGTTAAACTTCTTTGGGCTTAATTTGAATATGATTAATGAAGTCCTACTCCAAATGCTTCTTGATTTAGCAATTGTAGGTTGCAATCATACTTACGATGTATAGTCTAGTTTAGAGTTAGTATCGGCCTAGTTCAATACTAATTATTAATATGAAGGATAGGGACATTTTGCTATCTTAATCTCTACAATTAATCGGTTATACCAATCTTGAGTTTAGTAGTTATATTGGAAATCATGGCTAGTTGCTTAAGCCTATTGCGGTGGATATTTTCCGACTTGCTTGTCATCACTAGTAGATAGTAGATTAGTCTTCTATTAGTTAGTATTATCTTAAACCCCCCAAATCTATGTAAATAAGTAAATAGTTATCAATACTACATAATTGAGCTATTGCAACGCTTGAAAACCGTTGCAATAAGGCCAAAAGTCGTTGCAATAGAGCTATTGCAACAGTCCAGCAACCGTTGATGTTGCTGCCGTTGCATTAGACTTAATGCAACGATTTTTAAGCCTATTGCAAAGGCTATCAAAGAGTCGTTGCAATAGATGTAAATCACCGTTGCATCAGCTATAGGGCCTATTGCAACGCCTCCATATCTATTGCAACGCCATCAGATAGCTATTGCAACACCCCTATTACTCATTTTGCAGTCCCATTTTGGCATCTATTGCAAGTTTGCAACACCTCCATATATATTGCAACACCATCATATATCAATTTCAACGCCTGTATTACTAATATCATGTCTCGTTTTTGGCACCTATTGCAATGTCTCGATAGCTAATGCAGCTTTAATACCATAGTAGTCTAGTAGTAATAGTAGATTAATATATTCATAAATTTATATGAAATGTTGTATACAATATTCACGCCTATTGGCAAATTTACAAAATACATTATTACAAGTCTATTAACTAATAAATTAGACAAAAAAAATATAGTTCCTTAATTCTCTTCAAGAGAACTTCTACATATAAAATGCTCCTTTTCTCCCCAAAGCGTAGATTAGAGTCCAATGCTTCTTGGAATGGACCATAAAATGAGCTTGCATACCTGTATTTTATAATACTCATTAGTACTACATAGAACTCACTTATTTATCAGTCCGTCGATGGTGCGCACGAGTGTAGGAATAGGATGGTGGGCACCATCCAAAACGCACCAAAAAACAAACAAAACGCGGAAAACTGGAAACAAAAAATAACCCAATGAACATCTTTAATATTCCACTGAACAGTTTAAAATTTACCACATGAGAACCTTTTTTGAATCAACAATATGTTAATGCAGTGAACATCTGTTCATCTCCAATGAACATATAAGTAATGACAACATAAATATTTATCACAATGAACATATAAGTAATTTGAAAGAACATTTTGAAGACTTGGATGAACAAACTAACATTTGAATCAACAATATGTTAATGAAGTGAGAAATGAACAATAGTAAATCCCACAAATGTTTATTCCAAAATTGCAAATGTCCATTGAAAATTAGCGTGTGTTCATTAGACTACAATGTCCATTGGAATAATCTTGATGTTTATTGGTTTACATGAACAATAGTAAATCCCACAAATGTTTATTCCAAAATTGCAAATGTCCATTGAAAATTAGCGTGTGTTCATTAGACTACAATGTCCATTGGAATAATCTTGATGTTTATTGGTTTACATGAACAATAGTAAATCCCACAAATGTTTATTCCAAAATTTGAGGAAAGAGAAATTGAGGTGGGTCCCATAAATGTTCATTGGAAAACTGCAGATGTTCATTGCAGACCGTTTAAACGCTGCGTTTTGAAGCGTGCGCACAGGAAGCACCATACTTCTGTGCGTACCTTCGAATTTTCGCTTATTTATGAAGTCAGAACTTGAGAGCGAAATAAAACCAATTTATGAACAATGTTTCAAACATGACTTACGACAAGTATATTAATTACATCCATTGCGTTTCATAAAAAGTTCAAAGATACCACCCGAGAACTTACCCCAATTTCGGTGTCGGATACGTGTTAAATGCAAGTGCAGTTTTCATTCCAAAAGTAAATAATAAAGAGTATGTTGAGACAGTTTTAGGTTGAAACACTACAGACACATATAAGTAAAATACTTTTTTGTGCCATGTACATACATGGAGATACATTCATTGTTTAAGAGTATCTCAGAATAGTAATAGAGATTTATTTATGTCGATCACAACAATTATAATCCACCGTATCACAAGAGAACAGCAAAAACATAATCTACAAGCTATAAGATGAATATGGACACCAGATAATGAGAAAGAGAAGAATGATGAAGTTCACAAAGCATCATAAACATATCTTAATTAATAACTCCCATCAAAAAGGTAGAATAAAAGCAAATATAACGCTTAGATAATTCTATACCTAACTTCACCAGTGAAAACACCACCCTTCCGTACCCAACAATTTTGTGCAGCCACATGAAAATCATGCCTCAACAATTCTTTCACCAAAGTAAGAAATACAAATGGGGGGCTGACCACAACCTCTCCGGGAAAAGCAATATCATCACATCATAACAAAATAATTGTAATTATCTTGCAATCATAAGCTTGTATATGTGTAGTTAATGTGAGATACTACAATGGTTGCAGAAAGCCATGAAAGGAACGAAAGCTCTAGATCAATAGAGATGAGCACTCGATACATTACCTTTACTTTAGAGGAATATGTTTCGAATACAGCTATCTGTATACTCGAGGCCCTTATAATAGACACATATGCTCACAAGGTAGGTTTAATTATGAAAATTGGTGCACATCTAGCAGGATGCAAAAGGTACGTTAAATTGTTCCTTGTTTTCGTTCTTGAGTGTCTTACTTATTATTTATAAACATCAATTTATGTAGTTAAATTGGTCTTAATTAACCATGCAAGAATCAAGATGAGTTTTTCTTACATAAATGATGAACACTTATCTGACACTAAGATAGTGCAAATTTTAAGGGAAAAAAAAAGCATCATACATGAATTTGAATGTAAAGACCTCCTCTATTAATACACACTAAAAGCTTAAGTATTCAACATCAAATAAAAGTACTCAAATTAACTAAAAGCATTATCTGCCATATCAACCTCAAAGTTCAGTCATCTTCAATTTCAAATCTAATGTCAAACAGAGCATATTCAACCATCAAGCTACTTCTCCGTATTCCACATGAAATTCAGTTTCTAAAACTCTTTTTCCAATACAAACAAAAATTCAGATGAAGAAGTGATCAATCAAAACATCATAAAAATGATCTAATGAAAGGTAAATATATATGAGTCTAAGGAAGCAATTGAATGATAATTCAAGCTTTGATTTTGAGGAGTGAGAAAAGCGTACACATTTCTATATCAAAATCAACACCATACATTCCTCCATTAATCAACCAACATTACTACTAATTAACGCATCCAAGATAAACACAAAAACGGACATTTTTTGTTCTTTTCCTCGCTCAGATTTGCAAAATTAGCGCATCCCAATTGAATCACTCACAAAATATAATCCAAAAAATCAGATGCAAAATCAAAATAACACGGAGGAGAAAGAGGTGGGCAATACCAGCTTCCAACCTTCACAAGAAGTGAAATCCGGCGAGGGTTAGTTAAGAGAAGCAGAAGATGCCGACCAACAATTAACACCGGCTTCCTCTTCCCAGTTGTTTCGGAACTGGGTGAATTGAATTCTGGCGTCGACGAAATAATTCCGGCGAGAAATCCAGAGGTGCATCGATTAAACTAGATGGTTGAATAGGATCTTACTCAAGATTTTAAAGTCTACAGATTTCAAACGGGATGCATCGATCCAAATAAAAAGTATCTATAATCAAAAGGAGATAAGAATTTGAAGTTGAATAGGTGATTGAGCGTAGATTGGGATTAGCGAGTGGCTGTGTCAAAGAGGGAAGAACGAAAGTGTTAGGGATTTTAGAAATTTTGGGGAAAATAGGAAGGGTTGATGGGAAACCAATATAGCACACGTATGGTTAATTTAACACTGTTGCAATAGATTTAAAAGATGTTGCTTTTAACAATCTAATGCAACGGTTTAATATGCAATGAGCATTGCATTAGTACTATACGTTGCAAAAAGCGTTGCATTAGCATATAGGCGTTGCAATAGACCGTTGCATTTGCTTCAAAATGTAGTAGTGTATATAATCTCGCTTATTTGTGTGAATAGTATTTTTCTTAGTTAAACATTGAGTTTAGGAAATTTAGTAATCTCTCTGAGGGATCGACCCTTTCTTACCTTTTTCTACTTGTTAATATTTTTGAGGTCTAAAAATAGGTTTTATATTTATACGGTAAACGACACGTACCACATGGCTACCGATTTAAGCCACTCTAAGGACAATCATCCCTGCCTCATTAGTGCATGTTCTATGCTTGAGGCCACCCCCGGGAGGTTTGTGCTTTGTCTTTCCGAAAGCTTCCTGAGCGATAGTGTGGGATCTTAGTCATAAGCAAACCTACCCAACCATGGCATTGTTCTTTTATTCCTGACTTGAGAATTGGAGTGCGTCTTACACGTGGCTCCCTTTTTAAGAAAAGGTACGAAGCGTAGGATCAATCTCGTAGTCATGGACCCTTTCAAGCCTTAACCAAAGCTTGACCATAGTACAAACATAGATCTTAACTTTAGGCAGAAAATGCATACTATTCTTGCCTATATGACATCATTGATTGCCTGTTTGCTATTTTCAACATGCTTACCCTCGAATTTCCACTCGAATTAGGCTAGAAATCATCGAAAAACGACCAATACATCGTCAAAATCGAAAAAGTGCATCGCCAGAGCAGCGCCAAGCGCAAGTATCTTGCGTCTCACGCAAGAAGCTTGCGCCTGACGCACTAGAATGTGTGGCACAAGCTTGTTGCGTGTGGTGCAAGATGCTTGCGGGGCACGCAACTCTGTCGTGTGTGGCGCAAGCAGCTTGTGTGGCACGCAACTTTTATCTGTGCAATAACACCGCGCGATTTTATGGCTTTGTCGGTTTATTTGCCGGATTTCGATCGATATGCGCATTATCGTTCATGATAACTTTTAGGACATCTTTTTCAAACAAAACTCACCTAATTTAAACATTAAAATCAATCTTTTCATACATGTCATCTTAGGTCGAGTCTGCCCTAAAAAGTGCATTTAGAAAAGTGATCATAGTAAAGTTAGAATCGTCATGCATGTCTACCTCCTCCCATTTTATCCCTTCTATCCAACTAATATTCCATATCAATCCTACCCTATCATATTTCATCTCTTTCAAAAACATATCTATTTCAAAATCCATCATCCTACACCCTCTTATATCCTATCTTTTTCGCAAACATCTATTATCATCATCCTACCACATGTAAAAAAAAAGTCTTTCTCAAAATTTTAATCAATTTTTGATTAATCTATCATCTTTTCCCAATAAAAGAAAAAATAAAGGGGTTTCCTTTCAAAAACAGATTTTGAAAATTCTAAACCTAGTCCAAATACTTATAATCCAATCCAATCAACCGAATTCCCATTCATTTGCGTTCATCCTAGGCCTATCTAAGTTTGAGTCCTTGCATTCATTTTAGGCCCATGTACATTAAAATCCATTTGCATTCATCCTAGACCCATCTAAATTTGAGTCCATACATTCATATTAAGCCCACTAGCATTAGAGTCCATCTTAGGCCCATATAAGTTTGGCCCATGTCAAAATCTAGGCCCATTTGCATCTTTATGTGAACCCTAGTCTATGTCAAGCACAATCTAAGTCTAATCCCAGTCCATTCCAGTCTAAGTCCAATGCTAGTCCATTTCCAATGTCAAGCCCATATGCATTTCCAAGTCTAACTTCAAACCAAAAATAGGACTCAGTCCAAAGTTAGGTCCATATAAAGCCCAATTCCAATCCTAGGGCTAGTTTGCATCTTTATCTTACCCTAGTCAAGTCTAATTCCAAACCAATATAGAACCCAGTCCAAAACTTAAGGCTATAAAGGCCCAACTCATGTCCTAAGTCTATTCAAGTCCAATTCCAAACCCATATAGGACAAAGTTCAAACCTTTAAGTCTAGCGAAGCTATCATTCCTTAAAGACCACATATGCAACCTTAGAGTTAGCGAAGCTACTCACCCTTTAAGACCATAATATCACCCATCGGACCTAGCGAAGCTAGTCATCCCTAAGACCATAACGACACCCTTTGAGTATAGCAAAGCTACTCACCTTTTAAGACCATAACGACACCCTTTGAGTATAGCAAAGCTACTCACCTTTTAAGACCATAATGGCACCCTTTAAACCTAGCGAAGCTAGTTAACCTTAAGACCATAAAGGCACCCTTTAAGTTTAGCGAAGCTACTCACCCTTTAAGACCATAATGACAACCTTAGACCTAGCGAAGCTAGTCATCCCTGAGGCCATGACACACTGAGTTTAGCGAGGCTACTCACCTTTTAAGACCATAATGGCACCCTTAGCGAAGCTAGTTACCCTAAGACCATAAAGGCACCCTCCGAGTTTAGCAAAGATACTCATACCTTACATCTGTAGCAGCCCAAATCCTCGAGTCATGCGAAGCTAGTCTACCCTAAGTCCATTATGGCCCAAAACCTTCGAGTCTAGCGACCCTAGTCCATCCTAAGTCCATAACTACCCAAGTCATCAAGTCTGGCGAAGCCAATTACCCCTAAGTCTAGGCAATTCCTTAAGTCCAGAGAAGCTAGCATTCCTTATCAAAACCCAGTCATTGAGTCCAATATGCTTGCATAGTCCAGTCTAATCCATGTCTGCATATGCATATAGTTAGGCCCATGTCAACATCACGATCAAGCCCATACTACTCCATTTTAAAATTAATTTCCCATTTCTATTTCCCATAATCATTTCTCAGTTCCCATTCCCATTCTCATTTCTCATTCCATTTCCTATTTCGAAATTCATTTCTTAAACCTTACAAGTAAGGTCCACTCGATTATGTTCATGACCGGTCAAGAGATTACAATTTAGGAGCGCCTAATGGAGGAACATAATGTGAGCCTACTTTAAAGCTCATCAAGCACAGTATCACCACCCCGACTTCGTTTAGACTCATGAAGATTACTTTTGACCGCCTTCACAATAGAGGCGTGATCACTTCCACAGGGTCTACTCCGAATTTGCACCTAAAAGAAGATTCAAAAGATGCAACCTACATTTCTACCACAAATTCCAACGGAATATGAACATCTGCATCTAGTATTGGATCCTACAATACACTGCAAAATATGGTCGATGATGATAGACTACTAATACTTCCTACAACGAGAACCTGCATCACCAATAACTTTTTGCGCAGTGTATCCCCAATCCAAAAGGGTTAGTCTTTTATTTCCAATTTCTTAGGTTGAGTTAGAGAGTCCTTACCCTAAGCCAATTATGTCTTTTCGCATCGAGTCTATGTCACTTTAGGACATCATTTATCATAGCCTTTCCATTATTTTTTGTTTTAATTTATTTTTATTTTCATTTTTCATTGGCCTTCCATCATATCATTTATGCTTCTAATTCGATGATGAGACTCGAATCAGATTCTCTCTAATGACCTTGATTAACAAAAAAAAAATCAAAAAAAAAAAATTGACATACTTTGGACTATGAGTTATTTTCCACTTCCATTCATCATCGTCAAAAATACATCACCTTCCATAAGCCATCGGCCATAAACTATCTCCATGCAACCAAGAAAAATAAAAAGAATTCTCTTTAACCATCATCTCTATGATCCTTATCGAAATAACCTTTCAATGCTCCACAAATAGCCTTCAAACCTTCCAATATTCTAAGCCATAAAAGCTTATGTGCAAGCCTCAATACATAAAAAATCAATGGCAGGCAAAAAAAAAGTGAAAAAGTACAAAGTGCGAAAAAAAAAAGCAAAGCAAAAGAAAACGCACAAAGCAAATGCAAAAGCAAAAAAGAAAAAACCAAAGGCAAAAAGAAAATTCAAGCTAGGGGGGTAGGGGGGGGCTTCCACACAAGTTCTACCCCTCACTCCAAAATCCTTCAATCCATCAAAACCTTAACCATGTAATCCAAGTCCATGATCCTTACCTTAGCTCAACCAATTAAACCTTCATCAAAACTTCAAACCCTTTCAACCTTTCATCAACCCTAACTCATTCTCCAAGGTATGTCCAAGCCCGCTAGGTTGAAAACCTGAAAGGGCGGCCTAGGCAAAAGTCAGGGTACAAAAAAAAAAAAAAAAATCAGATCTAGAACTACGAATGGTTTGATTTCGCAAGGATACGTAGGAATCCTCATCTCAAGGTCCGACCGCTTCAATAAAAATAAAATTAATCAAGATCTCATGATTTGACTTTCTAGATTTCAGGAGCTTACTCCCGACAATTTAAACCTTTTATTTTTCAATCCAAACTCTCATTTTCCCTCAAGGACTCCCGACAATTCCATGGTCTTTGGCGATATTTAACTTTATCTGTCTCAACTTCCCAAAGAAGAATCCCTAGTGAAAAACTCTAAATGCTAAATACAGATCAAATACATTCCAATCTAGGCTCAAAATGCCTAATTCAAGACAAGCTTACCCAAAGTGGGGACCTCCTATATATGTGGTGGTTCCTCCGAATCAAACTCCCAAAGAGTTGTAATCTACGAATCTCACTTGCGGACCCCGATTCATTGCCAAAACAGTTTTCGAAAATCATTATATCTCTCTACCTATCCAGATTTATTAACCCTGCATAACCCTCACCTTGCATTACATTTCATCTTTCTTATCCTTACATAACCCCGACCTTGCATAAGGTTTCATTTATACATTAGCTTTACATAACCCCGATTTTTGCATAGTGTCTCATGCATCCTTAGAGAATCTAAGTTTGCATCTTTGCATCATTATGTGCATTTATGATCTGAGTTGTTTGCACCTATCTGCTAACATCTTCTCCTGCAGGTAATCTGATTACTTGTAGTTATCATCTTGCATACTAACTTTGTTTTGTAGAAACCGGCGATATATATAGATTAGTTCTAAACTGCAGAGTGTTTAGAATCGCTCTCCGTCCCGACACCGTATTCTTTGACTTTCAGTTTCTTGAACCTCAGTCAAAGTGGGGGTTTATGTAGACACAAAATCGTGTCTCCCCATTAAGTACCCAATGATGAAACATACCGTCGTCCTAATTGGTCCGTCCAAAGGAAGGGCAATCGAACAAGCTAAGTTCAAAAGCATTTCGAAAATATAAAGTCTATTTATTAAATCCAAGCCCAATTTTAAAGGCCCGATTAATTGTTCCTGATAATTCATTGCAATTTCAATATTATAATGTTAATTATTGGTGATAATTAAATTTTTTAAAGGATATTTCGAAAATTAGATTTTTGTTCCTAAGATAGTTGATTTGGATCTCAAAGGATAGATTTTTGTAAAGGATAAAAAAAATCTTTAAACAATAAAAAAACCGTGACGTACATGCTGTGCGCCTGACGCAAACTTGTGCGCCAGGCGCACAGTTTCATTTTATCTTTTCGCTCCATTATTTTCGGTTTCCTTTGCCTATAAATACCTCGTTTCTTCGAACGACTTTTGACAATGCTCTCCTATGCCTTAATACCTAGACATCTCTAATAGCAAACACTCAAACTCATATTCAAACACATTCAAATACATTCAAACACATTCATACCCTCAAATTTCTTATTTCAAGCTTCAAGATTACACATCCTGCAGACCGCAATACAAGACCCAGGCGACAAACACTAGTGGAAAAAAGCCCACCCGATCCGGTTTTGGTCCGGATCGGGTGGGCTCGAAGCTTTTCACAATGATTAACTGATCCGGTCCTAGACCGGCTAAGTTAATCATTTACTGCTCCTGTTTTGGTGAAAACCGGAGCAGTTGACCACCCAAAAAACCAATTTTTTTTTTTTTTGCATTTTTTCATCCTTAATTGATACAAAAACAATTGGATATGATAAAAAGTACAAATACTCATTTTAGTATACATAATTGAGCATTAATAATTACAGATACATAAAAAAATACATTTCAAGAAAAGTTTCAAACAAAAATAAAGGGTATGATATGAGGTTTTACTGATGCATGGCATTTCTGATCATTTTCTCCAGCATTGATTTATATGAAGACTGAGCCTCAACTACTCTACGACATTTTTCAGCCTGTCTTCTACGTTTCATCAATGCTAATTCAAGTTCTTGAATGGTTAGCTTTTCTTCATCATTCTTTAGCTTTAATTCATTCACTTCGTCATCCAACCTTTGAATTTCTGCCTTCTTCTTATTAGTTTGTTCTCTCTGCTTCAAGGAATCTCTTGCCATAACTACGGTCTAATATGGGTTGGTAACCATGTCAGGCATCTCATTTTCCTTCAATGCGCCATTCTTCATTTTCCTTGAAGAAGCTATCATACAAAAGTTGGCATATGATTAAAGCAGACTTGACATAGAAGCTTAGAAAAATAAATACTTGGTGTTTAAGTTAATATTGTGCTAAATTTACCTATCATAGGTATTGTTGGTCTTGTTTGTCTATTGATATCCAGTGATCTCAAAGTTGAAACACTATAATCTTTGCGAGTACGAACAACAGCAGCAAGTGCTAGACCTAGTTGCTCTTGTGCCTCCACAAAAGGCTTAGGAAAATTATGGGAGTCCACAGTTTGCATATCATTCAGTTCTTCACTCACCTGATACAAACAACAACCTAAATGCCCTATGCCTGCCAGGAAATTTACATATATCAAATATGAGAATAATTGCACAATCATCTTATAGTATTTACTTTCAATAAAGAACTAATCACATAATTGCACAATCACTATGAAAAGAATTAAAAATAAAGGCATATTGAACTACACAAAATTCAATAGCATAAGAAAATGAGAATAAAAGACTATACCTGACTGCATGCCATGTAGAGTACAGCTAAAGCAGGGGTTCTAACTCGACTTAGTAGTGAGAGAGAGAGAGAGAGTTGGGCCCATGAATCCGATTGTTTGCATGATCTGCAAAGAGATGCTAGAGCCTTAAACAAGCCAATCCAAAATGATGCAAAAATTTATGATCTATGTTTCAGCTTCTACAATCCCAGCAGTCCAACTATTACTATGACTCAAAGCATATGTTAATATGGTAGTGATCAGATTTGTACTATGCTTACCTTACGGACTGAGGTAACAGAGAGGCCTTTGGTGATGAGAGTATCTGTAATCCAGCCTCCTACATTTGCAAACACAGCCATAGTCAACCATGGAAGTACACAAAAAAGCCCAGATTCCATAAGGTTGAACTTCAACACCTGACATAAGTAGCTCAAGTTAGAGTAGGAAAACCCATGAACATGTTACTATACTGTCAACTTGAGACCAATGATATAAGTTATTAGATCAACTATTCAGAGTTCTAAATCCTAAGAACAGTCACATGAAATCACTTGAATAATATAGTCATAGAGAAAAGAAACTCGACGAAGAACCATAAAGATACAGGCATACAATAGAATCAATGCCCTAATAAACAAGAAGCAGGATTACCAAATTCTATTTCTAACTCCGCTATACACGCAAATTTGACAGGACACAGATATGAGCATCATCATGTGGTTAGGACTATCAATTTGCACAAATTTTCACAGAAGAGGCACCATTACTAGCATCATTTATAAGAGGAGTTCTTCTGGCCTCTGGGAACTACAACAAGTCTACAACTGCATACTGCCATATTTTTGATAATTTCATCCCAACTTATAATTGATTTATGCTTGAGCACACATATTTAAAAAGCACATAGTACGCACTGGGGGAAAAATGGTGGTTAAATATGATACAAATATTGGCATGATACAAATTAAATGAGACGATACTTAGAGGTGGAGCGTTATAGAGATGCAATCAGTAGACTATCGCCTTAAGCAATCAACAAATGGCTTAACCAATACAAGAAGTTGTAGGAAAGACAACCATATTGGCAAACCTCGAAGAAATTAGATACATCGACCAATGAAGTTAGAGATGATGCCAATCTCAAAGACAATTATTTGCACTGATGACACCTTAATCCTCAAGTCATGCAACTTAACCTAGAACACCAAAAATTCCATTATGAAATTTCACAAATGCGAAGAAAACACTACAGATATCGCTGCGAGTTGCTCGGAAACTACAACATCTAAATCATTTACATTTGACAACTAAAAAATTAGCAAATATCTATAATTTG
Source organism: Beta corolliflora (assembly GCA_947648045.1). Classification (NCBI taxonomy): domain Eukaryota; kingdom Viridiplantae; phylum Streptophyta; class Magnoliopsida; order Caryophyllales; family Amaranthaceae; genus Beta; species Beta corolliflora. The sequence continues at coordinate 1,501,135 of CANSZD010000729.1, read as the reverse complement.
TAAACAACTTGCCTGAGATCCTACAACATTACAACACACGAAATAATCCAGGCCCAAACAGAATTAATAAAACTCCCCCTTGATATAATGGGGTGGGAAAACCATCTAAATTGACAGTCACAGAAGAGAAATTAAAATAAAACTTACATACATTTATTAACATGTCTACCTTGTCCACGGCACATCTCGGTCATCAAGCCATTTCAAGAAGAATTGAATAGCAAGGTGTTCTGATGCATAAGTCATAAAAGCTGCCAAAACTATGCCGCCCACAACCATCAAACCTATTCTGCAAAAGGGGATAGAAAGAATACCTTCAAAACCTTGTCGTATTTGACTAGATCAGCTTTCGAACCGCAGTTGATGCATCGGCTAACTCCGGTTTCCAGTACTTGCCCAAACTTCTGCTCTACTCCTCCCACAAAGAAGAAAAACATCTTGTTTTTGAGGGATATATTTCGAATCGCACAAAAATGGTCGCTTAGAAAATTTCAAAAAAGATGAAAACGAGAGCAGACCTTGATGATTCTGCAAGGTAGATTGGAGATTTGGAGTTCGCGAGAAGAGGAATATGTAGCAGCGAGGTGAGCAACGACAATGATGAACGGTGATGAAGAGGGAGGGTGAGACGACTGTGGAGAGAGGAAAGAGGGATGGGAGAAACCCTATGGTGAAAGAGGGAGAATAGGCTGAGAGTTGGGCCATCGTTTATTGGGTGAATTGGGGATTCAGCACTAAACTTAACAGATCCGGTTACATGAACCGGATCAGTTAACAGAAAACCGGAACAGTTTTCTGTTAACTGATCCGGTTCACTAAAGAACCGGATTAGTAAATTTGCCACTGTTTGCCTCCAAAAAACAGATGATTTACGGATCTGGTTTTAACAAAACCGGATCGGTTGTGTTGTAACATATAAGGGTTTTTTCCACTAGTGAAAAGTATAATTCCTGAGGGTCAATTCCAATTTAATTCATTTTCTTACTAACAATTTACTTGTCACAATGTAGATCTTGAAGGAATTAATGCTCCCCTTGTACATTCTTTCCTAAAACTTCTTTTTTTATTTATTTTCCTTAGTATTCATATGCATGATTGTATGTTTTAATGCTTTCATCGCCTTACATGATTATTATTATTGCTAATCAAAGGCCTAAAGAACTGTTCTAACGCCTAATCAAATAATATGGACAACCTGCTAGGAACCCAGTAATATGATTGTTAAATAACATGTCACCTAAAAATTAGTCTTTTATGTGCTTATTGAACCAACGTAGACTAATTATTATATTGCATCAAAATATTATGTGGTTATTTATTTGCATAAATATATATATGAATCGATATTTAAGTAGAGGCCATTAATGGTCGAATTTGATTTTTGATCTTATTCGTACCCTCACCCCTAAACTCAATCTATGGTTCATTGACCATTAATGGAGTCATAACGGGGAAATCTACATTGGATAAGTTGTAAGTTGTCCCTACAATTTTCCAATATCCAATTAGATTTATGAGTCTTCCTTTAAAGACTGGTTGGCGACTTCTCTCTATTTCAAAACACTTTCAATAAAACTTTTACAATTAAGTAGTCAAATACGCATTCACATGGTGTAGGCGAATAAAATCACGCCTACACTTACACAATTAGCGATACAAAATCAGAGTTAAAATTTTGAATATAAAAAAAAAATTACAAAATTAGGGAAGTTATTCAGATGAGTGAAATCCCAAGAGTTACAAAATCAATTATAAATCAGAAGAACGACAAACATAGATGGACAAACCGTTTCGAGCCGCCAATTTTCATCATGATCAGATGATAACCGATGGCCCCTCAAAGCCATTATTGAACCAAAAAATAAAACCTCTAGATCTTCTTTTCCCTCTTCAATACGGCTCCGTAAATAACAAATAATATCAACCTTAAACTCTTGAATTCTCCTATGGTGGGTATAAGGAGACGAAGTAGGAGAAAGATTAGAGAACAATCGGTTTGGTCTTCCAATGACTAGAGAGAAAAGGGAAGGGCTTGAGGCTAGAGCTGTCAGTTTGGTTAATAAACTGCTGGTTGAACTGAAATAACTGAAATTTGAACTGAATTAAACTAAACTGGGATTAACTGTAACTAAAATCAACTGAAAAATGATAAACTGGAACTGAAATAAACTGTAAATAAATAACCAAAACTGAACTGCAACTGAACTGAAACAAACTGTAACTGAAAATAACTGTGAAAAACTGAAAAGTTGATCGATCAACTGAACTGAACTGAACTGAACTGAACTGAATATGTAACTGAATTAACTGAACTGATTCAAACTGAAACTGAAACTGAACTGAACTGAAACTGAAACTGAAACCGAAACTGAACTAAAACTGATTTAAGTTGAAATTGTTATAAACGAATTTTTAACTGTAACGAACTGAATTTACATATTACCTAAATTCATGATAGTATTCCAATTCACGGAATTTATGATGATAATATTAATACTCACATAAATTTATGATGATATTATATTATTAATATAAAGTTAAGACATTATCGCTATATCTCATTATAAAATAATATGTTCATATCTATTAAACCTTTTTTTATTTCATTGAAAATTTGAGCCACAACATATTTGAAATATTAATCCTAATAACTTCCCATGACAAGATCTTTTTAAAAACAACAAATTTTACACATTTATCATTTTACATTAAGATGATTTATATCTACTACCTAAATTAGTCGTCTTTTATTTCTCAACATACCTTCACAAATTGCATATCAAAAACCTTCTTTTAATATTAAATAATTTCAACTAATAAACTTCCTGTTGAAAATGTTATCTCAAACCTTTAGGTAGTTTGAATGCTATGAGCTTTAAAGAACATTCACACTAAAATTACTATAAAGAAAAACATTTCAATAAAAAGAGAAAATTAGGACAAAATTGCTAATTTATTTATTCTCCAACATTCATATTTTACAATACTAAACTATACAAAAAATTATAAATTTAATAAATTACAATAAACATGCAACTAATCTTCATTTACTGCCATACATTAGAACATCCGCCTTCCTCTCAAACACTTGCCATAATCTTCTACTTTGCTTCTTGGCAATAAACGAACAAAAAACTCGGATCGAGAACACAAACTTATAAACAACTTGATATAAAAAAATGATGCTAAGTTGCTAACAAATTACCTTTAAACTTACCATCGCCATTGAAAAGATTAATATTATTTAATGTATTGGGCTCTCAGATCAGATAACAAAGAATGACAAGGCTTAAAAGCCCAACTTTGTTACATGAAAAATATCATCATCGAGCACTGTCCCAAATAACTCCCATAACCAATCAGCTTTAGTGCATCCAACAAGGAAACCTATGGGCATCTCTTTTACATAAACCCAAAAATACCCAAAAAAGAAGAGTTCCCAACATAGGAATCCAAGGGTCACAACCAAAACTGATAGTTAAGGAAACCATTCGGGACTTTATTCCCAAATAATTCCCACAACCAATCAGCTTTAGTGCATCCAGCAAGGAAGCCTATGGGCATCTCTTTTATATAAACCCAAAAATACACCAAAAAGAAGAGTTCCCAACACAGGAATCCAAGGGTCACAACCAAAGCTAATAGTTAAGGAAACCATTCGGGACTTTATTCATCAAGCTCAACAGAATATAAGGACAGCAGCAGTATACCAGTTTAGATAACCAGCCCAACAAGACAAAAGGGGCATATTCCTCAAGCACAACAGAACAAACAACCATTATAAAATCCAACACCGCAGAACGAAGCTTGTTCATCTCCTTCAACAAAGTCAAAAACCAGTATACTAGCACTGAAAACCAGCCAAACAATGAAGTGAATACAAGCCCAACAGAACAAAAGGGGCTCATCAAACACAACACTTCAGCTACCATCACCAAAAAAGGCCATCAAAAGAACACAAAAGATTATAATTTCACCACCTAGAATCCACCAAAAAAATGAGCAACCAAAAGTTGCGGATATCAAGTGTTAGCAACACTTAAGCACCGATGAGCAACAAAAACCCACAAATCAGTACAGTGGGGACACCATTCAACAATCTGGTGATAAATCTACATTGTCAGAAACTGCATCTTTAACAACCTCAAAACACTCATCAACTTCCTCTTCTTTTAAGTATCCAAACAACCAGTTTTAGGTTGTCACAAAAGCCTCAACATTTTTGGGAAGAAGAGATGACCTATACTTGGTCAAAACTCTCCCACCCATGCTGAATGAGGATTCCGAAGCAACCGATGTAATAGGAATTGCCAAAATATCTTTGGCCATCCTAGACAAAACAGGATATATAGAAGCAGAAGATTGCCAAAACTTAAGTACATCAAAATCAACATCACTGCGTGGAATCAAGGGTGCATTTAGATATGCATCTACACCACTTTCAGCATCGGAGCCACTATAATTATTGGCCTCGAATTGCTAAAAAAAACAGAATAGATATAATAAGACAGCTTATTCACAACATTCACAAAAACAAAAATAACTCAACTGTTCAAAATAAACACCTGAATCATGCTAGCCATTGTTTGAGAAGATGTAGAACTGGAGTAAGAAGTGGATGAGGGAGTGGTAGATACGTTGTCATAGAATTTGTAAAGCTCCACAAATGCATTATAAACAACTTTTACTTTCTTCTCCGTTTCAATTCCCACAACCAAACAACCAAACATACTTTGAACAAACTTCAACTTATAGCGAGGATCAAGCAAAACAGCTATAGAAAGAAGAAGTGAATAATCGGCCCAATACTTCTCAAATTTTTTCAACATTTCCTTAGCCATTTTCCTAATACTCTCAACTTCATGAATATGACCAACTTCTAATAATCTTTGAATTGCAATGATATTCTTAAAATATAAATTAGCAGTTGGATATTCAGAACCAGAAAACAAAACAGTAATATGGTAAAAAGGCTCAAGAAAGTCACAAACGTACTTAACAATCTCCCATTCATCTAAAGTTAATCCATAATCAAAAGAGGATTCTCTAATAGCAAATAAATCAATAGCCTCCCTAGCTTGGAGAGTACTCATAATCATCAAATAGGTGGAATTCCACCTAGTGGGAACATCCAACCTCAACTTTCTAGAAAATGCAATATGAGAATCAACAATACATTGTTCAAATTTTGTCAACCTTGAATCAGATCCATCAATATAATTCACAGCACCACGTAACTTTTTCACACAATCATGAACAACATTCATGCCAGCTTGCACAATCAAATTTAAAACATGAGCACAACATCTCACATGGAAGAAATTACCATTTGAAGGTAAACCAGAACGTGTATGCAAATCAGATTTCAACCTACTTATCATAACATCCATAGAACTAGCATTATCACATGTCATTGAAAATGTTTTTCCCTCCAATTTCCATTCCTTAATCAACCCCAAAACAAACATGTATATATCAATACCTCTATGTGGTGGGGGAAAGTACTTAAAATTCAGAATGTGGGATCTTAAATTCCAATTATTATCAACATAATGCACTGTCAAAGCAAGATAACCACGAGAAGATACTCCAGATGTCCAACAATCACAAGTAAAACATACCCTACTATTAACCAAAGAAAGAGATGTTTGCAAAGAAGACTTCATATCAGTATGCTGTAAAACACAATATTTCAATATTGTATTTCTAGTAATGTGTCTAACATTCGGGTTAAGATAAGAATGCAATTCCCTAAGCTTCTCATGCTCAACTATTCTAAGCGAATATGAATGACACATTATAGCCTCGGCAAACAATCTACAATAGGTTTTTTGATCAAACTCAGAACACACATTAGGATTTTCAGCTTTGTGTTTAGCATAAGCAGAACACTTTTCAATGTGATTAGTAGCATTAGAGGTGCCATACGAAGGGTCAACACAATATTTAGCAATATGGCAATAGTTACAAGTTGCATGAGGCATAACCTTACCATCTTTACCTTCCACCATGTCGAATGTGTAATGAGCCCATATTGGAGCTCTTCTCTTACCTTCTGGTGGAGACTGTCGCTTCCTTTTTTGTTTGCTGGAGACAACAGGAAAACTATTGCGGTCCTGTTGGACCCAATGGTCTCAATCTCCTCTGCAAACAGCAAGAAAGAAAATCAGAGATGTATAACTTAACATAAATCAAATTGAAAATGAAAGAAAACTGATGAAAAACAAAATACCTTCAGAAAAACCAGGTGGTCCAAGTGAATCAGGATCCATGAATATGATACTGGAAATAATTGAAATCAGTCAAAAATGAAACTAAAAAACAGAAGGCCTGGATAAAGTAAGTCTAGGCAGTCAAAATACCAGCAAAGACCAAAATTCAACAAAAAAAACAAATCCTGGGCCAGGTCAGGTGGGCCTGGGCCAGGTCAGGTGGGCCTGGGCCAGGTCAGGTGGGCCTGGGTCAGGTCAGGTGGGCCTGGGTCAAGTAAGGTGGGCCTGGGTCAGGTAATGGGTCAGGTAAGGTGGGCCTGGGTCGGAGTCTTGGGTCAGGTAAGGTGGGCCTGGGTCAGGTATGTTGGGCCTGGGTTAAGACGTCAGGTAAGGTCAAAAGGGGCCTGGGTCAGTTAGTAAATTTAGGGTTTTTGATTGCTTTTTCTAATCATATTTTAATCTAATAAAAACAAAAACTGACCCATGCCATATAAATTATAATAAACTATTGATATAAATAATGTAATTCAAATTTAATAAATTTAATTTCCAGTTAATAAATCAAAAAACCCTAAAATATTGTCTGAAAATTCGAATCATCAAGAAATAAACAACATGAGCCATAAAATATTAAAAACCCTAAAACATTCAGATCTAAAGGATTGATAATTAAACAAACCCTAAAATGTTCAGATCTAAAGCATAAATAATTAAACAAACCCTAAAACGTACAGATCTAATCTAAGGCATAAAATATAAAATATCAACTGAAAATTATTTAAAAATATAAATAAAGCAACAATCATATACGTAAAAAAACCTAAAATGTGCAGATCTAAGAAATAATCCTAAAACATTCAGATCTAAGACATATATAAAATATCGACTAAAATTTCAAGAAATTCTTTTAAAAAGAAAAAAAATAAATTAACAATAACTGAATAACTGATAGCATATAGCATAAAAATTCTAAAATGTTCACATCTAAGCCATAAAACAAATAAAAAATTCCTAAAACATTCGGATCTAAGCACTAAATAGAAATTATCGACGGAAAATTCTATAAAAAAAAACTAAATAAATAGACAGGTAAAATACCGCATGTAAACATGATTGAAACTTTTAAAAACCCAAAAACGTCACAGATCTAAGACATAAAATTCAAAAAAAAAAACTTTCAGATCTAAGGCATAAATAAACAAAAAAACGTTCAGATAATGTAAGCCATTTAATTTTAACAAAAAAAAAGGCTAAAACAAGGAAGATACATAACCTTCCTTCAAGATTGAAGCCTTCAAAGTCGGTAGCCCCACCGTCGTTAGCCCCACCGTCGTCGTTTCCCCGCCGTCGTCACCGTCGTCGCCAAAAACTCCGCTTCACCGTCGTCGCTGCGCTCCAGAAAATGTGGAGCCATTTAGTGGAGACTTAGAGATGGAGAAAATTGAGAGAATTAGGGCAAAAATTTCGACATTCAAATCGAAATTGGAAGATGAGATATTGATGAAAAGATTTTGTGTGTGTGAGACTTAGAGATGGAGAAAATTGAGAGAATTAGGGCACCTTGAATCTCTTCAGTTTTTTGATGAATTGTTGTGTGTCTCTCTCTCTTCTCTCGCCGTTTTAGTTAGGGTTAGGTGACTAGGTCAAATAGAGAGTGAGGGGAACAGTTTATGGGAGTCTTGTTCTTTATATAGTGAGCCAAGTGAGGTCTTCGGCCATTAGGGCTAGGGCAACATTTGGTTTCAATTAAAATGGGCCGGCCCATTGCATATTATTTTAAACGGTAATAATTTGTTATTTAAGTCTTTTAAACTTCATTATTTAAAATTGTATTATTATTATTATTATTATTATTATTATTATTATTATTATTATTATTATTATTATTATTATTATTATTATTATTATTCAATAACAATTTGTTAGTTGTTGCATACCATGAATTAAAATAAATACTTTTGCTACGAAATTAGTGTTACATGGAGATGATTAATTTGAATGGTGTTTTGAATTATTTAATTAAACTTTTGGCTTACATTGATGAATTGATGTTATCTAATAACATATTATTTTATTTCAATCGTATAACTTTAATGAGTTTATTTACTTAAAACGATCAAATTATATAGACCGTTGTTATGTTCAATAGAGAATAAAGAGTATATCAGAGTATAAAGTATCTTTAACATAAATGACTCAATGTAAACAGAATACAAAGTATTTCATAATACAAAGTATCTTTAACATAAACAGTCCATGTAAATCATATATACCAATTAACTAATCGACTTATATCAATATATAGATCAAAATATCTAATGCAATATCAGTAATTCAGTATACATTAGTCTTGTGCAATAACAAATTGTTTCAATTTGTTTATGTGTTTAGATGCATTCGCATATATAACGTCTAATCGAATAAGTTAGTAACAACTTCACTTATCAACTTGTTTTGCTTTAGCAATATGTTTTGTATTTGCGACACATAAAGCTTAAGCAAGGTTCATTTTGATAGATCATTGCCTTTTTCAGTTACATTGTAAGCTTACATTGATACATTATATAATCTAGTATCAACTTGTTTCAGTTAAATTAGATATTTGAAATTTAAAATAATTGTAACTTATAAACGATTAACTACGTTGGAGTGTTCTTATCTTCATTTATGTTATCGTTTCACATTGATACAATATCTAATAACCTTATACGAACTTGTTTCACTTCAATATTATTTTCGATATCGTAATGGAGGCATGGAGCAATGTTATGTTCAATCAATTGGTCTTGTAACTTGTAAGAGACAACATACTCTTAATTTTAAACTGGACAACGGTCCAATTCCAATATTAAGAAGAGAACAAACCATCTTTGTAATATAGTGACTAGTTTAATCTAATTAGTGACAAGTTCAATCCATTTGGCTCTCACATTCTTTAATCGTTGTAGTTTGAGATTCGTTGTAATCAAATATCAATTTGGTTCACTCGAATATTATGTTTTAAAATAAAAATGGATACAACTTAATCTTACTTTAAATTAAGCAAAGTGATTTTCAATTACTTTACTGTCACACATAGATACCTTGATCTGATATAATATTAACTTATTTTACGTCGATTATATGTTTTTCAGCCTCAATGACTAGTATCGTTATAGACTTATAGTAAGCCCTTATAGTTAAAGTAAGACATTAATATAATCAATTTTTTTAAAAAGTCTAACTCGTCTTTTGAGGAAGTTTATAATAATTTATATTGATATGAGACGTCCTTTTTAAATCAAATATGATATGATTTGCATACAACTAAAAGTTTGAATATCGACTTATATAAATTTGTCTTATTCCAAATCATATATATCAGTAATAAAATACACTTTTACCAATGTCACTTTCATACACGTTTTTATGAAGTACAACTATTTTTTTCGAGGCAATTGCGGAAGTGCCGACAACACTTATTTGCTGCATTAATTTTTATCCGGACCCGAAAAACATATGGCCAAAACCCGACATGAAGCTCAATTTTTCCCGAACAAATACAAGAGTGTGATTAGCTCCTACCCGAACCGGTGCGATTATCGCCGAAGTTATGTGGTTTCGTCAATAACTGAAATTAACCGAAACGAAACTGAAAATAACCGCAACAAATTTTAACTGCTATGGATTCAACCGTTGGTTGGTTTAAGCTGTTTGGATAAAGCCGATTTAAACCGCAACGAACCGAACCGAAAATGGAAAGGGAAAAAACTGAATTATACTTGAACCAAAAAGTTTGTTAACCGAACCGAACCGAACCTCATTAATTTTTCCAACTGGTATAAACTGAACTGATATCAACTGAACTGTTTGGTTATAACCATAACTGAACTGTTGAACTGAATTGACACCTCTACTTGAGGCTCCTCTTATTTGATTGAGAAGCATGAGAAGATTGAGTGAATATTAATGGATCAAAATGCTATTTTAAACAACGGTCTTTCTTTAGTGAACCGCCAATTCACTACAAATTTTATCATACACCCGGGTATATCGTGATTAGGGTTGTGCAAAGACCAGGGTTGGATCGGAATCTGGACCGGACCGGACCAGACCAAAAATTTCGGTCCGGTCCTCTCTCCAGAGAAAATCCCGATTTCGGGTTTCCGATCCGGTCCGGTCCAAACCCGGAAAATGCCGGTCCGGACCGGTGGACCGGAATTTCTGATTTTTTAGTATAAAAAAAGTTTATATATTAAAAAAGTTTAAAAGGTAGAAAATAACAAAGTTAAAACCTACTATTTATTACCTTTAGGAATATTGTTATTAAAATTATTAAATTTTAATTGTATCTAATTTATAAATATGTTAAAATCAAATTATTATTTTTTTACAAAATTATAGATTCCGGTCCGGTCCAGGTCCAAAATTTTTTCAGATGCCGGTCCAGCCGGTTCTGGTCCGATCCGGTCCGGTCCTGGACCGGTGAACACCCCTAATATTATTCGTGATTATGGTACACCCAAGGCTATTTTTTTGCTCATTGTTCATTTAAAATCATCCAAATGAGCAAAATGTACTAAAAATAGAATTTTAGATAAGCAAAAATTAGTTTTAGGTTCTTTAAAGGAACACATATTTAGTTTAGCAATTTTGCTAAAATGAAAATTATTTAAAAGTATGTTGCGTTTTCAGTTCTACATGAACAGTATGAAGAGAATTATTCTTTTATTTTGGCGTAAAGTGAGTGTCATTTATCCTCAGCAAAATTGGCCTCAACACCACGAACTATGGCTTCGATGCACCCACACCACAAAGTTTGACTTGTAGCCAAAACACCACAAACTTAGCCTGAGTGCAATGCATGTCATCAAAACCCGAGAAATACCTTTTCTCGCAAGTGACTAGTAGCCAATCTCAAGGTTTCTCTCTAAAACTTTTCTTCTTCACAAAGAACTTTGAAAACTATTCCGAAAAGTATGTTGCATTTTCAGTTCTACGTGAACAATATGAAGAGAATTATTTTCTATTATTTTAGCGTAACGTGAGTATCATACACCAATTACGTGGCAAAAAGACAATGGTCATTCAATTCAAAGCATGGGCGGTGGACCCGTTGTAAGATATTAATAGCTTTACCTCTTTTTTGCTGACTAGATAATACATAGACCCTATTCTTTTGGACTTATTTTCAGCAAAAATAAGTAAAAATAAGTTCAGTTCAGCAAAAATAAGTTCAGTTCAGCAAAAATAAGTAAAAATAAGTTCAATTCAGCCAAAATAAGTTCAAAAGAACAGGCCATACTATACGTCCTCACCAATTACCAAAATCTCCTCCTCCACCGCGTCTTCAACATTACAATCACAATGGCATAAAAGTCATTTCCCTCCCTCCCCAAATTCCAAAACCAACAAAAAAAAAACTCATGAATCATGATCCATCATTAATCCTTGAAAACAATTTCACTTTCATTTCCCACACACACATATTTAACATTTTGTCTCTCCTCCATCATGGCCTCAATGGCTCTCCGCCTCCGCCGAATCAGCGCCATCGCCGCCGCTGCCGCCGCTGCCGCTGCCGCTGCCGCAACCACATATACAATCACTTTCTCCTCCAACGACAGCAGGAGTGTGGACCCCTCAATCCAGACAAGGATCGCCAACTCAAACGGCGTCGTCCCCCCTAGACGGGCCCACATCTCTTCTCTTGTGGGGTCCACCTCCGACAAACCCCTCGATGTTCTCGTTGTCGGTGGTGGTGCCACTGGGTGCGGCGTTGCACTCGATGCCGTCACTAGAGGCCTCCGTGTTGGCCTTGTTGAAAGGGAGGATTTCGCCTCTGGAACTTCTTCCAGGTCTACTAAGTTAATTCATGGAGGTTTGTTTTTTTTTTTTTTATATTTTGTAGCGATTTGGGTAGCGGGTAGAGGTTAGACAAGATTTATTCCAAAATGGCGTATCTATTGGGTTGTCGTTTATGTGACCATCTTATAGCATGGACAGTGGAGTTTATCATACACGTGGTGATTAGAGTGTTTAAGGTAGAATGATTTGAATGCAACAAATTAATATTTTATATCTCACAAAAAATACCCTTTGTTGCGTTTAAAACGAAACGGAGGAAGTATATATTTTTACGCGTTCTTCACTCGCAACAAGTAGGACACGTGACAACTTGGGGCATTGTGTGGGCTACTCACTAGTTCTTTAACTAAAATGTAAAGAATTTTTATGATGGTTAGAGAGTATTTCTATGCTCTTTATGTTACTGAATTTTGATGAAGTTTAATCATAAACCATTGTTGTTCGAGGAAAGTTGACAACAATAGTATATGTTGCAATGTTTTTGCAACGAGAGAGTTTTAGTACTTGATATTTAAGAATGCTGAGTTTTTCAGCTTGGGATTTCTTTTGATATCTCGATATGTGATTGAAAATTTGTGGTATGAAACTGATAATTTCAAGAGTAAAGTAGACTAGAGAACTGCCTAGGAATTCTCATGTGCAAGATGTGACGATGTCACACATTGTCGATTTGTTAATCAAATCTCTACAAGAAGTGGATATATTGAATTCTGTTCATTTATATTAGATGCAAATATGCAATGGTTTAAGCTCTTTTATAACCTTTGCACATGTAAAGTGGCAATTTATTTGTATGTGTTTTTCTTATTACAGAAGACAAGGTTCTTGGCAATGTAAATAAATGGTAGGCTATCATAATGTGACGTAACTGGCTTAAAGCCAACTGTTTTAAGTTCCTCTTGCAACTGAACGAACCGTCAATTGATAAGCTGCCTTAAACAAGGAAAACATTCCCTATGGCCCCCATTTGAATTCGAGTAAGCTTGAAGGACTAATTGCTTTATAACATTTAGCACTAAGCCATGTTTTGTCATGATTGCCACATATCTTACATTAATTTGGTCTAGTTAGTGGAATTTTTTGACTTTTCCTAGTACACATATATGGAGACTATGATGAAGTGGAAATTTCTCTTCTTATAGCATTAATTAAGGTGCTCTATTATGGTGTTTCTGCAGTTTTCACGGACATTCTTACCAATGTCCTCAGACAGCTCCATGGTGAACTTTGGTTGTGTTAGATTAGAGTCATCACGCCCCTAGTGGTATCATAACCTCTTCGAGTATAAGGAAGTCATGCTGCTCACCTTAAATAAATTATGCTTAAAATTTCATGCAAATGTTGCTTGACTGCTGCATGTCCATGAGGACAATGTCATTTGCATTTCAAATTGCCAAAGTGAGATATCTCCCGAATTTGGACTGTGCAAACTTCTAAAATTTGAAGGCCTCAATTGGCTTGGCAACCCATTGCCTTCAGGCTTGTTAGAAGTTTCAAGCCATAAACAGACTTTGTGAGCCTGCAGGCCTTATTTCCTTGGTTTGTCACAGCTTCTCTCGCGTTAATATAAATTTTTTCTAACATCATCATGAACTAATGCTTATTTGAAATCTAGTAAAATCATGTGATGCTGCCCAAGCAATGAGAGATCTGATCATGTTCATCTTTATGACTTGTGAAAAAACTTTTCTCGGAGTCTATATCGTGCTTTTAAGTAAAATCTTTTGCTACGTCTAGCCTTGTACCTTATTAAATCTGCTCTATATTTAACTTTAAACGCCCATTTATGTCAACTCTCTCACCACTGCATACACCCGAGTGGATCAGTCGATGACTCGATGCCTCGGTTTCTACATTCTAGGTTCAGAAAAGGATGCATCTGAGCTATGTAGTCTTTATGTCGGCTTGGAAAAGATGAAACTGAACAAGAGTGCATCAATAAGGAGTGCCTGTTTCTGAGTTCGTGCTTCATTGCCAACACATATTAACTTATGCAGGAGGTTATGTGTTATTGCCTCTGTTTCTATATTTTAGGCTCAGAAAGGGATGAATCTGAGCTATGAAGTCTTTATGTTGGCTGGGAAAAGATGAAACTGAACAAGACTGCATCAACATGGAGCGCCTGTTTCTGAGTTCTTGCTTCATTGCCACACACATTACAGTATGCAGGAGGTTATGCGCTACTGCAATGGAGCTCTCTGGAGCTCTAGTTCTGGAAGTAGAGGTGTTCGGAAAGAAATTCTCTGGAAAGATGGAGGAGATAACAAGATGTATAGAGAATGTTCATAAAGAAACTTCGAAAATACTCGATGAAGCTTTCGCTCCAACCAAATTGGAATTGAAGCGACTTCGAGAGGCTTGATTGTCTCCCAAATGAACTCTTAAAAGCTCTCCAAAATTCTCATCAATATTCAACATGCCTATCTCTTTCTAATAACCTCTATATATACACAGTCTCCCTAACAAACTACCTAGCTTATTCCTCAAGCTAATTAATAAAGATAAGGCCTAAAGTACCCTCCCTCTAATATCAGTTCTTAGCAGTTTTACATGACCTTCTTAGGTGCAGATCTTTTAGTACTATGAGAACAAGGATTTGGTCAGAGATGCAGCTAGTTTAATGTTATCCCCATCTGGAGTTCTTTTCTCCCTTTTGCTGATATAAAGTCTATTGTGTAATTAGAAGTCAAAAGTTGGCAAGATGCCGTGACAGTCATCATTATTAGAATTACTCAACATTTTCTTCTTTACATTCATTAAATTGGAAATTGGAAATGTAAATTTTCTGCTATAGGCTGAACAACCACATTAATGCTGAATCTGAAGTCTTTTGATCAGTCTGGTGCCATGATGCTTCCTCTTTAGTTTCTCCACCGTTTTGGTGACTGCAAAAGGTGAAGGATGTTTTTGGGGTCTCGTGGTAGCTATTTGAGCTTGGAGGACTAGAGCTCAAGTGTTCTTCATTGAACGCCGTTTGTGAAGAATTTATGATATATCTATATCTAATTGACCACCCTGATTCTTTTATGTGTTTCAATCGTTAGTGAACATAACAATGTTTCTGTGATCATTTTTAAGTAGTATCTTTAGTTCCATTTCTTTCTCAATGTTTGTAGGTCAATAATCTTTTTGTACATGAGTAGAGAGGCATTTGTTATTCATTTTTTTTCAAAAAATTGAGTTCTTTTTGGATTAATATTCCCGTACAACAATTGTTGTATATGAGTAGGGTGCTTAAATTTTTTTTTTTCTTTTTGAGGGGAGTGCTAAATTTGATTAGTACTCCTGTTTGAGGAGATACGGCTAAGGGGGAGTGTGCCAAGTGAATTAAGCAAGCATCAAAGTGGAAGATGCTCTAAAGTTTCTCAAAAGTGTTATAGCATGAGCTCTCAGTCTTTTTTTAGGCTTTTTTGAAGGAAAGCTCTCGTATCTTTTAACTTTTGGGGTTACTTCTTCTGATGAAGCAGGCAGACAGTCCATGCATTTAGTAGATATTTAAATATACTTCTACATATTTTGCCTTATGCAAGTTATATTTCTGTGAAATTTCTCTATCCATTTAGTAAATCTTGGTATTGGGAATCGAGATAGAGGGCGTTTGGGGTAAGGACCTGATTTTGAGCTGATTTTTTCGACTGGGATTATTAAAGAAGACTAAGTTCATTTATTAAGGCTTTTTACTTGTTCTATATATTTTTAAGATTAAGCTGCTTTTCTCTTCTTTTTGTGTGGCAGTGTTTTTATACTTACTGAGTTTTGTGTCATCTTATACTTAGGAGTACGCTACCTTGAGAAAGCTGTGTTCAATGTTGATTATGGGCAATTGAAGCTTGTCTTTCATGCACTCAAGGAACGTAAACAGGTGATTGATAATGCTCCACATCTGTGCCACTCTTTGCCATGCATGACCCCATGTTTTGGCTGGTTTGAAGTGGTGTACTACTGGGCAGGCTTGAAACTATATGATCTGGTTGCTGGGGCTAGGTTGCTACATATGTCGAGGTATTACTCAGCACAAGAGTCTATTGAACTCTTCCCCACGCTTAAAAAAATGGGAAATGATAAAAGTTTAAAGGGAACTGTAGTTTATTATGATGGGCAAATGAATGACTCGAGACTAAATGTTGGCTTGGCGTGCACAGCATCATTAGCTGGTGCCTCTGTTCTTAATTATGCTGAAGTTGTTTCCTTACTTAAGGATGATATTGATGGGAGGATAATTGGTGCACGGATTCGTGACAATCTCTCTGGTATGTATGAGTAACATCTTTCTAAGTTCTAACATATTTCAAGAGTAGCATAGGAGTCTGTTTGAGTGTCAAAAATAATTATTTTAACTTTTAACTTTCTCTCTCTCTCTCTTTGTGATTTTAGAACATTTAACCATTGGTTGCATCTTGTCTAAGATGTTGATAACATTGATCTTCAACTTAATTCCCCTAATCCTGCAGCAACCCATGTTTCTTTCTGAGAATGCATTTAAGTGATTGCCACTGATCTTATTTTTCTTTTGTTGGTGGTTCTGGTGCAATTAAATTGCTTCTACTTGCTCAACTTTGAAATTCTTGTTTTTTGAGGTTAATGCACACAAACTAAGTCTTCATTACTAGTTTTTGCTTTGATGTGTTATAGTGATTTCTAATATAGCTTGCATATTATATGGTGATGAATAGTACGTGCATTGATATTGTAAGATGACAAATTTTATGGAAGGAAAGGAAGCTCATCAAATTGACAAGTATGTAGGAATGAAAGAATTATTATTTAATGTATAATATTAGATAGGTGTGGTTGAAGTACCTTGAGAATCGTTCTTCAATATTAGAGAGGTGTGGCCATGAATATTCTATAGTATTACTCATTCTATTTATAGCTTTTATTCCTTAATGATACATGAAATTCCATTGTTTTCGGTGACATCTCCGAAATTCCCATTCTCTCCATAAGGTTTAACAAAAGCCCCAATGGATAGTGATCCAAATAGAATTTGATTTTAAGGCTCCGTTTGGTTGGGTGTAAAACATTTTCAGTGTACAATGATTTTCATCGAAAACAATTTACAATGGAAAACACAATTCCAAAATTAGTTTTCCGTTGTTTGGTTCTATGTAAGAAAAATGATGAAACGAAAGGAAAATGAAAGGGAAAGTAAGGAGGTAGTGAGAGGAGTGTACAGCAGAGATAAGGAAATGGAAGGAAAACAGTAATAGTTTTCCGTCATTGGGAGATCAATTTTACTCCTAGGGAAAATGGGTTTACACTCCTTTGCAAACCAAACAATGTAAAATTGAAAATAAAGGAAAATAGTTTTCCAGAAAATTGTTTTATATCCTACCATACGGAGCCTAAGTCTTGGATACCACCCCCTAAAGACTTTAGTAACTAAGTGTAAGGACATTTGCCTCAACTAGAATAGGTTGAAGCTTCTTAACTCTTGAGAGGATAAAACTTGTTACAGGACTTTCCTTTCCTGTTGGTGTATCTCTATAGTTTTAAATATGCTGCGTATATGTATTGGGTTGTTCTTTTAAAGTACTTACTTGTCAATCCAGGTGAAGAGTTTGATACATATGCTAAAGTTGTGGTAAATGCTGCTGGACCTTTTTGTGACTTTATTCGAAAACTGGTTGATAAGGCTGCGCCTCCAATGATTTCTCCTAGCAGCGGTGTACATATTGTTCTCCCTGACTACTATTCTCCAGAAGGGATGGGGTTAATTGTTCCCAAAACTAAGGATGGACGCGTTGTTTTTATGCTTCCATGGCTGGGAAGGACATTAGCAGGGACCACAGATTCTAATACCGTCCTTACGATGCTGCCAGAACCACATGAGGATGAGATTCAATTTATCTTGGACGCTCTCTCTGATTACCTCTGTATCAAGGTTAGCATTCTTGTATCTGTACCCATCTTTTAGAACTGGCCTAACGTGCTTAGCCTGGTGATTTACCGGGAGTCTACACCATTGGAAGTGTTCAACAAGAATTCTACTTATGGTGGGTTTTTTCTTTTCTTTCTCTCGGGTGGGGGGTGGGTAGTGGATGTGTCGGATTAAGAAAGATTTACCCATACAATAGCAATACTCCATTAGCCAACTAGTATAGAATTGGGGGGGGGTCACTCGAGTTTGAGACTTTAGATTCCGCTATTGAAATACAAAATTGAATTTTGTTTATTTTTCATTTTAGAATCGTTCAAAACAGAGCAAATTTTTCATATACATAGGAATAGGATCACGTGAAAACAATTCCTTATGCCGAAAACCGAAAACAAAAACATAAATGAGCAAAAAGTTTCTTAAAATAAGCAAAAACATAAAATGAGCAGAAATTTCTTAAAATGAGCAAAAAAAACATAAAATGAGCAAAAACTTGTAAAATGAGCAAAAGCTTCTTAAGATTGGCAAACACATAAAATGAACAAAATATTGTAAAATGAGCAAAAGTGTCTTAAGCTGAAAACCTGACTTTTTGTTCATTTTATGAAACTTTTACTCATTTTACAAATTTTTATTCATATTATGTTTTCTGCTCATTTTATGTTTTTGCTCATTTTAAGAAACTTTTACTCGTCTTACGGAAAACTTTTTCATTTTATGTTTTTGTTCATATTAAGAAACTTTTGCTCATTTTACGAAGTTTTTGTTCATCTTATGTTGTTTACTCATTTTATATTTCGGCTCATTTTAAGAAATGATCGTATAAAATCAGCAAAAAACTTCTTAAAATGAGCAAAATAAACCTTAAAATAGCAAATTTACATTAAGCTAGGGTTCGATAACAACAAAAGTTAAGGATGAATTATAAAATGTAAACCACAATTTAGCTAAAGTACAAGAGAATTAGCTTTCTTCATCTTTAATTGTAGTAGAAGTCCTTATTTCGGAGTTGTTTCTAAATCAAAAAAAGTTCCGTAATAGCCAAAAAACCCCCCGAAGATTTTAGCTCCATTGAAGAGTAATGTCTAATACTTCATCTAGATTGAAGAATAATTTTCTAGTAATTTTGATAGATTGAGGCATGTTTTCTAGTAATCACCTAGAATCAAAGAGAAACCCTAGAAAAACCTATATATCTCCAACTCCACCTTCACCTTCACCTTCACCTTCACCTTCACCTTCACCTTCAACTTCATCTTCCTCACTAAATCGATGACGAAAGTATACGGAACCGGAACCCTGATTAGCAGGTTATCACCGTCGAAAAATCTAGTCGGAATCGTGCACGAACCTTCTGATTCAAGTACATAGGAGGGGAGAGAAAAAGGGTCGGGGGCATAGAGAGGAGAGAGAAAAATGCCAGTGAGACTGTGAGAGAGGAGTAAGAGAGAGAAAATCACGTGGCAGCGAAAGATTAGGAGAGAGAAAAAGAATCTTCTAGGACACGCGTAATCAATTTCGGGAATAAATCCTAGCCGTTCAATATCCGCATTTAAAACCATTCGTTGGATTATTGATGGGACGGTCTAGACTTTAGAATTAGATCATCCATATTAAGTTTTTAGCCTAAGGAACGATTTTCACATTATTCTTTCCTATCTATATATATATATATATATACATACTTCTTCCCTTTTTTTTTGCTTACATCATTTTCCACTTTTGATAGTTGCAAATTACTTGCATCATTTCCTTTTTGGGCAATAATTACTCTCCACTTCTGTCCTATCACATGGGTCCCCCTTTTTTCCCTCTCTCTATCTCTCTCCTCTCCTTAAAACTTGTGCATCATGTAAATGATGCAAGTAAAAAAAATGGAGGAAGTATATATATTGATGGTGCCTATCACATGAATAAGAAATCAAGTACCTGAAGTGCCAATTCCTGGAGGGAGACATTACTTTTCGCCATACCTTGAACTAAGTGCTTCATTTAGAAAGGTACTCTTTTTGTTTCTCTTAATTTTGTGGTTAGGAAGATACATGATAGATTGATGGTATTGTGGACTGGTTTAGTTGAGGAATTAAGAATAAGAAAAGGGGGAAAATGACAGAAGTAGAAGTTGTATTAAAGTACAGCAAAAGCATGGAATATCTCTCTCCTCTCCTCGGCTCAGCTCTCTATTTTTTACCTCACCTTTCTTCCTCTTTACTCTTTCTACTAACTTGCAGATTGATTGCTAAATGAACTCCTTCCCACCATTCTGTAACTGAGGTGTTTTCCTGTTATGCCCTTGTTGCATGTCTTGCATATGTGAATTGAATAGCTAGTTTAGGTAGTTTGCTTGAAGATAGTATAAGTGCTTGTACATATAATTAGATGATAGTCTGACAGTATGGTAGCTAAAAGATAAATTCCATTGGGTTGTCTTCTAATTTTTATAGTCCTTGGGCTCAGTTTGGTTGGTCGGAAAGCATTTTTCAATGGAGATTGATTATCTGTTAAGAAAATTTACCAAGGGAAAAAAATTGTCAATTAGTTTTCCTTCGTTTGGTTGCTTGTAAGAAAATTTAGAGAGAAATGGAATCTAAATGAAAATGGAGGGAAGAGGATGGATGGGAGAAGAGGGAGATGAAGCTAAGGTATGTGGAGGAAAATATAGCATTCCTTCCTTTAGAAAGGAAAATGATCTTCAGCTTTGAAAGAACTACTACTATTCAAAAAATAAAGAATTTTCACAAAGATCGGACAAATCCTGCCCCATATTTGTCACTCCCAAGTCCCTGAATTATTCCGTTCATGTTAAGAGTATCGAGCTGCTTATAGATTACTCCATCTGTTTGAGTTCTCAACTGAGAAGCGGAAGTTTGTTTTATGCAGTTTGTATGTTCTAGATCTAGTTTATGCTAGCTGTCTATAACATTACTTAGAAGATAGATTTTAGTTTCTTGGAGCTGGTGACTGGCAAAGCAATAAGAGTTGTATTTCTTTCGTTAATCTATTTCTTGGGGACAGGTACGTCGAACAGATGTTCTCTCTGCATGGAGTGGCATTCGCCCATTGGCAGTGGATCCAAGAGCGAAAAACACAGAAAGCATATCTCGTGATCATGTTGTTTGTGAAGATTTCCCTGGCTTGGTAACTATTACTGGTGGAAAATGGACCACCTATAGAAGGTATTTTCTTGCCTTAATAATTGCTTTAGTCTTTACGTCCGCTCAGTCACCAGCTCATCAATAGTCAACTTTTGTCTTAATTTTTATCTTTTTTTTGGGATTTAAGCATATCCTTTGTGAGCTCTGATTTCTTCTCTGGAAACTATTCCGGTTGGTTTTACAGAATTACCACTCTTTGACACCTTTCTTCTTTGCATGATGGACTTAGGAAAGATAAACATAAAAAAGACAACATTTATACATCACAAACTTTTATATTTGTCTTGTGATAAAGTATTAGCACAACTTTTTACATCATGAAATCACCTTTTTTATGGGGCTTCAAGTGAGTGGCTTAAGATTTTACTTTTTCAGGGCTCTGCTCATGCTATCATCACAATATAAAGTTGCAGGTTACCTTGCTAAAAATTTTGAAGCTTTTATTCCTTTTGGGTAGTTTGATCATAGACGCAGTTTTAACTTTCAAAGTGTTAATTAGAGTGGAAGCCTTGAACGGGGCTATATTTTGTCTAGATTTAGCTTTAATGATATGCCTGAGCTATAGAGGAGGCTTGGCTAATCTCTTTTCCCATATGTGGACTATGTTGTATTACTTGGATCATGGATACAAAATTCCAATATTTCGATGCTCCTAGGCATGGTTCGAAAATACGGTTTCGGTCATGGTAGCGGAAACTGTCGCGGTTTCTAGGGAATTGAACGGATACATTCAACACTGACCGCGTCACGGTTTATCATACTGTTATTTGCACTATATATTATAAAATTAATTTATAAAGCATAGATCTCATGATTGTTGTTTGCTTGCCTCTTCGTCTCTCTATCGATATTTTTTATGTTGATTTATGTCATTATTGGAGGGGGTGTAGGGAGCAGTGGGAATCTCTGAATTTTTTTTCTGAAAAGTAGCGTCTTGATACGGAAATGCAGGCAAAATTGCCTTGTCATGGTTGGTTCCGCCGAAATTTCAGCTTATTTAAATTCTCTGTTCTGAAACGGTTAAATTCGGTTTCTCAAAACTGAAACATTCCAACACGGGCAAGCCGAATTGATTTATTTTCGAACCATGCACCTAGTGTCAAATCCCATCATTTAATGAAAGTTCTAATCGTTTTTGGCGAAGAATGATTGTGTTAAAAATTGATTGTACTTTTTTTTTCCTAATGTCAAGCTTAACTGCAACGTGGGGTATACTAGGTGAAATGAAGAGTATCATAGGTTAAAAGTTTGCATAGCTACTCAACAAAAGTGGTCGAGTTGTGCGCGAGTCCAATTTAGCATGCAGCTTCTTTATATACACACAATCCTTATTAGCATAACATTTTCGGGATACTGCTGGGTGCTGGTATTACTGCTTCATGGATCTAGAATCATGGTATAGGAATGACTGAGAATAGTAATCGGAAAAACTATCAGACTAGCTTTTTGTTCTCTTCATGACACATTAATGAGCTGTGAGCTATACATGGCTTCTGCCTTCCCTGCTTCTAAGCATTAGTATTGCTGAACTCTTGCTATGGATTGGCATAGCTTAAGCATCATTATGTCAGAAATTTAGGGAAAAAGAAGATTATTTGATTAATAAAGTTGAAATTACAGCAAAATGTACCTAATGAACTCTTAAAAGCTCAACAAAGCACTAATCATTTTTCCATGCTTTCCACACCTCTATCACTATGTACTGATTTTCCTCTAATAAACTCCTTAGCTTATTTCCCAAGCTACCTATAACTAACTTGTAAAGATAATATCTAAATCACCCTTCCCTTAATATCAGTTCACTGCAACTCTGTGGCCGTATTTAAATTGTTGCTATGATTTTTTTAGCATGGCTGAGGATGCTGTTGATGCTGCAATTAAGTCTGGAAAGCTTAGTCCAGCCAATGAATGCATAACACACAACTTGATACTTACGGGTGGTTCTGGTTGGGATCCCTCCAATTTTACTGTTATTGCTCAACAGTATGTCCGGATGAAGCAGACACGTGATGGAAAAGTCGTTCCTGGTGTCATGGACACTGCTGTAGCAAAGCATTTATCGCAAGCATATGGTACATTGGCTGAGCGGGTGGCTTCAATATCTCAGGTTAAAATTTTGTTTGCTTTATTATGGTTTCTTTAATACATTTTGTTGCAAATAAAACTGAGATTTTTTTTTATACATGATTTCCTTCTTTCCTCTATTTGTCTTGAGTTTTATCTATGTAGATGGTGATGGTTTAACAATCCCCTCTGACCAAAGATATAAGTTCTTTTAAATGCCAATGCAATATTAGGTGCTGTTTCGATATATCAATATATAAATATATAATATTATAGGCCTATTTAAAATATCAATACAACTTTTAATGCCAGTTTAACAATATCAATGCTAATTTTGTAATTTTACTAAGTTCTTAACATGTGTGAAATTTTCCAAAATGACTTGTATTATGAATCAGAGGGATTAAGATGTCATGGATGATTTTGAAGGGTTTAACTAATACGAGTCTGAATTATTAGATTGTACCTAAACATATCTCATATGAAGTCGACAAGCAATCTGTTTTGTTTATCAACTTGTAAATACATTCAACCTGCATTACTGCTAAATAAGTGCAGAAAGCAGCACATGCCATAATTTAATTGATACTGAATGTATTTCGAAGTTAAAAATGTTCAATGGGAATTAGTTTATTAGGAGACCATCAAAACAACTCTATCATCTTTTTCAGGGCTATGCTTGCTGTGTTTGAATAGGGGGGTTTTCACCATGTGAATTGTTACCTATACTATTAACTTACAATTTGCTTATTTAGATCTTTCTTATTTTAGGATAAACAAGTTCAGGGCCAGTAAGTTCTCATACAAGTTTAGATTAGTTAAGTTTAGGGCTAAGAAGTTAAAATGTATGAATATCAAGTAAAGAGAATGCACCTTTATGCACAATGTATATCTAGAACATGGTGTAAAACAGCTGTATGGATTCATTCTTGCACATGATGTAACAAGATCAATTACTGGCTTGTTTTTTAGATGTGATTTACTTAATACTCTTCTTCCATCTTCAGAATGAAGGTTTGGGCAAGCGTCTCGCACATGGATACCCTTTCCTTGAAGCGGAAGTAGCATACTGTGCTCGATACGAGTATTGTGAGTCTGCAACTGATTTTATTGCTCGTAGATGTCGGCTTGCTTTTCTGGATACTGATGCAGCTCATCAGGCTCTACCTCGTGTCATTGAGATACTAACGGCGGAACATAAATGGGATACATCTAGAAAGAATTACGAGTTTAAGAAGGCTAAGGAATTTCTGGAGACCTTCAAATCATCCAAAAATGCTCAGTTTCATGACGGTAAACACAAATAGTATATGCGACTATTATATTCAACCTACTCCTGGGATTACAGCCACAGGAGTGTTCAACAATTCTAACTACTGGCAAATTTCTTGGGGTTGCCGTGCATCTTTTCATCGAAAGGGGTTGCTATTCAAGTCTTTTTCATTGGACCAGAAGTCGACCCATTTTTACAAATAAACGAGTCACCAGATCAAATACTATATACTACATGGTACAGGATCTCTTTAAACCACACATAAAGTTTGTATATGCATTTTTCAATTGCCTGTGACATTTTACATGCATCTTTATGACGTTAGGTGACCTGATAGATTTTTTCAAACCATTTTTTTTATGTCCGAGAGCTCATATGTAGGCTGCTGTCCGAATCCATCTTTTTTCATGTAGCTTTCAATGTCATAAGATACTCCCACTTAGCTTGAGTGATGGAGGAAATGTAGACGGAAGATAACTATAAACTATTGTAATCATTTATTTGTAAAGTCATGTTTAATCCTTAATTATGATTATTTTCCGCAAATATCTTGAATAATGATGTTGAGATCGCATAACATTTAATTTGGATTTTTTTTTCTTATTGGGGGGGGGTGTTATGGAGATGCAGAAGTTTATCTTGCTTTGTTCTAAAGCTAACTAATTAAGTAAAAAACTTATATAGACCTGGTCTACACTAAATCAGTGTGGACCTAATGCTAATTTATGTGATTTATGAAAAAAAAGGTCACTATATGAAAAAAATAGTTATAAATGATGCGTAGATATAAATTGTAAAGTTTGACTATGTGGAAAAAAAAGGTCACTATGTCATAAAGTGAAAATTTCATTATGATAAACTAATGTAAAGAAAAAACACTATATTAAAGAAAAACGGTCACTATGGTAGATAGTTATTGTATAGTGTAACTTAAGAATTTAAAAGGTTACTCTATTTATAATAAAAAGGATCACTATATTAAATAAGTGGTTTTGGTCCACAATAAATAAGTAGTTTTGGTCCACAATAATATTAGTGTGGACCAGGTCCATGCAAGACTGACTCACTAATTAATTACAACAACTCTTACTTGCATATTGCAGCTAAATTTCATTAAACTATGCCTATATATATATATATATATATATATATGTTCACAACTAAGATAATTGTAAATAAGTTTGGTTCTATGCATGTTCACATCACATTGAATTATATTAGGCTAATTTATTAGATCAGGATATTTATGTTAGGTCTTCCCAAAATGATACTTGGTGAGGACTTAATGCATGGTGCCAACTAGCTAAGTACATAAGTCATAAATCTGAGGTGTAAAGTGATTTAAAGACTAAAGAAAGGAGTTGGTTAATAATGAAATGTTGAAAGCAATCAAGATCAGACATTATTCCACCCAAATGGTCTGGACAAAACAAGATGAAACGTATGATGATTCATGCATGGTTACTATAGAATTCCTGTAGGGTCATATCATTATTCGAAAAGTGTGGCACAGTTGTGGCCTTTGTTGCATAATAGATTCAATCAGCTTCCATCTCCACCAGTTTGTTTATGAAATGAATGTTTACCTGCTCAAGTTTGGAGAAAAATATGTTTGATAAGGAAGAAAAAAAGTGGACCACAAGATTGCACTCAAATTAAGTCCTTATATAGTGTGCAGGACTATGTTCGAATTCACACCTAAAAACAAAAAAAAAAAATGTAATGCTGTAATTTATAAGAATTACAAGCAGATACGTGAAACAAAATCAATCCATTATATTGTCTAAACTTGCAACATATATCATTTTGTGGTTTATATATGGCTGAGAATGTCTCGATTCAACGAGAAGATAATATTATGTTCTTTGCAACTTTGATGTCATAGGATCAATCGTTTTCACTGTCAACTAGTTGATCTTCTATCATTCATATTTGCCTGAGACTGTCTCAATTTGGAAAATAACTATTGCTCTTTTTTTTATCTTAGTTATGGGGTCAAATCTCATTAGTAACTCCATTTGGGGCGAGAATTGCCTTAATCTTTTCCATTACTCTGGAAGGGTTTCACAATCTCATGTGATAAGCTGGATTGTTGAACTATCAAAGGTACCAATTCAGCTTGTTTTTTCTTTCTTTTCCCCTTTTTGTGTGTGGAGATAGTAACAAGTGATAGCGTTTTGACAAGAATACTCCTTACAATGTCTTCAATATTACTCTCAGCTTTACCACTAAAGTTAGATAGCATTCACATATAGGGGCGTAAATGATGCGAGTCAAGTTCAAGTTAGCTCGACTCGACTCGTTAGTATTTTGGGTCGAGCTCACTCGAGTCAAGTTTTGACCGAGTTTTAACCGAGTCGAGTTTTGACAGAGTAGATTCCGAGTAGCTTGCAGGTGCACGTGTCTCGTGTTAAAAGCAATCCTAAGGTAGAAAATGTGTCAAATTTAGGTATTTTGCTATAGATAATTTAGTGTTCGAGTTTTTCACGAGTTTTCGAGTCGAGTATCGAATTGCTCAACTTGACTCGCCAACATTTCTAGTCGAGCTCGAGTTCGACTCGAGTGACAGCTTTGACCGAGTTTTGATGGAGTCAATTTCAAGTAGCTCGCGAGTTGTCTCTTCTCATTTACACCCCTATTCACATATCCTTTTTTTACTAAACTTGTGTAGATTAATTAATGGAAAATAATTTTAAGACCCGGCAATTGGTTTAGGAATTGGACATCATATAGAGCATACTTTAAGTAAGTAAGAAGTAATTAATTATAAAAATAAACTTGAATGTACCGGGTTCACAATATCTTATTGTGCACCGAAAACCATATGATATAGTCAGTTTTTATTTGAAATAGTCAGTTTTCATTTGAAATAATCAGTTTTCATTTTGAAATAGTCAGTTTTCATTTGATATAGCCAGTTTTCGTATGATGTAATCACTTTTTATATTGTCAATTTATGTATGATATAGTCAGTTTTCGTATGATAGTTGGTTTTTTTTTAATATAGTCTAGTTTTTTTGTGGTAAAGTCACTTAAGTGCACAATAAATTATTGTCAATCCGCCCACCCAAAACGTTGTTAATTATATTGAGTTCAAAAGATTCTTTTTTATAAATAAAGGTGTATTAGTCGAGACAGCAAGTCAAGGACGGGAAGTAGAAAATGACAAGCACCCGAGGCTACAGTCGCAAAATTAGCAAAAAGAGCCTCAATATTCTCTTTCTATATCTGATAAATCGTCGGATATGTTGGAAAAGCAAAAAAAAAATCAATTAAGCACAAATCTTATAGGCAATCTAGCTAGGTGCGTGGAAGGTCTATTCAGATAACAATTCATTTGTGTCAAAAAAATCTACAAATTAAGCTAAGCTAGTTGACATATTTTTTCAACTAATGGTAGTAACAATATGTCATATCCTTTAGTATCATTCATGATAAAGAACAACATTATAGATATGAAACTCATTTACAATATAAACACCAATAACATTTATATATATATTTCATATACATACATAAGCACGTAACTGTACTTACATACATATTACATCGTCAAAAACAAAACCCACGATACTAATCAATAACAAAGCATATTCAAAAGGGAAAAAGGAAAAGGGAAAAAAACAATTTTCCATCTTGTTCTTTGAAAAACTTAACATAAAACTAGTACCTAATTCTTATTATACTAAAGCAAAACATTTAGATATTAATTAAGTACTTTAGTAACCCTCCTTTTTCTCCTCATGTTCCTTCTTCTCCTCATCAGTCTTGGAGTGGAAGCCAGGGATCTTGTCCTTGATCTTGTCCAAGAATCCCTTCTTCTCCTTCTCCTCCTCGACACACGGTTCAGCCACCACAGGAGCCACCACCGGAGCCACTACGTCGTGGTCTTCGGCCTTGTTCTTGTTTTGACCAGGCAACTTATCTTTAATCTTGTCTAGGAAGCCACCCTTCTTCTCCTCCTCCCCTTGATGGTAATGATCAGGTGCTGCAGGTGCAGGGTAAGATGGCTCAGAGTATACAGCCTCTTCTACGTGGATTTTTTCAATTGGTACGTTAGTGTCACCATGATGATATTCATCAGCTTTGTGATGACCTCCTAGTTTTTCCTGGATCTTTTCCTTCAATCCTGCTTTCTTCTCTTTCTTCTCCTTCCTTTTTCTTTTCTTCTCTTCATCATCTCCTTCCTCATCGGACTGCAGATTATATGTCAAATTAATTGTTAGTTGTTACTGTTATTATAAATCAAATTTATGACAATCAATCTAAAATCAAATTTGATGTTTCTATCAATTTATCTTAAAAACAAATTTTGTTAAATACACCTACTCCAAGTTTATTATATAGCATATATTAGTACAACTCTTTAAAACCACCATAAATCTTGTGCACTACTGCCTTATCATGAAATTATTATAAGACCACCGCACTTTATGCTATAAAAGAGTCACCATATATATCTTAAAGGGTTCGTCTATTAAGTTAAAGGGATCACTTGTAAAAAAAGAAGTCATCTTATATATTTCTTAAAGGGGTCATTTTTATAGGTGACCTCTTTAGGCCAATTAAGTATCCCATCTTATCATAAATTATTGTAATGTGGTCTATATGAAATTTTAAAGTAAATTAATAATTTGGACTACTAGAAACATCGTATTTTACTATTTAGTTTTGCGTTATTTTTGGTTATGTAACAAACACGAGAACCCTTAAATACTACTATAACTTATGAATTATGATAAAGCAAAAGGACTTACAGAGCTAGAGGAGCTATCAGATCGCTGGAGCTTCTCAAGGAGACTACCATGTTTAACCTCCTCCTCTTCCTTCCTACACTCGGGTTCGGAGACGTGCACCTTTTCGATACCGGAGGTCACCGCTGCGGACTCCGGTGCCTTGTGCACGTCGTCATCCTTCTTCTTCATGAAATCAAACAAACCACGATCAGTGGATTCCACTGTTGCGGGTGCCTCGTAGTTGTTCCTCTCATCAGCCATTTTTAGTATTGGTTTATAAGAAATAATAATAACAAGCTTAGCAAATCAACCAAATAAATATATATTTACTGATCTTATAATAAAATTTTAATGTGTATGAAGTGAATGAAGAAGATGGGGAATTTATAAGAAAGTTTGTGTAGAAGTGAAGTGATTCTTCTCGAGCCTTTTGCTTTACTTAGTGTTGTCTTGAGTATTGCTTTTTGGTGTGATAGGTTGTAATGTAACCGGTTTATATAACGTTCATAATTACGCGTTTTTGGCAAAAGGAAGTTAAATTCGTTTTGTCTTTTTTTGATTTAATTAATTCAAATAGAGACTTCATCTGATATCGTCTAACCGACGTGTTCAGCTAATCCGGCCTTTAATGTATTTAATTGTTGTAATTGTATTACGTTATGTGACATTTCAGTGTCAAGAATTAGTATGCTACTTAACTTTAAAGTTCTGGAGTTATCCAGAGTATTACATCATACATTATGATTTATCTTAAATGCTAGCAAAACAATAACACCAAATGAATTTGACACCAAACAAAACAGAACAAGTCCGTGGAGTCCTATAGTTCATACAAGTGAAGTTTTATCAAAAATATTTCACTCTTTTTTTTTTTTTTTTGAAACAAAAAAAAAAAGAGTGAAATATTTTTGATAAAAAAAATATTTCACTCTTTTGTTTGATATGACACCTCTTCCGTGTTGGAAGTTGTAACTAGTGTTGGGCTCAGCCGTCCAGATAATGTACGTGTCCTAGGTTATTTTATTAATTATGCTAATAAGAAGTTAATAAGTTATTAAGTAGTTGAAATTGGAATATGGTTCTATAATCTATATAAGAGATTTAGCGTAGTGGTAAGATTATGACATTTGAATTAAGATGTCAGGGGAGATCCATATCTCTTATGCAAATCGCTTGATCAATATTAATGAGAATATAATCATGTCAATAAAAAGAAAGAAAAGTAAGTCATTTTGTTCGTAATATGCATTCAAATCATCTATATAAATATATCTATACTAATATATTAAAAGGTGTTCCTATCAAAGGAACGGTGCCACGTGTCACTATTCACTATATATGCACCACGTAGTTTCGCCACGTCATCTTATGTGTCATGTAGATCGTTACGTCATCTTACAAAATAAATATTGTTTGCAACTAGATTTCAACATGCGACCTCTTGCAAGGAGAAGTTTGTCCTTACCATCTCAACCAAGTTTTTTTAGTGCTTCATAAATCCACATAATGTTATATATTCATTGCAAACATAAAGTAAATTAAATGATAGATTTTTTTTAAAATTAATTTTTACAAGAGTGGAAAAAATACATATCAATTGTGAAGAAGAAAAAAGGTAACACCCGGGGCAAAGCCCGGTCCAACACACTAGTTAAAAGGCGTTCCTAAACAATGAACGGTGCCACATGGCGCTCTCCCTGAGGGCTTTTTACTTCATGTAATCCATGTACAATAAAAAAAATTAGAAATTGCATAGTATAGGCTTTGATCCCGTGACCTCATGTTCATATACTAAAGTTTTAACCACTACACCAAGTAGTATTTAGTGTTATCATTTTAAAGTACAATATTAATAAATGAAAATTTTCCTTACTCGGGGCATAGCCTGGGCCTAATAACTAGTTAAAACTTAATACTTGGTTGCAATTAAAAATCCATATTATCATCGTTGAACTTGATATAAGAAACAATAAGAGGATCTCTTTATTCCATACGTACTTGGGAGTTCAAAAGTTTATATTGACAATGCTCCATAAAGATGTTAAGTCTCAAATGACATGGTGCCATGTCAATGTTTGAGGGGGAGAGGAGATATGTGGTCGCCTAGGTGCCTACGTTTCATGTCCACGCTTCAAATATTAATAGTAGTTTGGATTGCTCATAAAATATTTCTCTTGTAAATTTATTATTCAAAAATTCAATATAAGGATCTAATAGTTTGAATTAGAATTTGGTTACATATAAGAAATGTAGTTTGGTGGTAAGATCATGACATTATGAAGTAAGAGGTCAGGTTATCAAGACTTCTTGAACTAATATCTTGATCATTTTTAAGCGGGGTTGCCACGTCAGCGTATGAGGTAGGGTGACATGTCGCCTAAAATGCTTGCCTACACGTTTTATATAGATATAGATATAGATATAGATATAGATATATAGATATAATATAAGTAGTAAGTAGTTATAACAATTAGAGGTGGTCAACGGGTTGTATGTGTCGGGTTATGTTCGAGTCAATTTTATCTTCGATTTGAATTTGGGATGGTTCAAGTCCATTCAGGTTCAAGTACGTTTCAGGTCCACGATATTTCATATCCGATCGGGTTTGGGCTGGATGACTCGGATTGGGTAAAGTCGAGTTAGGTCAAGTCCTATACACTAGTGGAAAAAAGGCTGGCTGATCCGGTGGGAGCCTGAACCACATCAGTTGAGTTAGTGTCTTTGCGCGCCAAGGAAAGGTTCAATTAATTGATCCGGTGCGGTGTTGAACCGAATCAGTTGGCAAAAACAGATTCGGTTTTTCGTCAATTGATAAGATTGAAGGCACTGGATCAGTAAACCACCTTAACTTATTAAAAAAGCAGCAATAAGCCCTCTTTCTCTCTCATCCGCATTTTTCCTCCACAACCCTAATTGATACCTTGACAAATGTTCTTGTCCGTCGTTTCTTCTGGCCTCTCTCACTCTCAACTCTCTTATTACATATCCTCTCTCATCCTCTCTCA
The DNA here is from genome assembly GCA_947648045.1 of Beta corolliflora. NCBI lineage: Eukaryota > Viridiplantae > Streptophyta > Magnoliopsida > Caryophyllales > Amaranthaceae > Beta > Beta corolliflora. Next base: position 1,468,965 of record CANSZD010000729.1, on the reverse strand, counting down.
CCCATGAATTGTTCTTCTAAAATCTCGCCATCGATCTCCAACAACAACCACCACCATTGCTCGTGTCCAATAACAACCACCACCACAGCTGAAATCTTCACACCCAACGACAACAACGGAGAACTCTTCGCCTTCGCTTCCACAACAACGGTGTTTTATCAACTCCATATCGCACCCAAGGTACTTTGAATTTCTGGGTTTGATTCTTCTATTTGAATTTCTGGGTTTGATTCTTCAACAACGATGAACTTTTTCAATTTCTAGGTTTGATTCCTCAATTTTTCAATTTCGAAGGAATTCGAATTGTATTGGTGTAGGTTTTTCCTGACTGGCAGAAAATTGGGTTCATCCTCGCACTCTCGCTTAGTGCCTTGATTTTCCTTTTTTTTTTTTTAGCTTATTTTTATTTCGTGCCTTTTCTTTTTTTCTTTTTAGGTTATTTTTTTTCGATAGTTTCTTAGTTTCGTATTAGCTTATTTTATTTTTATCGTTATTTTTTCAGATTGACTATATAATTTATGCATGCATTTTTCTAATTTTGACTATATTTGCTGTATAATTTATGCAATTATTTTCGATATTGTATAATTTATTTTATTTCTGGTTTTACCTCCCAAAAAAAAATTTAATTATCTACTGGTTTTCAAGATTTTGTTTTTTCGTGTAGTCATATTTTTTTAATTCAAATTTATACTTAACTGATGCGGTGGGAGCTGAAAATCGTATGATCAGTTAATTACACTAACTGATCTGATTTTCAGCTTCAAACCGGGTCAGTTAAGTTGTCAACCGGATTAGTACAGATTTCTCTACTGATTTTCCCCTATCCACTCCAATGCATTTCCGGATCAGTTAATTCCATTTTCACCGAATCAGTTAGGATTTTTTCTACTAGTGATATGATTAATTCAAGTAGGTCACTATTAAAAATTTCCTTCATTTCTTTTTAAGTGCAATATTTTCCATTTTAGCAAATGCCATAATAAGTGCTACTAAGCTCTTTTTGGAAAGTTTTTTCCTTTTTATTTACAAATACGCCAATACTTAATTCCCCCAACAACCTAATTAATGACTTAATGACCTAAGACGATACATACATTAACATAGGTCTAATTAATCCACCCCATCTCTCCTCCACCTATCCACCCCCACGGCCCCCCCTCTCCCCTCAACCCTCATCCTCCTCGTAACAGTACACTATCCCCAACCACCACCAAATACCACCATGGCACCAAGGTCTGCACCGGTCTAGGGCCGGGACCTAAGGTCCGGACCGGCTCCGGGTCTTGGTCCTGGTCCCGATTTTGGAACGGTTAAACCGGAATCTGTATGTTTTTGAATTTTTATTTTGTTTTGCTGAGATATAAACATATTTATAAGTTCTATACATTAAAATTTAATAATTATAAAGACAATAATCCTAAAGGCAATAAACTCGATACATTGAAAATTAGCTTTTGGTTTTCTTGGTTGGTTGTTGCTTGTTTGTATTAAACATTATTTTTTTTGGTTATCAATAACAATTTTGAATTGCCAAAAGAAAATATTACTCCCTTTGTCCATGAAAGATCTAAACGTTTATTGGCACACGTTGTTTAAGGTGATGAGTTGTAGAGTAGTTATCAAATATTATTTTTTTTATAAAAAGTAGATGTGATAACAATTGTTCGGGTATTTTTTATTGGAGGAGAGAGATATTTGGGTAACTATATATTGATAAAGGTAGAGTGTGGACCAAAGGAGTGTAAAAGAAATAATATATTAATAGTGGGACCATGCCAAAAATGGAAGTGTTCGAACTAATCTTGGATAAACATAAAAGGAAAGTGTTCAAACTATTCTAGGACGCAGGGAGTAGGTTTTTGGCTTTTTAACTTTCTAACTTTTTAAAACTTTTTTAACCCTTAAACATTTTATTTACTAAAAACTGAAATTTCGGTCCACCGATCCAAACCGGAAAATTCCTGATTTGGACCGGACTTGACCGAAAATTCGGAATCACAAATTTTTATGGACAGGAGATCGGACCAGAACTTTCCTGCCAAATTTTGGTCTAATTTCCAGTCCCGGTACAAATCTGCAAACCCCTACCCACATAGTTCACTGCCGGCTCTACCACAACATCTCGCCTGTTTTAACGCAACCACAGCTCATTCCCGAGTCAAGGGTGGCGCAACACCGACGAAGCCACATCAACACTTCCAACAAAATCTCCAAACCACGCCAACTACACCACGACCACGACCAGAGAGAAGCAGCAACGCGATGGAGGGAGTGAGAAGAGAGTTGCGCAGCGACATGCTGGTCTACACCACGACCTAGCAGCAGCGCCACTGCGCAGTGGCACTAGTCGCACAGCAGCACCAACAGAAGGCGAAAAGAGGAAAATGGAACAACATGATCGAGGTGCACAGAGAGACAACGCGAGGACATCTCCGATGGAGAGGAAGGGGAAAAGAAAGGGGGAGAGAGGAGAAAGAAGGAAATGTTGGGAATGGCAGCTTCCGGTGGAGAGGAAGGGGGAATGGAGTTTGACGGTGGTGGGTGGATGGCAAGTGTTGGGTGAGTGGTTATGGATGGCATGTAGAAGATAATTTGTTTAAGTGTTAAATTTAATTAAGTTGCCCATTTTCTTAAGTGTGGTCCCCAACTTTCTCTTTTTACAAACATTGGTTTGTGTTTCAGTTCTCTCTATTGCATTTATCTAGAAATGGAGGTTAGTACTCTATTATGTGCTATCTTTAGTGCGGGTTGTTTTCGGGTTGGGTTCAGTTTAAGTTATGAGGTCTTTATTTTTGGTTATTAATATTGCTATAAAATTTATCTTGATATTTGAATTCCTGTGAAAAGAATTATATAGAGTTGATACTCTGACGCAGTCGGAATTATCAAAGGAAAAGCAAGCGCAAATCCTAATACGAACAAACAGATCTACAAGCAATAAATCTGTAAAAACTCCGGAATCCACTAGAAAAGAGTTAAAACTTTGGAATATTATTATTAGAAGAAAAGCTGCCTTCTAATGACGACTAATAATGTTTAAACAGTCTAAACAAAACCCTAATACAAAAATTAGGAAAAAAACAAAATTCGGAAATTATTAAAAATGCTATTTTCGGGCCCTAAACGAACTCAAATGGCTTAAAAAGCCTGTAGGTCATGGCATAGCAATGAGTTGGACTCGTTGGACCGTTTTCCTTTTCCGAAAAGGTATTTTATTAAAGATTCCGACACCGTGCCTACTGTAGTAGAAATCATTTCAGGCTTTTTCGACGATGGACTTCTTCGTCGAACTGTTCCGCTAACCTTCCTACGTCATACACCATTTATTAGAGGTAAGATAAATACTTACCCTTTATATTTGGGTTTATTTGAGACGTGTTAATTATTTTGAGACACTTTAAGTAAGAATTGTCTTCGAATCTGGCTATTGACATGTCGAATTTTGATCATTATTATCTGATCTTTCCCTCTTTCATACCCCAACATTCCCTTAATCTATCTAATTATAATAAAGTATAAACCAAGAGGATACACGTCATTCCTTCATTAAAAAATTTCCCGCCTAAAAGAAATCCTTTTTATTTTGAATTTTTTAATACAAATTTTATAAAAGATATGTTACTATATCTTTAGATATATTATTGATACCATATCTGTAAAGAAAGGTATATATGTTATACTTTTGAAAATTTTATGTTAAGATTAGTTATAAATGTACTACTTTCAAATTAATATTTTATTATATGAATTTAATGTTCAGTAGTTTGGAAAAAATATCTTCGTTTATTATAGCTTTCCGTTGGATATAAGTTTCATACTTCTATTTACCTCCTTTCATGTCATATTCCATCCAAGATAATACTTCTTCCATTTCTTATTACTTTCAACACTCTGACTGTAGGGCCCACGAATCCACTTACAATTCCACCATTAGTATGATATTGTCCTCATTGGGCCTAGCCCACACGGATTTATTTTTGAGTTGTTTCCCAAAAGGCATCATACTAATGTAATTGGGAGCTCTCATAAACTAGGTAACTCTTTCTTATCTCTCCGATGTGGGACTTGGGATGTATATCCAACACTGACTTGTACTATTCACTTACTAACATTGATGAAAATTGAACCAGGCCTTAAATATATTTGCAGTTAAATTATACATTGACAAACATAAAAAAAAAAAAAATCAATTTACACGTATTAGGGAATGGAAAAAGTAATACATTTATATATATATAACGCTTTCTAAGACTGGAAAATCATAAACTCCCTAATATGAACGTTTTTGAAAATAAAATGTAAAAAATCAAAATCATAAACTTCCCTATTAATTTGTAAATTGTAACACATCTCTATTCTCAAAAACGGAATCATGAAAGCCACACAAATAACACATACTACAAGTATACAACAACGCGCTACGAAAAAGGATGATAGAATTAAGAAACCAGAAAACCAGGTAAAAGAGAGAAGACACGCTGTAATGGGGCAGCCAATCAGATGGTTGCCACGTGGGAATCAACGTCTTGTGGTTTGTAATTGTGGGACCCAATTGATGTCGGTCTTGATATTTTAGTAATACGAATTACGAAAGAACCGGAAACCAGAAAGGTCGGTGTGACGGGGGCCTGCACCCATCATTATTCGCCACGTGGCCAAAGGTTAATAATGCATTAGATATTTCGAGATTCGAGAAACTAGTAGTTTTGGTACGGCTCTCCAATTCCTGCCCCATTCGCCATTCATTTTGCCTTTCAATGTTTTTATGGTACTCCATTATGCATTATTTCTTGCAATTAATTCTTTTTTGTTTATTCTTTTGGAATAATTGATTCTAATAATACAATCTTTCACCGATTTATTAAGTCAACCTTTCAGTTCTTCTTGAATAATGCAACCTTTTGGGGGTATCTGCTTTTAATGGGTTTTAACGTGTTGATAATAAGTTTGTTTGGTAAACTACATTTTAAAGCTCGTCCATTTTTCCCTTTTCTTGCCTCCATGCCCCTACTTCTATGGTAAAGAGTTAATGTTTTAGAAGATTTTAAGTCATTTTGACTCACTATAAGTAAATAGGGTATAAAGGTTGCATTATTCAGGAATAATTGAAAGGTTGGTTTATTAAAAATTAGTCGCTGAAATGTTGTATTATTATAATCAATTATTCTTATTCTTTTTTATTTATAAGGTACACTTGAACCATTGATTTTTTTTTAATATTTTATGTCTATTACTTTAATCTATCTGCCTAACTATTCATGTTAGGTGGCAATAATTCTTAATTTTTGGTGGGTCGATTTGTTTATAATCACAAATTTACAAATTATGAAGAAAACTACATAATGTAAATATGAGAAGGGCGAAACTAGTAATGTGCTTTTTTTTTTTTTTTTTTTTTTTATGTATGATAACTATTTCGACGAGGAAGACTCCTTCCTAAAGTAGTAAGAGTTATTAAAAGATTACAACTCAATAAAATTATCGCATAATAAATTAGGATAAGTAGAAAATATTAATTCAACCTTCCACTCCATTGTAGTAGCACTTGCCTACTAAAGTGGGAAAAGTGAACAACTCTAGGGCTGCGGCAAGGAGCTATGATAAATATCTATCTGCTAAATGCTTACAAATATCTAGCAGGGGTACACCGATCTTTTCAATTTAAGAACAAATAATTTAGAAGATTATCTTCTATTGTTAATAGTGTCAGATTTCCATATGGGTAAAATATAAAAATACAAAGGGGGAGTACCTTATAATCAAATACTTATTCCTTATAATACAATAAGTTCAAAAATAAATAATTTACGTCTTTTAATATATTTGTATAGATATACATATAAACTACTTTTTGGGGTTGGGCGATGCCTCAGGGGTTTTTTGCTACAATTTAGTGGTTCTAGATAACTAATGTTATTTTTGTCTATTGACAATTTGTTTCCCCTTCTGTTGTGACTTGTCTTTTTGTTTAGGAAATGCTAATTTGAATTACTATTTTCTACATGAATCATAATGCCCCAAGTCATATGGTGAGCATTATGTATGTTCATAATTTATCATATTAGTCCACTTGTGAAGCCCTGTGTTACTTTCGTGTGTTATACTTCACTAGTTTAAGACATCAAATTTCCTTATGTTTCTATTAAGCTAATTGTTTTGGTCTTTGGTTGTGCCTTGTGTTTATGTTCAAGGAGTGTTCATTGCATTATATTTTTTGTTGTCCTAAAAAATTCGCATTTATATATTTAATATATAGTATGAAATATAATGACATGTTGACATTTAAATAGTTCATTTGTGAGAAAGTTTCTCAAATGTCTCATTGCACCTTTTGATCGAAAAATTTAAAATATCATCAAATTTTAGTTCTTTAACTTAGTTTCCTTTTTCCAGAACTAAGATTTGTTTTTCATATAGATCTTAGAACCACATGGAGTTCAATCTCTTAGAACTTTTCAAATTACTACAAAATTGTTTGTTCATATTTTCAAAATCAAACCATTTCAATACTAAGATTGAAGTGTTGAAAATATTGAAATTATGAGTCGTAAAGCTTGTTGTCAATTTAACTAGACTATTAGTATTTAACACTGGAATTTGTTGCAAGTAAGAGATCTAATTTGGTGGTAATATTACGATATTTCAAGTAAGAGTTTGCGGGTTCGAAACCTTTTACACAAATATTTTAGAACATTTAAAAGAGGGATGACATGTCACTGATACAATGACACCACGTCAGCATATAACATGGGATAACACATAGTAATCTATACAACTAGTTTTTAGGTCCCATGATCCTGAATTTATATATTTCATTTATTAGTATTTTACATTGAAATTATAACACCAAATATTATTTTTTGTGGTTAAACATTAGTACATAATGCTCGGCGGTCGTGGGATCAAATCTTATACCATGCATAATCTAATTTTTTTTATTAGTATGTGGAAGACATGAAGTCAAAACTACAAGGATAGCGTGCGTGGCTAGATACTTGTTGAGAACACCTTTTAATATATTAAGATTGGGTCCCATATAAACGCAATACGTGCGACGACCTATTAACATCATGACATTAAAAAGCGCTAGGGGTATTAATATTATTTTATTGTAGTTTAATTTGATCATTCACAACTTTTTTTTCAATGTGATAAACGAACATGTATCAGAATGTACTACAGGTTGATATTATTGGATGATATATGCTAATCTCTTTAATATATGTGTAATTTATTGCGTAACATTACATTGAGAAATTGGATGGTATAAGCCTATTTCTTTAATATATTTGATTTACGAACATATTTTTAAATAATATATCTAATAATCATGACATATTTCTACATATAAATAAAATAATGAGATGGATTATGCCAACTGACACAAACATTGTTAATGTATGTTCTTTGAAATTGTAATTGTAATTGAAAGTTTAGGTAGAAAGAAACTTTGTAAGTTTTTTTTTTTTTTTTGATAATTTGTATTTTATTTAGATCAAGCCTTGAGCTGGCCCAAGTAAGTCGAACAAAACTAAGTCCACTATTTTGGGCATGAATTTAAAAACACAATGAAGGAGCTGCCAAGCCCAATACATAGAGAAACATGCATTCAAATTAAACACTGAAAGTCTTTTTGGAAATATTGGCAGGCTTCATAAGATTAAGGACTGAGGCAGACTGAAACTCAAAGCTAGATCCATGCCAGAAATTCTGAGCGTCTGTGCATTCCTTGTTTTGCAAGGGCATCAGCTACATGATTAGAGCTGCGGGGTTGATGCACAATTGAGATTGATTTATTATGATGAAGAGCATTCCTTATGAAATTCAGATGGAAGTTCAAATTCCAAGGACCACCTTGAGGTGAGAGGCACCATTTAACCGCGTTGAGGGAGTCCGATTCTATTGTGAGATTGTTGATTTGAATCCGACTTGGAGAGCTTAGAGAAATTTAAAAAGCTCGAAAGATTGCATTCACCTCCGCATTGTTTATCTCCATTGGCGGGATAGGAGTAGAAAAGATGCACATAAATTCTCCTTTTGAGTTTCTCATAACCCCACCAATTGCCGACTTGTTAGTCAAAGGGTTGAATGATGCATCAACATTCCACTTAAGGCCACATGAGGTGGGAGGAAACCAAGGCAAGTTGGTGACTGTTTCAGATAGCTTGAGAGTACCATTTTCGCACCATTTGAGGCAAGTTGGATTTCGAATTATGTCATCCATAGAGTAGGGGATAGGATCACCCCAACCATGAATCCACCATCCAAGCCGAATAAGAATGAGTTCACAAACTTGAGCTCTTGAGGATTTAATGATATTGAAAATCCTCTCGTTGCTTTCTTTCCAAATAGACCAAGTTATTATGTAAAACATAGCCCACCATACTTTCTTGAAAAAGGCCTTGGTGATATAGGAGCCCACATATGAAATAGCCTTTTTAAGGAGGAAGGCACGACCCATGATTGGTTCCAAATATGGAACCACCATCCCCAAATTTGCCATGAAAATTCACAGTGAATTAGAAGATGATTGGGAGTTTCAGAGCTTACATTGCATAATGGGCAGAGATCTTGAGATGGAGGGAGGATATTTAGGCGCACAAGCTTGGCCCTGGTGTTCAGTTTTTCGAGACATGTCATCCATACGAAAATTTCTATCCTTGGGGGGACAAGACCACGCCAAAGGTTGATAATAGGATCATGAAGATCAGAGTGCAGTGATTTTGTAAGTTCAAGTGTGAAGGATTTCACAGAGAAAAAACCTGATTTGCAGTGAGACCAAATGTATTCATCATCATTGGTCATTGTTAAGCAGCCATTTTCGATAACAAATTGTAGAGATTTACTCTCATGTATGTCCCGAACTCTCAAGGATCGGGTAAAAATAAAAGCCCAGACCCAAGTTGAGCCATTCCAAATCCCCATTGCTTCAATGCTTGCATTTTGTTGTGATGAGATAGAGAAGAGTCTAGGAAATAGTGATTTTAGAGAAGCCTCATTAACCCATATATCATGCCAGAAGAGAAAGCGCTTCCCATTTCCAATTTTCCTCAATCCTTTAAACGCTATTTGTTTTGCTTCAGCGTGTTTAAGGATGGAGGTGCAAATATTACGCCACAGACCACCATTTTTTGGAGCTTGAATGTCTGTTATTATGAGGGAGTCCGAATATTTATATTTGCTTTGAATGACAGATCTCCAAAGTGTGGCTGGTTCTGCGAAAAAGCGCCATATCCACTTAAACATCAGTGATAAGTTTCTGAAGAGAAGATTGCCAACAGAAAGACCACCCATTGAACGGGGTAGCTGAATAATATCCCATCTCAAGAGAGGCATGGCTTTTTTCTCCATATCGCCACTCCAAAAAAATTAGCACTGGATTGCAATGATTTTGTTGATTACTCCCTGTGGAATAGGATAGAGTGACATGTAGTATAAGGGAAGGTTTGACAGAGAGGATTTAATGAGTGTCAAACGACCACCTATAGACAGTAATTTTCCACGCCATGTTGCCAATTTCTTTTCCATTTTTGTGATGATGGGATCCCAAGATGATAAACGGGAAATGGTTCCCCCAATCGGCAAACCGAGATACATGAAAGGAATGGAAACTTTTTTGCAAAGTAAACTTTATGCTGCACATTCAATCCACATGTTAGTAACTGTAGGCGTGTTTTTATTTCACCTACGCGGTGTGAGCGCGTATTTAATTTGGCTACCCCATTGTTAAGGTTTTATTAAAAATTGATTTGAAGTCGCCAACAATTCTTTTTAGGAAGAATCATAAACCTAATTGGATATGGGAAAAACATTTGGACAAATTATCCAATGTAGATTTCCCCGTCTTGACTCTATAGATGGTCAAAGTGAACCAAAGATTGAGTTCGGGGGTGAGGGTACGAATATAGTCATAATGAACCACATTCGCCCAGTGTTGACCTCTACTAAATATCGATTCATTGCAGATGTTATGCTAGAGAATAATCAAATAATGTTTTAAGCACCCTAAAAATATTTAGTCTAGATTGGTTCAGGAAACACATAAAAAGACTAATTTTTAGTGACATGTTATTAGGCAATCAAATTACAGGGAACCTAGCAAGTTGTCCAAATTAATCTGATTAATATTAGAACAGTTCTTTAGGCCTTGTTTAGCAAAAATAACATGTGGGTGATAAAAACATTAAAACATGACAATCATATAATATGCATAGAATGATCTGGCAGGCATATAATAATGTATGAAAAAAGATTTAGAATGTACAATAGAGCGATTTTATATTAAAGATCTACATCATGAAATAAATTGTTAGTAACTTCAATATAAATAGAGAATTTATTCAAGGATCCTCAGGATTATACCTATGCGGCTTAGATTGAGGAGCACAACGATCTTTAGGCGGAGCAATCGTGGAACCAAGAACGCAGTGTGATTAAGCATTGATTGAAAAAGTATATGAGTGTTTGAGTATTCGAAGTGTATTGTAGAGGTATTCGAGAGAATTTGTATTCGTGAAATAATAATATGAAAAGCCGTCCGTAATTCAGGAAAATACGGGTATTTATAGGAAAAAGAGAACTTGCGCTCCACGCAAGCCTTGCGTCAGGCGCAAGTCTACGTGGCAGGCGCAGTGACACGCGTCAGGCGCACATTGGTGTGCCTGACGCAGCCAGCCCAATCAAGTTTAGGCACGTGTAAACGCGTTTTGAAAAGATAGAAAAGAAAGTTGCATCTCACACAGAACTTGCGTCAGACGCAGGACTCTGTGTAAGTCACAAAATCTACGTGTCAGGCGCTCATTGGCTCGCCTGACGCGATATGGCTAATGTGCTGGACGCACGTGGCGCGCTGAGCGCAGCCCCCGCGTCCGGCGCATATTCTGGAATATTCGAGCATATTCCATTGCGCGTCTTTCAAAGATACTTTTTTATCCCTAAAATTTCGGAGATGAAATTTTACGGATTAAAAATCTGATTTATTTATCAAAGATAATAAAATATTTATGAAAAATATCTATTAAAATAATTAATATTTGATTGGGCTTTTAAAATGGATTTAAAACATTTTATGGGCTTGAAATACAATTAATCATCATGAACAATTAACTGGGCTTTAGAATATCATTTCGAAACACATTTTAGAATGGTTCTTTAGATTGCTCTTCCGTTGGGTCGCGCCAACTAATGCCACGATATATTTCATCATTGGATCCTTAAATGGGGAGGCACGATTATGTGTCTACAGAAGCCCCCACTTTGACTGAGGTTCAAGAAACCGATAGTCAAAGTATACGGTGTCGGGACGGAGAACGATTCTAAACGCTCTGCAGTTTAGAACGGATCTATAACCGCCGGTCTCTGCAAAACAAAGTTAGTATGTAGGACAATAACTACAAGCAATCTGATTACCTGCAGAAGAAGATGTTAGCAGATAGGTGCAAACAACTCAGATGAAGCACATAATGATGCAAAAATGCAAGCTTAGACTCTTGAAGGATGCATGAGACGCTATGCAAGGATTTAGGTTATGCAAAGCTAAGGGATGACACGTCATGCAAGGTCAGGGTTATGCTAGACTAGAATGTATGAAATGCAATGCAAGGTCAGGGTTTTGCGAAGCTGCAATGCAAGGTCAGGATTTTGCAAGGCTAGAAGATGTGTAGAATGATAGAATGAGCAGGATGATTGGAAATAGATTGAATGATTTTCGAAAATCGTTTTTAGTAAATAATCGGGGACCGTAAGCGAGGTCCGCAAATTACAACTCTTCGGGAGCTTGATTTGGAGGAACCACCACATATAGGAAGCCCCCACTTTGGGTGAGCTTGCCTTGAACTAGGCATTATGAGCCTTGATTGAAATGTAATTGATTTGATATTGAAACGTACTTGATCTGTCTTGAACGTTGAAAGTTGTCGCTGGGGATTCTTCTTTGGGAAGTTGATATAGGCAAAGCCAAGTATCGCTAGAAACCACGGAATTATTGGAGAGTCCTTCGGGGAAAAGGAGAGCTTGGATTGAAATATAAAAGGTTTGAATTTGTGACTTAAATAAATGTAGGTGGGAAAAGGCTTTGACGAGGCTAGGTTCAGATTCGAGTCTATGTCGGGATCTAGAAAGAGAATGCTCCTGAACTCTAGAAAATCAAATCATTAGACCTTGACTATTTTATTTTATTGAAGCGGTCGGACCTCGAGATGAGGATTCCTACGTATCCTTACGGTATCAGACCATTCGTAGTTCCAGATCTGATTTCTTTTTTTTATTCTTTTTTGTGCCCTAACTTTTGCCTAGGCCGCCCTTTCGGGCTTTCAACCTAGCGGGCTTGGACATACCTTGGAGAAGGAGTTAGGATTGATGAATGGATTATGAATTTGGATTATATGGATTAAAGGTTTGATGAATCGAAGGGATTTGAATGAGGGGTAGAACTTGTGTGCAAGCCCCCTAACTTGATTTTTATTTGCCTTTGGCTCTTTCTTTTTGAATCTTTTCTTTTTGTCCTGTGCGTTTTTGCTTTTTTCATTTTTTCGCACTTTGAATTTTTTCACTATTTTATTTTGCCTAGCATTGATTTTTTTTGTAGTGAGGCTTGCACACAAGTTTGGTTTAGGGTATTGGAAGGCTTGAAGGATATCTGTGGAGCTTTGATGTTGAAGGGATTTTGTTTTTCTTCGGTTGTATGAGGATGACTTATGAAAGGTAATGGAAGGGAGAGGGGAATAACTCCTGATCCAAAGGATGTCCTCTTTTTTTTATTCTTCTTTTTTTTCAGATTTTTTTTTGTTATTATTAGTCAAGTTCATTAGGTGATTTTAGTTTCATCATTGAATTAGAAACATAAATAAAATGATGGAAGGCCAATGAAAATGAAAATGAAATTCTTTTATTGATCAGAAATAAATAGAACAAGGCTTATTAAAAATAAAACCTAAATGCCATAGACTCGACAAGAAAGGAAATGAAGGAGCTAGGGGAGGGACTCTCCGACTCAACCTAGAAAACTAGCGTTAAATGACTAAGCCCCGGCGTTATTTCGGTGATGCCCAAGGGATTACTGCTATTGCTGACTTTTGTTGCAGGCGGAATTGGCAATCTACCGCCTTCAAGCATATCCTGCAGGTGATTCTTTAAGGTCCAACAAGCAGATGTTGGATGTCCATTCCCTTGCTGGTACTTGCAGTAGGCATTAGGATCCCACCTATTGGATCTATTTTCGAGAGCAGGATCTGGAGTAGGACCAATAGGCTGAAGTGCTCCCTTTGCATGAAGTCTAGTGAAGGCTTCCTCTAAGGACATGCCTAAAGGTGAGAATGTCCTTTGAGGCTTTTTAAACCTCTCTTTTCAGTAGCTATAACATTGACCTCATTGCTTATGGAGCTAAAAGGGCTATTGTTACTCTTCTTGAAAGAGTTGTTGTTGTTGAAACCCTTGTTCTTGTTGGCCTGTATCTCTTCTTCAATCAGTAGGCCTACCTTATAGAGCTTCGTGAGAGACTCTATAAGTTGGAATTTGATATGATCCCCATACTTCGGCTGCAGGTTACGGATCACCAGGCGGACTTGATCCTCCTGAGATGGCCTATTAATCATTTGTGCAGCTTTATCCCTCCATCTGTTAAGGAAGGTGACGAAGTCTTCGTTTGAGTTTTGTTTAGTTAACTCCAACTCACGAAGGCCAATGGGAAGCTGAGTATTGTAGATGTATTGTTTGTGGAACTCTTCTCTGATGTAGTCCCAGTCATTCAGCTTAGTTTTGTTTAGTGATCTGAACCACTTGGATGTATGTGCATCCAAGGTTAAAGGAATGACATAAGCAAACAAGTCCTTGCTCATGCCCTTGAGAGCCATAGAGATGGAAAATGCTCTCAAGTGATCATCTGGGTCTTCGACCCCCTTGAATTTTTGGAGGTCACCAAGGTTACCTTTTTAGGGAGTTTTTCCCTTAGTTCAGGATCAATGATGTCATAGCCATGAGCCTGACTCTCGAGCGCAGGAATTGACTGGATCAATTGCTCGAGTTTTTCGAACCTCGGTTCTGTGTTGGTTTTGAATGGTGGTGGAGTATCGCCTTGGTCGTCTTCTTTAGTTGGCTTCTCCCTCAGTGCCTTAATCTCTTTGTCTTGTTCCTCAAGACGAGAGTTCATCAGTGTGAGTTGAGCCATAATGGCACTGAGTTGTTCATTAGTTTCCCCCATTGCAGATGATGCTTCAGAAGGTTCAGAGGATTCATCTGAAAAAGTGAGGATGCGCTTGACGAGTCTGGGAGTAGGTCGACCTTGTTGCCTCTCTTTCGAACGTTCCCAAGTTATAACCTCACGATCCGTCCTGAACAGAAATCGAATGGATCTCGTAAATTTCAAGAAATAATATTTTCGAAATGAGAAATGGAGATGAGAAATGGAAATAGAAATGGTAAATAATGAAAGTGGCAAATGATTTTGGAATGGAAATGGGAATGAGAAATGATTAGGAATGGGTATGGTTATGGACTTAGTATGGGCTTGACCATGATGGAGCCATGGGCCTAACTATATGCAAATGCAGACATGGACTGGACTGGACTATGCAAGCATACTGGATTGGGTTTTGGTGATGATAGGAGAGACTAGACTTTGAACTTACGGGTGAGCAAGCAAGCTAGACTTTAAGGAATACTGGACAATAAGGGAGACTAGACTCTTAACTTAAGGCAAGAAGGCTAGGCACCTAGACTTTGAACTTACGGGTGAGCAAGCAAGCTAGACAACTAGACTTCGGAACTTACATTAGACTAAGCGGGCTAGACTCGAAAATTGCCTATGGACTTATGAAATGCTAGACTTTGAACTTATGGGTGAGCAAGTAGGCTAGACATTAAGGAAGGTTGGACAATAACAGAGACCAAACTCTTAACTTAAGGCAAGCAGGCTAGGCAACTAGACTTTGAACTTACGGGTGAGAAAGCAGGCTAGACAACTAGACTTCGAAACTTACATTAAACTAAGCAGACTAGACTCAAAGATTGCCTATGGGCTTAAGGAATGCTAGACCTTGAACTTACGGGTGAGCAAGCAGGCTAGACACAAAAATTGCCTATGGACTTAGGGAATGCTAGATCTTGAACTTACGGGTGAGCAAGCAGGCTAGATACAACAATGCCTATAGACTTAAGGAATGCTTAGACCTTGAACTTACGGGGGAGCAAGCAGGCTAGACTTTAGAGGAATTTGGGCTATTATGAACTTCTGAAGGAATTGGACTTGACTAGGGCCTACATGGAGATGCAAACTAGACCTAGGATATGAATTGGGCCTAGATGGACCTAAGTTTGGATTAGATTAACATATAGGTTTGATATAGACTTGGAGATGCACATTGGCTTAGCTTTGACTTGAACTAGACTTATATGGGCCTAAGATGGACTTTAATGCTAGCGGGCCTAATATGCATGCATGGACTTGAATTAGATGGACCCTATATGAATGCAAAATGGACTCTAATGCACATGGGCCTAATGAATGCAAGTGAATTGGATTTGGTTGATGGGTTGGATTGGAGGTGTTTAGAAGGGGCTTAGAATTTTTTGAAATTCGTTTTTTGAAGGGAACCCCTTGTTTTATCTTTTGTTACGAAAATATGATGGATTAACTTTGAAAATAATTTTTTTTTTAAAATGTCGTGGTATGATGGTGATTAGTAAATGCTTTTTGAAAAAGGTAGAATAGACACGGGTGTAGGATTGATTTTGAAAACATGTTTTTTTTTTTGAAATTGATTGAATATGGTAGGGTAAGAATGATAGAAAAGATTTGTTGAGCAGCAGGGAGGAAATGGGAAGAGGTAGACATGGATGACAACTCTAACTCTACAATGACCCTTTAGATGCATTTTTTTTAGACGAACTGAACCTTGCATGAAAAGACTTTTTTTGGATGTTTGATTAGGTGAGACTTCTAATTAGACCATGTATTACGCGGATGCAGATAGCCACACATAGGATTGAACATAATATCGACAATTACGACAGCTAAATTGGCGGAAAAAAACGCGCGATGCACTGACTGCGTGCCGCACAGCATTACTGCACGCGGCGCACATCCTTGCGTCAGGCGCCGGAGTAGTGCGTCAGGCTCAACTTAATGCGCTTGGCGCACTACTCCCCCGACACGTTTTTTCGGGATTTAGGCGATGAATTGGCCGATTAATTATTTTTTCTTGTTTTTAGACGCGGTTTTAGGAACGACGCATAATAATGACAATTTGACAGAATAATAGCAGGCAAGAATTGCAATCACAGGCAAATGTCATATAACATGGATGCAAAAGTTCCAACCTAAAGTCCAGTTCTATGTTTGAAACTATTGGTCAGGTTTAGGTTCAGTCTGAAAAGGGTTCATGACTAAGAGATTGATCCACGCTTCGTACCCTTGCTTAAAGAGGTGGCCACGTGTAAGACACACTCCAGTCTCAAGTCAGGAACAAGAGAACAATGCCATGGTTGGGTAGGTTTGCTTATGACTAAGATCCAACACTATCGCTCAGGAAGCTTTTTGGAAGGACAAAGCGCAAACCCCCCGGGGGTGACCTCACACATAAAACATGTGCTAATGAGGCAAGGTAGATTGTCCTTATGGTGGCTGAACAGTAGCCATGCATATGCAAAACAATATATTATTGAAAGGCATAAAATAAGAATGAATCATATTTTTCAAGTTTCACCCACTCATTTAAAAAAAATTTAATTTTTTAAAATCCTCCCCAGTGGAGTTGCCAAATTGTAGGCGTGTTTTTATTTCGCCTACGCGGTGTGAGCGCGTATTTAATTTGACTACCCCATTGTTAAGGTTTTATTAAAAATTAATTTGAAGTCGCCAACAATTCTTTTTAGGAAGAATCATAAACTTAATTGGATATGGGAAAAACATAGGGACAAATTATCCAATTAGTATTTCGAGTCGAGCTCGAGTTGAGTCGAGCTCACTCAAGTCGAGCTTTGACCGAGCTTTGACCGAATCGACCTTTAATCGAGTCGAGTTTTGACCGAGTAGATTTCGAGTAGCTTGCAAGTGTCTTATGTTAAAAGCAACCCTAAGGTAGAAAATTGTTAAATCTAGGTATTTTGATATTGATAATTGGGTATTCGAGCTTCTCACGAGTTTTCGAGTCGAGTATCGAGTTGCTCAACCCGGCTCGCCAATATCTCGAGTCGAGCTCGAGTTCGATTCGAGCTCACTCGAGTCGAGCTTTGACCGAGTTTTGATTGAGTCGATCTCGAGTAGCTCGCGAGTTGTCTCGTCTCATTTACACCCCTAGTTGGAAAGCTCTTCAAGCCTACTTTCCAATGTCGCTGGAATTGTCCAATTGTCACTGACGAGTCAAAAGTTATGGATAAAAGAGTGAACATGACTCCATTTCCATAATTCTTTCATTAAATTCCAACTCCAATTTAGCTCCAAATTGCACTCAAATATATATGTAACGATCCTTATCAACGTAGCTTGCTTTCAATTGCTCCTAAATACTCAAGGTTGTCCAACAATACTCCAATTATGTTCTCAATACCTGAAATTCATCAAAGAACACCGAAAACGCACAAAAGGAGTAATATTTCGCAAATTAAGTAATAGTATGCAATTATGAACTACAATGCACCTAAATGCTCCTAAAATGCAACCTAAATGCACCTAAAAACTATATAAAAATATGATACATCGATATTCCAACCATACTTCTTTTAAAAAGCTCCAAATTGTCAAGGTTCCTGGAACCTTCTACTACCAATGAAAATTCATCATCAATATTTTCCGCACAGATAAATTGACGAGCATCTTCCGTGGCTCCACCAAGCAAATTTGTACTTGCTATTATTGCCTTCGAAGGATTCTTATGAAAAAAATCCGGGATAGGGCCAGGTTCTTGAAATTGTGAAATTTGGAGGCTCGGGGAGGGAATGGGGTTTTCTGGTAAAGGTTGCGAGGGAGATTGGTTTTTTTGAGGTGGAGGGGTGGAGACATTTTTATAAGAACGATGGTCGCGCAGGGAGGATTTGGTGCGGGGGATGGTTTGGGGGATGGTTTTGGGGGTGGATTTTGGTACAGAACACCAAGGGGTGGGAGAGGGAGAGGTTCTTTGGATGGGTTTATCCTTTTTTGCAGGTTGGACACTCAATTTTCTACCTTCAAGCTTCAGGCCATCCATGACATGGACTACATTTTTTTGAGAGTGGGGGCTCATGAATCTGATAAAGGCATATCGGAATTGAGGTTTGATTTTTGGATGGGAGGAATGACAATGTTTGTAATTGTTTCGAATTTTTTGAACATTCCTTCAATATCGGTTGGGAGGGTGTAAATGGGGAGATGAGATATGAAGATAGTATTTCTTGCCATGGGTTGTGGGGGGAGGGAACGATTCTGAGTTCTTCTTCTGGTTACTTTGATCCTTGTATCATGATCTTGATCCTTGAATGGGTTGACTCGCTTTCCAGGTTTACTCACAAGGGAACGCTCTCTCACTCTCTCTCTCTCTTTATGTTTCTCTCTCTAGCCATCTTTTTAAATAGTTATAAAAAGTTCAATTTTTTATCCCTTCTTTTAAAGAACTTTGTAAGTTCTTACTTTGTAATTCTTTGGAATTGCTCTAGTTTTCAATCGAAAATTTCTCTTTTTAAGCATATTTTTTTGGAAAAGGTTTTATGCATACATTACCTCGTACTGTAAGTTAGGCAATCTTAACATTCCTTGTTACACATAATTGTAGATCAAGAAAGAATTGAATATTTTAAAATAAGCATTTTTTGATAAGTAAAGGACAAAAAAAAAAAATTTTACATGGGGACACCATAACTTCCCCTTGGCTTATACTCCCTCCGTCCCAAAATATAGTTCCCATTTTCCATTTTGGGTGTCCCAAAATATAGTTCTTGTTTCTATAACTAGTTCCACATATTTCCATAATTTGCCTAGAAAAATCGTGTCCCCATCTTTTATTTGCTTCTTGAAATTAGTTTTTTGCTTTGTTTATTCAACTCAAGTGTTACAATTAATGCTCTTTCACCAATTATTCTCCATCATGTCTCCTACAATCATCTTTTCCCATACAACATTTATTTAAATAAACAAAAAATGTTTACTATCCCTCTTAGATTCTACTTATATTAATTCCCGTGAAAAAATAGAATCAGGAACTATATTTTGGAACGGAGGGAGTATAATAGAGATAGATAACTACATGTTTAATATAATTTGTTATATATAGATTAAAATAATTTGCCACTTCCCAACCGCAATAGAGAGGTGTTAACTAATTAAAGTAGTTACAGAGAAAGAATTAATAATGTTATTGATGAATGGTCGGTTTGGTTTTAGCATATGGGCCACATCATCAATCTCCTTAATCAAGAACTATTGTAATTCAATCAACTTTCATTTCTCTACTTTCGGTTGCTTGCTATCCGTATCTACATTTGAGTATTTAAGCCCATCATCCTATATCCTCCATGCCTTAATCGAGAAAATGGAATCCACCGTGGCAATTAGCCTATATTAATGAAGACATCCAAAACCTCGTTAGCAATTTCGAGAACGTAAAACAGGTTTATCAAGAAGCAAATTGCATTATAGATTGGATAACATATATAGGGCATATAGAATGGCTACAATCAGTTATTTCACTGAGCCTGTATTATTAGCTCTCAAATAGAAATAACGGATTGTAGTCATTTTAAATTGTCTTCTGCTCTTCTATCAGATTCATTAGGTATCCCCGACGTGACGAGGTTTACCTAATGTTTTTTACTTCTTACTTTCCCACAAAAAAAAATAGACAAGTTGGATATGTCCGAATCCCTAGATACAAGTCTAAATTCATTGTTGTACACAGGAATTGTATTAACATTAAACATTAGATTTGTATAAATAAGATCCTTATTCAATTCATCCAATATAATCTAGCAAATCCATGTAATTAGAAATTGAATCCAAATACCCTCTTCCCTTTCTCTCTCCCAAATCCTAGCCTATCTTTCAAACCATATCCTCCATTAGTGTTATTGTAGGGACTTCTACCGGTTGACGGGTGTTATACTAGCGGAAAGCCCTAAATTTTATTTTTTTGTCGCTTTATTGTTAAGTTAGTTTTATAGTTTATAGTTTATTTTTAATGATTCTCCCTCCTATTATGAGGGTTGTCTCTCCCACTTGTTGTGAGGGTTTTGTCCATCAATATGATGGTTCTATCTACTCTCGTCATGAGAGTCTTGGGTTTTTGGTTAGCTTTGAAATTTGAACATGTGGGAAATCGTACTTATTGGTTGAAGATCAAGAATATCAAGATGAAGGTCAGATTCTAATTACTATAACATTAGGCATAAAATGTAACATCCCGTCCTTAAACAACCAAGCTATTACTTAACAAATAAATATTTAAGATTTACTAAAGGACGTTAGCGGAAATAACGTCAGGACGAAAATGCTACTCTAAATTGACACATAAAGATAAAACCCAATCTTAAGTTAAAATATCCTCATAAATACCACAAAACATTATAAGTCTCCAACAAACTAGAGAAACACCAAATCCATAGTCACCCTACATTTATTAAGAGTTAATGAGACATGCAAGTCTCCAAACTAAAATAGACTAAGCATCCTTAAGACCTAGCATAACATAGGTCTTCTTATCATCATCATAGAACTCATCAACTAAAAACACTACAAGGAGCTTCCTCTCATCACCAACCCACACTTTGCTAGCCCAAGCAGTAATTAGTTTAGAAGTCATTGTCATGTGCACATACATAATAATAATTTCACAGTCAGTGGGGAGTAATTAGCACTTCTCCCAGAACAAAAGAAATCGCAGTACATTTCAGACATAGATTAATAAGAAAAGGAATAATAGGATCAAAGTCAAATATAATGTCCAACATGAATCAAACATCTTAATAAGCTTACAAGTAACACAAGTGAATAGTTAATAAATAATTAAATTAAATCAGTAAATAAATCATATCAAAAATACTTCAATAAAATAAGGGGATAATTATAACAAGTTTGAGTTAGAATGCGAACGTCGGTGGATCGCAACCCACTTCCTAAGGTTTGTCAGATCGTAACCTCCAGGTCAGCCTATGAGCTTACGTTCCCTAATGCCTGTGTCTAAGAATGGCCAAACTCCCGATGCAGGGTAGTACACGCAGTACTCTCTGTCCTCTAGGACGACAACAATTAACCAAGGTAATACCTTAGATTGCAACCTAGGTGGTTGGCATGTTCTTTACTGGGGATTACTTCTATCCCACCGGATATCCTTTCTCAAAGTAAAATATTATAGACATCATATAAATATCATTTCATCTCAATAACGTTCAACTAAGGGATGCCCACACGTCCTTACACCCAAAAATAATATTTAGACATCAAAATCTCTTCAAATTCTTCCACACTTTCTCAAAAATCTACGTAAAAGCTTTACCAAACTC